>BPUN01000011.1:600000-807126 GCA_027923365.1 Zalaria sp. Him3 | reverse complement strand
TTGCGCCTTTAGGGGTCCCGTGTTGTGTACGCTAATCTGCTGAAAATAAGATTAGGTATCAGGATTTCAGGTGTTAGTTTAGTTTCGATACACTAAACCCTAACCCTAACCCTAACCCTAACCCTAACCCTAGCCCTAACCCTAACCCTATATACAGCTTCAAACCCCTCCGCATCCTCAAATGCCAACTCCTAAATGGCTACTGTACCTGGGTTTTCCAACAGGAGATCTCTGACCAGGTCGATGTGCATCAAAGAGACACTCACGGCGACATGCGAGGTGGGACTAATTTCGTGCCCGTCCCTATCCAGACGCCCGCAGGCTTCCGAGTTTACGCAGGCTTCCCGCGCACGCACATAGACTGGGGCTGTGAGCCTAACTCCACCTACAGACCTGAGCTGGTGCTTCTGACTAGCATCGGCTCTGACTTCCACATCGCCTACGCCAGCCATGCGATCGACTTCGGACGCGCGGTTCTCGACGAAACCGCACGGGAGAACCCCTGTGGTCAAGGCCACATACTGATCGTGAATGGCATCTCGCGCTGGGAGCTGAATGACAGGCAAGATGTCATGACGCTCTCACTCACTGTAGCAGACCGGACCGTGCAGATCACCCGCCTGCATGGCCTGGCGCGGTTCATGCAGCGGCTGCCGTATTTTGCCGACTTACCCAAACACGACGACGTCCTGCAAGGTGGCGGAGCGTTCTGGAACTCCCGCTGGTTGGCCGTCGGCCGCGAAGTGCTAGCTTGCTCCGTCGAGGCGGCGGAGAACGCAAGTTTGGAGAATGCGATTCTGGCGGAGGTCCGACGAAATGGAAGTCTCGGGTTAGACGAGATAAACATGGAGATGGAAAAGGAGAAGTGGATAGAACGAAAGATTAGGGCCGATGAGGAGCGGAGGAAGACGGAGGAGGAAGAGAAAGAAAAAGAGAAGGAGAAGAAGAAGGAGATGGAGATAGAGATCGAGATGGAGATCGAGAAGGAGATCGAGAAGGAGAAGGAGAAAGAGCAGATTAGAAGGGAAAAGGAAGGGGAAGGAAGTGGTGAGGAATAAGGCACTAAACCCAACATACAGTAGCGAAGCAGAACTCGTATGGAACACGCCGAGCCGGCTGCTAGTAGCCAATCTTCTACCATGTACCGTGCGCTAACTATGAGAGCAAACTGGATGAGACAGAGATAAGACTCTCGAAAATGGTGGATTCAGAGATGGTACGAGCCTTCTCAATACATGATATACCAGCCCTTCGCATCAGACACAGCTTGGATCGTCCTCCCCATACCCTCTACATGGTTGTAGGAAAGAAGCAGATATAACTATCCTAAATATCCGTTAGGACGGAGAGCCTTGCCAGTCCGCTCTCGTCCAGTCTTCAAAGTCGTTGTCTTCGTCCCAGTAGGCGCAGTCATCAGAAAAGTCGTCGGCGTCGTCGATCTTGTCGAAGAAGTAGTCGTCGTCGAAAATGTCACGAGGAGGGACGTAATTCCACTCATCCAATGCCCGATTCTGGTCTTCACTCCATGGAGATAACGCCCTATTTGGGCCGTGGGGCTGGTACTCCGGTTGTTGCGAGGCTGTAACGCGGTTCTTGCATTCCATATTAACCAAGTCTCGCCACCTGTCGGTCTTCCACAGGAATGTTTCCCATAGCGTCGGGAGGTACTGGACATCATCAGCGCAGTATAAGGCGATATCGTCGGGAATTGGGCGTTGGGTGAAAATCTCGAACGAACCGCCAAGTTCTCTCTTGGATAATCGTTCTCCTTTCCGTTTCGCTATCGTCCAGCTCATTCTGCCGCCATACACAGAGCTCGTAATGCACTTAGCTAGGCCGTTCAAGTACCTCCTGGATCCCGTGGTCGTCCTCGTAGCACTTTTCATAAGCTGAACATCCTCCACTCCCTGTAATGCCACCCCAAAATGTGCAAACAAAGCATCCGAGTCGTTACGGACGACGAAGAAGACTTTGGGATCTTTACGTCTTGAAGGATATCCTGGAGAGTTTTCGAGTTGACACTAGCAGTATTGAATGCTTGTAAACCCAGAAAATACACATTGATAAGACAGATGCGTCTGGTTGATATTCCCGTATCAATTAAAAGGGTAAGTATTGATAGGGAGCCCTCACGGCAGAGATCTACACCTTCGAGACCGATGTACATGATTGGCTTGTGCGGCTTGTTCGGCTCTAGCGATGCATGGCGCAAGATGAGAGAGTCCACTAGATTACCGATCTGCTTCGTTGTATTGATGATCACTACCTTGATGTCCCTCATGCTGTATGCAGGGAGCAAAACTGTGCAGCAGTGCTTTATTCTGCGGTCTTAGTGCATGTGTGGAAGAGGTGGGAGAGGGGAAGTTTTTGCTGTCATGAACGTAACATATTAGAGATTAATGCTCGATATAAAGAGGTCAATGTAACGTTCCTTGCAATTCCCACATTGTCAGAGCTATCCGAACAATGTATGGCTAGCTGATCCATCCACCTCCTAGCTAAACGATATATCTCCGTCACCATGGCACAGGAAAAGCTCTTTGCAACATCGTCACCTTGACGTCTCACAGAACCAGATACGTCGACTTCTTCTTCGAAAGCACCCCTTCTTATACCCCGCTGCGGTTGACTCTCTCCTACGTATCTGTAATGACTGGAAGCTCGAATAACTCTCCTTTCGCGACCTGAGAAAGCCAGGACGAGCACCGCCGAGCTTTGCGAAGCTTGAAAGAGCGGGTTGAGTTCAAGCTTGCCACGCCTAAGACCAATATCTACAACGGTATGGCAAGGTTTAATAGGGCGACTATACTCTGCCTAAGAGATACATTGGTAAACCATGCAGGCAAGATATCTTAAATTCTCGTGGTCTGTATTGCGACCAACGTAAGCAAGCGGCTCTGCAGGACGTCCTATCGAGCTTCAAATCGCCTTAGTATGAAAGTATGGGTGGACGCGCTTTGCATTGATCAGGCCGACTCTATTGACCATAGTGCTCATGTATATGGACATCGATTACAAGGTTACCACAGTACTTATAAAATGGATAGTGAGGAAAGTGACGTGTCCCATCAATACCATTCTTCCTATCGCGTCCGCCTCGTCAATCTAACATGACAAGCTCCCGGATTCATATTAAACCTCTCAACCATTTCCAGCTCCCCATGCTCATCGACTAGCTGCACATCGTACCTGTTCACTACCGTCGCAACCACCTTCGTCAACTCTATCATAGCTAGGTTGCGCCCGATGCAAGCCCTTCCGCCGATAGAGAACGGCTGAACGTACTCACGAAGATTTGGGAGCTGTTTTTCGTCCAGCCAGCGCTCGGGGTCGAAAGTTTCCGCATTGGGGAAGAGGATTGGGTTGCGCTGCAGCTCGAGGATAGGTAGCGATACTGTGACACCGCCTGGAATGAAATGACCGCATATAGTGGAACCCTCTTTTGGGGTTTTCCTGGGCAAGCCGATAGCGACGGGTGGGCGCAAGCGGAGCGACTCATCTAGGCAGGCGCGGAGGTACGGCAGCGCCATGAGCATGTTGAAGTCCGGAGTCGTGGTGTCCGGGCCCATGCAGGTGTCCAATTCGGCTCTCAGCTTGTCGAAGGTTGCTGGGTGCTTTGCAAGAAGCCAGAGGGTATTGGTGAGGCCGCTGGCAGTAGTATCGCTGCCAGCATTCAGCATGATCCCAGCTTCGGCTAACTTCTCCCCAAATGGCATGCCTTCGCTTTGACCTTTCGGCGCATCTTCAAGGTTTGAGAAGAAATCGCGGTGTTCACCCGGCCCCGCATTGGTACGTTCGACAGTTTTGTATAGGCACATGGCGCCGAAGTCTTCAAGCGCCTTGACATACGATGACCGCATAAGGGAGAATGATCGTCGGATGAAGCTTGAAAGGGCAGGGCGAGCGTGGCCCATCATGGAGGCGTAAGAGACAGCATCGTGGAACGTCTTGACGATATGAATGGGATAGGTGGATCCGTCAGGCCTTTGGCCGAGAGTGAGGTCGGTCCCTTGTCCGAGGAAGTCGAAGGACTGCGAGAATGCCAAGCTGGAGATGGCATCGAATGTGAAGAGATTGAACCAGTATCGAATGTCAACGTCCTGGCCCGTTCGCGCATCAATGGCCTTGACGAAGTTGACCAGGACCGTGTTGATGACCTCCTCCATCGTCAGAATCTGCTTGTGGCTGAATGCATGACTCATGATTCTCCTCTTCCTAGAGTGTTCCGCGCGGTCGGTAGAGTTCGCAGTGTCGTGGAAGTCCCCAGCCACGTTGTCGTAATACTCGCTCTTCATGATTGCCGAGCCATGGCCGTAGATGTCCTTGAGGGCACGCGGGTCCGTGAATGAGACATGGTTAGGTTGGATCCGGACAATTGGGCCTAACGCAGCGTGGGCTTCACGGACTGCCTTGTAGCGACTGTTGCTCCAGTGGTATCTGAGGGCCCAGAGGTCTGTAAAGGCTGCGACGCCTGGTGCTGGGAATCGGCGTAGGTCTTTGGCATCGACAAAGTACTCTAGGATGGGATACAGTATGAGTACTAAGAGAGCTGCGACGGAGATAATGATTAATAGAGCCATCTCGTCAGTGCCTCTCAGTGAACACGGCTGCTGGGAAGCCAACCATGAGTGCCAGTTTCTTATATCTTGGGATTGCAACACACGCTTCTAGACTCGTGGCATCGCACCATCCCCATGCGGAAGGCACCTTCTTCCACAAGTTCGCCGCGATCAGCCAGTCCAGGGCTATCGCGGCGGGCATATGCCCTGCATTTCCCAGACTTCCCCAGTCCCCAGATTCCCCATACTACCCCAGACTCTCGCCGCGAAAGTCTATTCTAGGAGTTTCGCGGCGGGGAGAGGTGTCTCTTGGTGTGCACCAAGCCTGCAATCCGCGCCGGGTACTGGGTGGTAGGATTGGCGTTCCCGCATTGAATTCGCTTAGCAAGCGCCCCGTGAGACATTTCCTGATCAAGCAAGCCGCGCCGACTCCTTCGGAGCCGCGTGCCCACCATGCATGAGAGGCCTACCCCAGATCCCTCATACAGGGCACACACTGGAAGCACCAGAGAGATCTTCAACTATTTTAAACCGGACCTTTTCTCCCCAGATTTCAACCCCAGAGTCCATCTCCACACACCCTCTCCACACAGACTCTACACGTCTTGTGCCTTCCCGTCTATCTACGTTTGTATCTTCCAGCTTCTAGCCCATCATGTTGGCGAAACGCTTCGAAAACCGCCTTCAGGGCCAGCTGCTCGTCAACATGATCACAACCGTTTGCTCTATCGGTTTTGCCCTTTTCGGCTACGACCAGGGTATCATGGCAAACCTCATCGGCGCCGACAACCAGTTCGGCAAAGACTTCAATCACCCGGATGCTGGCATGCAGGGCACGATTGTGGCAATCTACGAACTCACCGCGTTCTTCGGGGGCATCGTTGTGTTTGTCTTCGGCGACATCTGGGGCAGACGACGAACCATCAACTGGGGCATATTCTTTCAACTCCTCGGTGTCATCATTCAGTGCTCCGCATTCTCCGTTCCTCAGCTCATTGTGGGTCGATGTGTCACAGGCGTGGGTATCGGCGTCCTCACCGCCGGCATCCCCGTCTACCAAGCCGAATGCTGCGCGGCTGAGGACCGAGGAAAGCTGGCGTGCGTCTTCAATTGGATCTGCATCTGCGGCGTCACCTCATCCTACTGGATTGGGTACGCTTTCTCGTTTGTGAATGGTCCAGCACAATGGAGGTTCCCCGTCGCCTTCCAAGCGGCCTTCAGCGCTGTGATTCTGTTCATGATTGCTATCCTTCCGGAAAGCCCGCGATGGCTTGAACAGCACGGACATACAGCCGAAGCAAAGACGGTCATTGCTCGTCTCGTTGGTAGAGACGTCCCGCAGGATGACCCGCGCGTGACACTCTTGTACAACGAGATCCTTACAGCTATTGCCATCGAAGCCCAAGAGGGCGAGTTCAGCTTTAAGGAGACATTCAGCGGCGGGCGCCAGCAGAACAGGCGCCGCATCCTCCTCTGTCTCCTCGCCGGCTTGGGATGTCAAATGTCGGGCATCAACCTGATCACGCAGTACGCGCCCAAGATCTTCCAAGACTCTATCGGCATGACACGCTCCACCTCGCAGCTGGTTGCGGGCTTCAACTCGTTGGAGTACATGCTCGCAACCATCCCACCCATCTTTTACATCGAGCGCGTCGGGCGGCGCAAGATCCTCATGGCGGGCGCGGTGGGCCAGTGCCTCACCATGGCCGTGCTGGCCATCACCGTGCACCACGGCGGCTATGCAGCGGGCATTGTCGGCGCCGCTATGCTCTTCCTGTTCAACACAGTGTTTGCGCAGGCGTGGCTGACAGCACCATGGCTATATGCGTCGGAAATCTGCACACTACGGCTGCGGGCACGTGGCGCAGCGGTCGCATCGGCGGGCTTCTGGATCATCAACTTCGCCGTGGTGGAGTTCACGCCGTCGGCGATCCAAGACATCGGATGGCGGACATACATCATTTTCGCCATTTTCAACGCCGTCTTCGTGCCCACGGTATACTTCTTCTTTCCTGAAACCACCAACTTACGGCTCGAAGACGTTGATTATCTGTTCGAGGTCAAGGGCATCACGGCCGGAGCACGTGGAGAGGCAAGAAGGCGTATCGCGGCGCGCCATGACATGGAGAATGCGGCGACCACAGCGACAATCGGCTTGGAGGAGAAGCGGAGCGAGAAAGGTACTGCCGAGTACATCGAGATGGCGGTGACAGGGAGCAGTGAAGTTAGCACCGTTGGAAGCACCACTGGGCGGGAGTGAGGCGAGGCAGGACCAGGGACGAAGTGACATCGTTGTAGGGAGATACAGTTGTCGGGGACGCGTGAGGCCTGCCTGGACAGTCCCTGTGATAGAAGAATGCAGATAGAAAGAGCTCTTCCTATATGAGCCACCAGCCTCTGAACAGATGTTGTTGCATTTGCATTGGTTCCACGAGGTATTCCGTGCCAACGTGAAGAGCTATAGGACTGTATGGGTCATTGCGCCGTGGTATCGGGCGACTGCGTGTAGGAAACGGTCAAAGACTGTCATCGGCTAATCCTCGGGATATATATACACGCCGTAACAATGCGGAGGTGAATCACTGCAGACACCAACGTTAGACTGCTCTTTCCATCCATGCCTACCTTAGATGCACCACGTTCAAATTAGTTACATGAGGCTTGAGCATCATACGAATATCTTGTCGCCGGGCATGGACTGGTCCATATTCACAACTCTCATGTTCCGAACCTCCCAAGATGATCATTGAGTGACTCCATGGCGAAGGAGCGCAAGCTGCTTGACTATTGAGCCGGTAGCCGACAAACCCCCCGGTGGGCGCACTCCAGGTTGCGGAGTCCCCGCACACGTGCCCCGCACCTCATCACTCCAGGGCCCTAGGCGAGCAAGGTAGGCAGCTGTCGACTTGCGCTATACAGCTTCGGAGAGCCACAAGCAACGGTACCTTAAGTCGCTATTGTTGCCGTCGATGAACTGCCCCGGCGGGCATTTCCTCCCTCACCTGCCTGCAGGAGCACCAAGGCGGGGGCCCCACTCACTAATCACCACACTCTCCCCTCCCTTTGCAATGTCTCTAGCATGCCCCCGCATCAGATCCGATCCGCGGAAGGCCACCCCCACAAGCCACCATTCCCACCTGGGTGATTCGCGCCGACTGCCGTTGTGCTCCCTCCGCCGCGATCCTCTCCTCGCCGCGAGTATCCCAATCGGGCCATCAGACCTTCATGCGGCTCAACTTCGACCCATCTGAGGCTACTTAAGCCATCTGATACCCGTCGTCTCAAATCATGCAGACCAACAGACACCTAGCTACAGATCGTGTTTGAAACTGAGCAAGCAAAGAGAAGTCAACAAGAGCAAGATGGCGATCGGAAACACGAACGGCTCGGCCGCTGCGCCAAAGTTTGATTCGAAGAGCATGCAGTACAGATTCCTGGGCAAGACCGGATTGAAGGTTTCCGCACTGTCATTCGGAACATGGGTCACTGGTATGTCCGCTTGGAAAGCATCGTGCTGAATGGTATGAAGAGATGGCTGACTGTGCGAGATCAGTTGGTGGTCAGGTCGGCCAAGAGATTAGTAAGAAGTGCATGCTCGAGGCATGGAACAACGGCGTTAACTACTTCGACACGGCCGAGGTCTACGCATCCGGCGAATGCGAGAAGGTCTTCGGGACCGCCCTCCGCGAGCTGGGCTTCAAGCGCTCAGACCTGGTCATATCTACAAAGCTGTTCTGGGGCGGACCCGGACCCAACGATACCGGACTCTCGAAGAAGCATCTCTTCGAGGGAATGCAGGCTTCGCTTGAGCGAATGGGACTGGACTACGTGGACATCGTGATGGCTCATCGTCCTGATCCCCACACACCCATGGAGGAGATCGTGCGGGCCTTCACACAGATCGTTAATGAGGGCAAGGCGTTGTACTGGGGTACGTCAGAGTGGAACGCACACGACGTCGAGCGCGCTCATCATATGGCCGCTGTGCACCACCTTATTCCACCGTCGTGCGACCAGCCCCAGTACAACGCCTTCTGCCGCGACCGTGTCGAGGGTGAGCTAACGCCGGTGTTGCGCAACTACAACTACGGTCTTACCACCTGGTCTCCGCTTGACAACGGCGTGCTCACCGGCAAATACAACGACGGTATTCCGGAAGGTTCGCGGCTGACAGGAGCCGACGCCGCCGCATCGGACAAGCAGAACATGATCAACTTTGGTAAGGCGCTCTCGACAGCAGCTGGGCAAGCGAAACTGCAGAAAGTCCGCGATCTGGGTGGTGTCGCGAAGCAACTGGGCTGCACGACGGCGCAGTTGGCGCTGGCGTGGTGCTTGTCGAACGAGAACGTCAGCACCGTCATCACTGGCGCGAGCAGACCAGAGCAGGTGACGGAGAACATGAAGTCACTGGACGTTTACAATGCATTAAAGCAGGATCCGAGTGTCTTGGCTAGGATTGAGGAGATCCTGGCCAACAAGCCTGCTGGGCCTGAACTGTTCGGACGCTGGGCTTGAGTAAGATTCTCACACGGCGTGAGCTGGGTGTATTCTTGGAGTTCAGATGTAGTACTTACAATGCGTACATAGAAACCGCATCTTTGGTGGTGGGGAAATTCGAGATATATATAACAAGTGCAAGGCGCCAAATGATATCATGACGTAAGAAAAGCAGAGGCATACTTGGGACTTCGATACCAGCCATGTGTGTTATGGATCGAGTGGCTAGGGGCTGAAGATCATGTATCGAGGAAGCAGCCTTCTCGGATCCGCTGTGTGATTGACCACGCAACCACTCAACTTGTTCCTATAGTCGAGTCACTGCTAGGACAGTGTGCATCTTGTCAGCCAGCTAGCTGGAAGCATAGCTTTACATCCATACTGAACAAGGAGATAGGCAGAGGCCACCGCACACAACCGTTGGTGGATGTGACCCTACCCCGCCCTCCCTTCCGCTCTCCCCACACAACTCTCTTGCCCACTAAACGACGGGGGCACACTAGGCGGCCTTTTCAGATTCTAGCACCTGCACTCATCTATAAAGACGCCCGGCGCCCTCTGCAACCACTGCCCCAGTATATCAAACATGTCCACCTCACCTACCCAATTCTTATTTGAGCCCCGACTTCAGCGCCATGAATCATTCCCCCATGCAGACCAATCGAATCCTACGTATAATCAGTATCATCACGCACCCAACTCCTCGTCCCCTCTGACTACACGGCGAAGGTCCAGAACCGTGACAGGATCGGCACCGAAGACAAAAGGCTCAAGGGGCCGATTCGGTTGCGCGACATGTCGACAGCGGCACCTGAAGTGCGATGAGACCCACCCCATCTGTTCCAACTGCACCAGTGCCAGGCGGGACTGTGTTTGGCAACATGAATTGCGGCTCAGTCACGATGTGAGATCTTCTTCCTTCTCCTCCGCCCGGCCCAGGAGGTTCTCGTCGGTTGAGGAGACTGCTTTGACCGCCGACATGCCTCCAATAGCGCGACGGCCTGTAGTACAACAGCGGAGTAGAGGAGATGATGAGAACAGATGGCGGCTGAGCGATGCTGTTCTGAGCCGCGTAGCTAGGGATGCTTCGGGCGATTATATTGCCAATCTCCCCACCGCAGACGACCTGACGCCGCCTGATCTCCTCGTGAACGCCCTCGAAGCATCGCTGTTCAAATTCTACATTGAGCATGGCGGGCCCTGGCTTGACATCACGTCGCCGTCGCGTCATTTCTCTCTCACTGTCCCACGCCTGGCAATCTCGAACCCGGTGCTGCTGTACGCCTGCCTCTCATACGCGGCTAAGACGGTGGCGCCGCCGAGCTCGTTGAGCGAGCAGTACTCGACAGCGTGCATCAACCTGCTTATCCCGCTGTTGTCGGACGAGCTGTACGTTAGCAGTGACGAGACACTGTTGGCCACGCTCGTGATCCTACGGCATGTGGAGCAGTACGCCGAGGTGCCTGACGATCGCGGCGCGCACCTGATGGGCGCCTTTAGCGTAATCGCGTCACAAAAGGCGCTGCCGCCACACGATTCATTGCCAGGCGCCGCTCTGTGGACATATATGCGGCAGGACGTACGACAGGCGCTTTTGAGCCGCTCGCCGCCGAAGCTGACACCTGGCCACGGCATTCGGCTCGACAACTTGGGCGGGGACGGGGCTGCGGTATGCGAGAGTGCGTGGGCGGACCGCGCGTGCCACCTTGCGGCGTTGGCATGCACATTTGCGTGCAGCGATACGGATGGTCAGGTCGATGGCGAGGAGTTGGAAAGGCTACTGCATTCGTGGCGGGAGAATCTGCCGCCTGAGTATCTCCCCTTCCACGCTTCGGAAGACTCAATTCATTTCTTGGCTACCTGGCACGGTAGGTTCTCAACAGCATATATCGCTAAAATGCGAAGACAACTACAGTCCGGCTGACAAGACCACTAGCTGTCGCGTGGCAATTCTATCACCTCGCTAAGATGTTGCTGGTGCTCTACAATTCGACACGGCCGCGTGACATGGACATACTCCTATTCAACTCCCAAGTCGAGGTATGCCTTTCTCTCCTCCCGGAGTCCCTTCCCAGTGCTTCCTCATATACACCAAGCATCACATTAACACTTCAGTCTTTCTTTCTTCACAGGCCGAGGTGCTCGAACACGCACGGATAATCTGCAGCATCAGCTACTCAAATGCGGACGTCGGGCTTGGCTTCAATGCCTCCGCCATCATTGGATTCGCAGGCTCATATTTCCGCAGTCCGGAGGAACAGGAGCGTGTTCTTGGGTTCATAGATGGATTAAGCCGCAACACGAACTGGCCGACGCATACGGACCGCGAGAGGTTGGTAGCGTACTGGCAGGCGAGGAAATAAGGGCGACAAGATGCCGGTTGTAAAAGGGGGTAAGAGGCTTAAACAACTTGCATAGCTATCAGCATGGCCAAGTGCGTAGATTGGTAGGTCTGTAGTTAGAGAAGCTGCTGATCAAGATAGGGGAAAGCTCGCGCCACGGGTCCATCGTGCCACGGGTCCATCGTGCCACAATCCAACCTCAGATTCCCTACCTACCTTATAATAGTAGAGAGGATGAATCAAGTCCGACCTTAGGTTAGGCAGCCAAGGGTCAGGGTGATTACTTGGCAGACGTAAAACACTTGCGCGTGTCTATCTCCGTACATCAGAGCGTGTATAGCAATCTTATGACTTCGTATAGGTATACGCTTAGTAGAGTCATCGATACGTGAAATAGGATGATGTAAGAACAGCTAGCCAACATATAGGAATTATACAGGGATCTGTTAGCACATAAGCCATGGCACTGTCTTAAGACGGCGCGTGTCATAAGCATATGGTTAGTAGAGTTGACTCTGGGGAGAGTAGTACGTCTAGAAGCACTGGCTGTAAGGATATATATCTTCACCAGAGACCTATCGGCGCTTATAATAAGGCGTCAAAAAGTTCATATCGCACGAATACTAGTACGACTTGTGATGGTATTAATATTCAAAGATGTATAGTAGCGGAACTTCCTCGCTTCACTTCTTAATCAGGCAGTTCCTTTCCAACACCGGATTCATCTACAGGTATACTTTAAAGATTGATTATCCTCGCGCAATAAGGTACAGACGGGAACGCGGGTGAGATCGCCTGGTTCTGCTATCACACGCAAACCCAATTCAGTAACAACGAAGCTCCACCCGCTCTCAGTTTGGAAGGCACATGCCTCTAAGGCAACCAGTTCTCGTCTACATAGGTATTCTAGCATAACATGATTGTTACTGGGTTCGTGACAGGGAACTTCACACAAGATAGGATTAGTCGCTCGCTTGGATGACAAACGGCTGGCTCAACCCTGGAACAGCTAGAGAAGAGTGGCATGTTTGCTATGTGAAGTGGATGTGAAAGGGTAATAGACGGCAATAAGAGACGGAGCTATGTCGCTTAGCCCCGTTCGTCTCCGCGTAGTTTCTCGTGACCTTCTAAGCCCTGAGTCACCGCCATCTTCACGCGTACCTGGGTGAAGTCTTCCCTCGCCTTCCCTTCCCTTCCTTTCCTTCAACTTACTTCCCTCCACGCAACTCTCCACGGCCTTGGCAAGTACGCTAAACCAGAGGTGTTACACAGCGTGCCTACCCTTTAAGCTAGACACAAATATCTCAACATATCAGCAAAACAAGAGTACGTTAATCGAATCAATTCATCACGCATCTGCTAACACCTTCCACAGCTGCGGTGATCATATCACCCTTCCTTTGGGCTCTTCTGCCCGCATCTCAAGTGAGAGTACGTGTAAACATCACGAACTAGTTCCACGTGACACTGTTGACTGTACTCACAGAATTTCATTTCCTTGTCGGTAGAATATCACTCAAAGTGAAGGTGAGCATTTCCATTCCGTTTGTCACGTCTCAACTGATGGAATCCAGAGAGTGTGTCAATTTTCCCCGTAGTCCGACCTTCATCTTGTTCTGGCCAGCCAGTTTTGACCATGTCACATCCAAACGGGTTGAGGACCTTTGCTCAGTTCAAGCATTCGCCACAGCGACAATGCTCAAAACTTCGGTCTCTGATCGTCCCGTTCGCGAGGATCATCCGGTTTGGCTTGCAATTCTCCAGTATGAGCGCGACCTTAAAAAGCCGAAACTGTGCGCGCAGAGACGCAACGTCGTCGCTAACTGCAAGTTCAGGCACTTCAGGAGCTACCAAGCAGAATAAAGATCAGTAAAGAGAACTGCTTCTGAAAGAAGTTATCGAGGCGGAACCCGGGGAGAATGCTGCAGAGGATAGGATCATGGCGAGGGTTACACGGTGCAGAACAAGTTGTAGTGGGATATGGATTGCTAATGAACTCATTATGCTACCGTTCCATAGGCGTCCACGGTCTTGCAAGTCGTACGTATTACGTGGTCATCATGCCTAAGAGCCACCTTTTAAGCATTTTCTACAGTGCATTAGTTTAGTCGATCAAAATAACAATAAGCACAATTTGACTACCTCCATACACCCATGTCACTGCCTTGCGGCGCTCCCTAGGTATAAGTAGAGGTAACGAATATCCGCCAGGGGGGATGAGGTGCCAAGCCCAGATAGTACCTTATGCCCAAGATAGAGAGCACCAGTCGTAAATAATTGGCACTCGGCTCTTCTAAGACGTTGCTCCGATACTCTTCTCACAGATCATGTCGCTGTCCTGGTGCCATGTGGACTCCCACGGCCAACACCGAATGTTAGCGTGCACGTCGTTTGCACCCACTGCTGATTCCTCGAATGTCCATGTGGGCAATTGGTCAAGGTTCGGCCCAGCAACCGTGGCGTGATCAACCACGCGAGCAATTCTAATCGTAGAGGAAGCTTAACAATGTTCAGCTGCTAAACGCCTTGCGAGAGAAGCTTGTGGTGTGAGCTGGTCTGGTCTGGGCCGCAGTCGCTAACGGTCCCCCACATTCGCTACTGTGAGAGAGGGGCCCGCGCACCGTCTCTCAACCGGCGCTGTCGACCGTACGCCTCTGCGCGCTCCAATGCTGCTTCGGCTGGGTCGGAGGGTTTTAAATAGTGTTCGCGCTTCGGATTCGCTTGAAGACTTCGGCTGCTCCGCAATGCGTTCTACGTTGGCGTGGTGGGATGTCAACTCCCGCTTCTTCCTGCCCACTTTAAGCGACCACTTTAAGTGATGTGGAAGGTGGGGTTCACCAGAGCTGGAGAGAGGGGTCTGGTCTACATGTACACACTTCATCCAATTCCAGGACTCGCATAATTTGCGTCTGACCTTGTCACCGAGTTTTTTCTCTCTAAAAGTAAGCCAGTCTTCATTTTCCTTACATGCTCAAGTCCTGGCCACTTTTGCGACTGCGTGATGCGGCCGCGGTCCAGGGGATGCGGCTGCGGCTGAAGGCGCGAGGGAAAGGCGCTAGAATCACCGCTTCGGAGATTTTAGATCTCGGTATCCAGCCAGCCACAGTTATTCCAGGTTGCGCACAGGCACTCCTGGTGGTTCTAATTCTGCTGAGACTCCATTCTCTTCTCCCTCTTCGTGAAGACGCGAGCGAACGGCGCTAGAGTTGCGCTTCGAAGGACTTAGATCTCGGAGTCGAAGCCTCCAGCCAGCCACGCTCGTTGCGCACAGATCGTCCTCGTGTTCAACTCCTGCTGAGGATACTCGCTTTCTCTTCTTCGTTGTCCTTACCGCTACTCGCACATTGTTAGTTGTCTGTGGCTTGAGTCCAGAGTGCTCTCTTGCTGTTTTGTGACCTGAAGAGCTGAGCCTAGGAGCCCACAGGGGTCCCTACCGCCTAGATGGCTGCAAAAACAGACCACGAAGCATGGCCAAGGGAATTAGTCTACAGTATAGACTGCTCGGGGTTGCCGCCTGGAGAAACTTAGCAAGACGTTCTCACAGTGATGGGATAATTGGTAGGAGGATAGGAGGTGGAGAAGATTGAAGGGACGACGACCAGAGCGACATATATAAGGCTCTGTCGCGCGACTCCTTGAAGAATACCAGAACACCAGAGCCTCATCACAGCTCGTCCTTCACAGTCTCTCACTTCAACAACAGAAGCGAAAGATACTTCTTCTCTGAGCTCATCATGTTTGGTCGGAGCACTCTCGCAGCCCTCGCTTTTGCCGGGGTCTGCTTTGCTCAGTCCGATTCTGCATCTTCTGAATCCGTCACCAACAACATCAACCCGACAGAAATTGCCAGCTTGTCTACTGCATCCGAATTGGGAGCACCTGCCGGTACTTCTTCAGCTGCTATCAGCTACGACAGCTCCAGCGCCCTTGCAGCCGCCCAAGCAGCTGTGACCACCGCATCGAACGCTCAGACTACCTTTACCACCATGGTCTCCGCCGCAAGCACCGCTGCCCCTTCAGCACCATCTTCCTCGTCCTCATTGACCTTTAACCCAGCTTCTGGCAATGCGTTCATCAATGTTCCTACATCCACCGCTGTTGCAAAGCGTGCAGAGCCCAAGCTCGTTCAAAGAGACCTCACCTACCCAATCAACACCGGTGATCTCGGAGTCCCATCAGGATACACCCCTGCTTTCGAGAGCTGGAATGGCTCGACTCAGGCCAACGGATACTTGACTTACAAGACGCTTACTTCCTACAACATCTCCTCATGTGCCGCCTCTTGCAATAAGATCAGCTCGTGCATGTTCTTCAACATCTACTACGAGAAGGACCCAGACAGCAATGGCAACCCAGTCGACACTATCAAGTGCTCTCTCTACTCCATGCCCCAGACTAAGGCCACCGCTACCAACTACGGACAGTACCGCGGCAGCTTCCACGTTATCATCACCGGCTCCAATGGTTACAACCGCGCGTCAGCCCCAGTTGCTCCAGCTGGTTACACCATCGACTCTCTTCCCGCCGCCGTCAACGCCCCGATCTACGATACTACCGGACAGTCTACTTTCATCCAGCCGGTCTATCTCGACAGCTACGATCCTCTCCTCTGCGCGGCTGCCTGCGACAAGCAAACTGCGTACGACAAGGCGACATCAAAGGACGGCTGCCACTACAAGGCCTGCGTCTACGCCAACTTGTACATCTTGAACAAGGACGGCGCTCCTCAGACTACCGTCTGCGCCCTCTACACTGAAGGCTGGAACTCGACCTATGCTGTCAACACCGGCTACTCTGCTGGCTCGGACTACTACGAGGTCTCCAACTCTATTGGGCTTACTAATACTACTGCTGCTGCCATCTACCCACAGACTTGCCAGCCTGCCATACCGGCTACTATCGGTGCGGGTGTCCAGCCTTCCACCTTCGGATTGATGGACATAAACTGGTACGGTTTCTACAACTACCTGAGCTTCTACGGTAACAACAAGGCTGGTAGTCTGGCCCAAACATCTGACACTGGTAAGCTCCAACTCTACTCCCCACGAGAATAGGATTTCGCTAACAGTAATGATCAACAGTGGTACCAACCGACGAGTTCGGTTTCTACGTCACCGGACAAAACTCCTGGGGCTGGGACCTGGGCTACCTGTACCACATCCCATCCGGCCTTTGTCTGACCAAGACACAAACCTCAACCGCCGCTCCCCGCTTTGAGGGCGCAACCCTCACGCTCGCAACCTGCGACGCCTCTGCTTCCTCTCCGCCAGCCTCTCAGCAGTTCGTCAGAGAGTACACGGACGTAAACTGGTTCGACTGCATTGTGGGCTGGGACGATCAGACGCAGACGCAATATTCCCTCACGGGCTTCCCGGATACTCCTACAACTGCGGTTATTTCTCAGTGGGGTGGCTGGTGCTTGCCTCTGACCAATACTGCGTCCTAGAGTTGATGGCTATCTGTCGCTTGTCGAGATACCCTGCTCTTTCGGGTCATGCTGCTTGGAATCCTGCGATTGACACTGGTTATTGGCGTTCTTCTTTTGCGTCCTTCTCTTGAGCATCTGATAGTAAACAAAAGCATCGGAGTTTCAATTTTCCACTACGGTATAGCCAGCGCCACTGGAGATTAGTGAACATCCTCTTCTCTTCCTGCGCACGGGCGTCACTGGATGCTTATGTACTGCCCGTGTTACAGCTGTTTGCTTCTACATTTTCGGCCCCATCCGGACCCCAGGCATGGGGATACACATCCACGTATACCAATGCCTATCGGTTGAGTTATCATCCGTAACCGCTACCGCTTCTCCTACTCCCGCTAGCTCTCCTTCTCGTCTTACTAGTCCAGGCGCTCTCGTCTGCTCCTTCAGCAGAAGAGTAAGTGAGTACCACAGCCCTGGTGCCGCAGCTATGATAGGCGAGGTATCCCTATTAGGAAGGTACCCTCCTCGCGCTGTTCTAAGACTGTCTGGACATGCTTCGACTGCAATATAGGGGCCAATATGGCGGCCAGAGTACCATTGTTACGGCCCCATCAATGGGACGAACAGATCGCATCATGCGTCAGCAATGACTGGATCATTACAGTTCTGACAGAAGCTGAACACCTTCGGATCAAGTGATTCTTGCCATGGACGCCTAATATGATTGACAGCCTATGTAATAACGGATCTTCCAGAGCTTCTACGACTACGAAAGCAATTTCCTGAACATGAAGCTCCTCATCCTCAGCATCCTGCTCCACTACGTCTACTCATTGCCATTTCCCTACGACAATGCCGTCGGCACAGTCTGGACATTCGAGAACACCACATGGATCGAAAACCTAGCAGTGCGACAGAACGGCGAAGTCCTTTGCACCTCGATCAACCGAGCCGCGGTCTATCTCGTCAATCAATTCGAGCATACTGCGGTCACCGTGCATCAATTCGCTCCTACCGACGGTATCCTTGGTATCGCTGAGATACAGAACGACGTCTTCGTGGTGGTCTCGGCCAACATTTCCTTGGCGACCTCTGTTGCTGAACCTGGAACGGCTAAGATGTGGAGGATCGACATGACGGCATGGGAGCTGGTGGGTTACTCTTGCCCCTTTTGAATGCAAGTACTGACCAGATAGGGCGAGTCATCGCCGATCACACTCATCGCCAATCTCTCAGAAGTAGGCTTACCTGACGGTGTTACGGTCTTGCCGAAGGAACCCGGCGTAGTCTTACTAGCAGATGCGTCTGGAGGAAAGATATGGAGAGTGGACACCTACAGCGGAGAACACGGCGTCGCTATTGAGAACGAGATCTTTCTGCCCAAGAACCCTGATATCCCGCTAGGCGTGGACGGCATACACATCATCGACAGCCTGTTGTACTTCACGCAACTGGGCAGTAACTTCCTCGGGCGCGTCGCGATCTCTCCCAACGGCAGCCAAACAGGACCGATTGAAGTTGTCGCCAACTTGACCTTCCCGGATGATTTTGCACTGCAGGACGACGGCACTGCGTTTGTCGCCGGCGCCAACACTTTGTGGAGAGTCAGTCCCGAGGGCAAGGTCGATGTGCTGGCAGGTGGTGTGAATGATACGGTCTTGGAAGGCGCGACGAGCGCTCAATTCGGGAGGACTGAGGTTGACAAAGACGTGCTGTATGTTGGTACGAATGGAGGCTTGTTAGCCCCTGTTGATTCCATTGTCCACGGTGGGCAGCTTGCGGCCATCAACGTGGGCTTGTTCGCTCGATAAGGGGATATAGGATGCGGTTTCAAGGTATCCGATACATCTTCATCTGCAGCCCTATTCGAAGAATATTGTCCGAGAGGGTTATCGGCTTCGTCGGCGCTGCTTATCAACGTGCCAAGTGGTTCGGTCATGTAGAAAGCGCGGAAGCTCATAACCAGATCGAGCTTCGATACTATCCGGAGTCTAGACACACTCGGATGACTCTTTCAGCGTTGAAAGCGTCCTGTTTCTGCCGGCGGTCTTTCTCGTTAGGAAGAACGTAGCCACGCTGATTGCTCACGACGCGAATGCCATTTCGCACGAACTCGGTAGTATAGTGGGTGTGACCAAAGATCCACCATTTGATGTTCTGCACAGGCGCCGCGGCCTCGCAGTATAACAGCTCCGGAAGGTCTGTGGCAAAGGCCGATGTCCATGGATTATCCGCATGCCTTGGGCTGGAGGTTCCGGTCTTGATTGGCGCGTGATGAGTCACGACAATTGTCCGTCTACCACTGCCTGCTATTTCCGCTGGGTAGTCCGCACCATGTGCCCCAGCAAGCGTCTCTCGCAGCCAAGCGAGGTCCTCAGAATGTGCTCGGTTATGTTCGTCCACTGTCCATCCATCGATGTTCTCGTAATCTTTGACCTTCCCGCGCACGATTCCGGCATCGGTCTCGGGTATGTGCGACCATAGAGTGCAGCCTAAGATAGTGACAGGAGGTGCAGACGGTCGGAGAGGATGGTGCACGTCCGCACGTCGGCGATGGAGTAGTGTGACCTTTCCATTCAGCGAGGAGTCGTTGCTAAGGCTTTCTGCTCGAGCGAGTCCCTCACAATAGGAAGAGCCATAGAATTCGTGGTTGCCGAGTACGAGATGTACATGGTCGTATCGGGCGCTTTGCCTGCGCAGGAACGAAAGGTACGCATCGTGATCGATCAGGCGGCCAATGTCTCCGGCGAGGATCAGGGAAGGCGCAGATACAGCGAAGTCGCAATCTTCATATTGTGATGCTAGCTCTAGGTGGAGGTCTGAAAGTATCTGGAAATCAAGGTACAGGCATGGTTTTGTCACAGACTCCTGCTGGGTTGTGTGGGACATGCCGGGTGAACAAGAGGATCGACCAAGTTGTAGAGCTACCTACCTAGGTACCGAGCTGGCTGCACGCGATGCAGGGATAGGTTGGCCCGTGCGTGGTGTCCCATCTCGCACCCTTGCACGCCTGCAGCTGTGAGTTTATCATGACCACGATATTACTTGTCATCAGCCATTCTTCAATCTGGAAGACTTTCTTCGTCCTCTGTCTCTATGACCCTCAGTACATGCGCACCCTACAAAGAGAGTGTGAGAATGTCTAAGAGACCGGCTGTGTGACCATGGCGTTCATGGACATGCAGGGACCGGGGCTGACTTGCGCCTCTGCACCCGAACAACGCAAGTAACTACCTACCTGTATGCAGCTGTCATATAGCGATCTCGGCCTGCGTGGTAGGCAAATCCTCCGTGCTGTTGGACAACCGGCAGCAGTTGCTTGGCTGTGGCGAATAAGGGTGACAGCGAGATAGTATACGTCGTCTTTCGTAAGGTATACCTGTTGACCGTTCCCGAACTAACCCTATACGAGCTATATTTGGAAACGAGCATGTGGAAATCCCCCGATGAAAGCATGGCAGGCTGGCAGCGACGGAGCGTTGACGATCTTCCAAGTTCTCGTATCGCTGCGGAGAAAACGCAAGAGCTAAGTTTTCGTAGCGCCATGAAACGGTCCGTGATTAGAGTGAAACTCCTCTTCTTGCGGACATTCTGTTTCATAATCGTGCTTCTCACACTGCATCTTCACTCGCCATTCTCTGTCTCTGCTCAAATTCTGTAAGGGTGTCGGACGATGCGCTTCCATGAGCTGGCGGGTTTCCTGGTCGCGTCCCTATGTCTCTTTCTTCCATGCGCCTTTGCCCTTCCGGGTGCAATAGGTACCGGTAACTGGACGGGTGCGCCGCGGGAAAAGGCATCTTCTAGCAACACGACAGCATTAGTAACTGGATCTGGGTATTCGTATGCGCTTAGCTGCCAATCAGCATTAGATGACTACTTCACGTCCAGCAACAGCTATGTCATGCATCACAATACACCCACGACATTAACAGCTACATTATCGGCGACACTTGGATTGAAGACCACCTATACAGGCAAATTTACCACCTTGTGCGATGGAATTCCACGCTTGGTGGGCAATGTTACTACCATCACGCTGGCAACGCCTACCTACTCTTATACGTCGGCATACACAATCACTCGGCAGGATCCTGCGACTTACCCTGAGGCCGAACCGTCCTGCAGCGTCAATCCTGACGACTGTTTGAGTCTTTGGTCCAGCTATCGGGAAGCAACTAAGTCCGAAGCAACTATTACGAGCGCTCTATCCAGCTGGGCACGTGAACCTTCCTGTACTACTCCTGGCCAGACAGCGACATGTCGGGCTCAGAATTGTATGATCGCTCCCTAAGGAGAGGGCGTTCAATTGCTTTACTGGCCTGTCAATGTTGAGAAAGACACCTTTTGCAACGATACAGGGATTACCAAGACCTTCGGTCCCACAAGCAGTGGTCCCAATACCTTTGTTACTCTGGGCACCACCATCACGTCGCCAGATGTCGGATTGCTTTTCGGTGCGATATCCAGGCAAGACGGCTGCGGTCCGACATTGAGGAATTACCTTCTGACTCTTCCTCCGGACCAAGTATACAGCCAGTGGGGTGAAAGGGTCTACGCATACCCTAAATCTTTCGACTATGCAGATTTGAATCACAGTTGCGGCCCTGACGGCTGTTTTCCGCTTGTGCCATGGAGCGCTTACGCCAACGCTCCTGGCTGCTTTTCATTGCCTGGAGAGGAGCCAAGATGTGAAAAGACCATTTGGCCTTGGTACGCACCACAGATTTCGTACCCTGCAGTGATGACAACTTTGGAACCAGCATGGGGGTCTTCATGTGGTTTGAACATTGTGGGAGTGTGGGATCCGGCTGTACTCATGGCGTCAGAGACAAGCTTCATGGTTCCAAAAGCAACAACTGCGGGTAAAACAACGTACACTGTCGAAACGGCGCATGTGGAATCCGCGATGCCGTCTTCGACTGTCGGATCTCCAATCGCCGCTTCAACCGCAGATCACACTGCCGATACTGAACAAGCCGGAACAGCTTATCCTTCACCGATCGTGGAATCGATCACAGCACCCACAAACACAGGGCAGGCTGTCTCTGAAGGCTCATCAGGCTGTTCTTCGAGTCCAGCGGACGAATCCGAAACCAACCCAACCGGCATAGCTGGTGCGATAATGAGTGTCCTGAATGGAGGCTCTTGGAGCAGCGCTAGCTCCAGCAAAAACTCCGGTGCTGTCTATTCTGGCGCCGACGAATCTGGCCCTGACATTTCTGGCTCTGACAACTCCGGCTCTGGCCAATCTGCTTCCGGTTCAGATGATACCGGCGACTCTACGGAAGAAATCAGTGGCACGATCGTCGCTACTGTATCTTACATCGTCACCACTCTAGGCTCGAGTGAAGTTACTGGCGCCAACGGGGATGCAGCGGACGAGTCAACTGGAACACCACGTGTCTACCACAGCGCCATCATCGCTGTCTCGGCAGAGTCATTTGACGTACCCGGATCTGTGGTTACTCCCACTAGCGAAGTCCAGATCTCTGTCGTTGAAAAAACATCTGGCGAGGTACTGGCCGCATCGCAGACGGTAGCCATTGGCTCTAATGCTGTTGGCACTCCCGGTCTAGCATATAGTGCGGTTGTATCGGACTCTGCTGTCGGAGTTGATTCTGCGTCACAATTTGTATCGACTGGCAATGGAGCTACTGGCCCTCATACTGTTACCACTCTCGGGTCAACATATGGTACGGGTACGAGTGACTCCGCCGTCGGAGACGATTCTGCAGCACAAGCTGCATCGAGTGGCTACGAGGCCAGTGCAGCCAATGCGAAAAGTACAGGAAAGACCGCTTCTATGGGCGTAGCGGTCTCACTGACTGGAGGTACTGATATTGCAACGGCAGTTTCCACAACACCTTCCGGTCCCGGAGAGGTAGTGGGTCAGTCCAGTAAAGCGAGCGCGACTCACACGGGCGCCGCTGCTGGACTCAGTGCTTCACCAGTTCTTGCAACAACGTGGACACTGTTTTCGTGCATAACGGCAGCCTTTCTCATCATGGCCGGCTGAAGCGACAAGCCCTTCCATACTTCACGATCTTATGCACGTCTTCCACCCACTCCTCCAACAGAGATCTAGATAGCGACCACTCGGTTGCACGAAAGCTGGCCGGTGCATGCAGTGTTGTACGAGCTTCCTGTTCCGTCAACACTAAGCTGCAGCCCCATTTAAAAGCATGGCTCAACACCGCCTTGATGGTGGGGTGTTTCTCTAGAACGTTCAAGGATTCTCAGGCCACCTGAGTAAAGCGAACACTGCGATTGGTCGACTATTTAAGCGCAGACGCAAAGATCTACGGCTATGCCTTAGCCTCTACCGGTATAGCCAAGACGGTATTACTTGTATGGACGAGTACCTCTGCCGTGCTCCGCACCGTCTTCACCCGCGAGCCCGTCTGGTTTGCTGCGGGTGTCAAACCGATGCGGCAAGCCAATATGGTCCGTCGTAGCTGGGCACGTGCTGAATGCTTGACTGCCTTTCGGAGTCTTGGCGCCGTCCTCGGCAAAGCTTCGACCTTGGCAACGACCACCTCCAGGCACCGTGCATACCAGCTGCATGGACGTATACTGGCACAGTACCTTATGTATGCAGTAGCTCGCATCTAGCCGCATGGGATCCGCCCTCCGCCCAGGGTTTATGACACCAACGCAAGGTCTCCGCGGCATTTTATGTAGAAAAGTTGAACTGTTTATCCCCACGTGGGCTCGCTATGATCGTTTTGTCGCGCTTTCCACCAATGGCGCGGGTGGGATTACAGATGTGCTTGGGATACATAACCCCATAGCTATGGAACTGGCCTTGAACCCATCTTCGTCTGCACCCCTCCTCCTCTCGTTGAGTTCGAATTATTGTCGGTGATAGCCATTCGTTCGCTATGAAGTCCACAAGCGGACCTGCCCTCCTCGGAGCTCTCTTGTCCGCTCTGTCTGTGGAGGCTCTGCCTACATTGGAAGCTCGCGATGTCGACACTCGTTTCCCTTACACTGGTCCTGCAGTTCCTGTCGGCGACTGGGTTGACCCAACCATCAATGGTAATGGCAAAGGCTTCCCTCGTTTGGTCGAGCCGCCTGCGGTAAAGCCAGCCAAGGCCAAGCCATCCAACAACGTCAATGTCATATCGCTCTCTTACGTGCCCCATGGAGTCAATGTCCACTATCAGACGCCTTTTGGCCTGGGTGTAGCTCCAACCGTCCATTACGGAACTCATCCCAACGATCTCTGCAATAAGGTTACAGGCCATTCCACAACGTAGGTGGAACCGGGGAAGACTGTGGTTTTCGCTTTCATGGCACTGACAAGATCGGTAACAGATATGACCGTACACCTCCATGTTCCGAAGTCGTTGTCACGCAATGCAGCCAGTTTTTCCACGACGTTCAGATCAAGAACCTGAAGCCGGACACGACCTACTACTACCAGATCCCAGCTGCCAACGGCACGACTACTTCTCATACCTTGAGCTTCAAGACTGCCCGTGCTGCCGGTGATCATGAGGAATTCTCCATCGCGGTCTTGAACGACATGGGTTACACCAATGCTCACGGAACCTACAAGCAGCTTAATGCGGCCGTCGACGAAGGTCTCGCTTTCGCATGGCACGGTGGTGACATCAGTTATGCCGATGACTGGTACAGCGGTATCTTGCCGTGCGAGTCCTCCTGGCCTGTCTGTTACAATGGCACAAGCACAACCCTTCCAGGCGGGCCCCCAATTCCAGCAGAGTACCTCGTTCCACTTCCAGCGGGTGAGATCCCAGACCAGGGAGGGCCACAAGGTGGTGATATGAGTGTGTTGTACGAGTCGAATTGGGACCTTTGGCAGCAGTGGGTCAACAGTCTCACCACCAAGGTCCCTTACATGGTTCTTCCGGGTAACCACGAGGCATCCTGTGGCGAGTTCGACGGCCCAGGTAACATCTTGACGGCCTATCTGAATGATGACGAGGCGAATTCCACGGTGGCGAATTCCAGTCTTACTTACTACAGTTGCCCGCCTTCTCAGAGGTGAATATTCCCTTCTTCGCAGTGACGATTCATTGTTGACGATATCAGGAACTTCACCGCCTACCAGCACCGTTTCCGCATGCCCGGAGCTGAGAGCGGCGGAGTCGGCAACTTCTGGTACTCCTTCGACTACGGTCTCGCCCACTTCGTCGCCATTGACGGCGAGACCGACTTCGCCTACAGTCCCGAGTACCCTTTCGCCCGCGATTTGACTGGCAATGAGACGCTACCCACCGAAGACCAAACCTTCATCACCGACAGCGGACCCTTTGGCGCCATCGACGGCAACGTCAACGACAACCAAGCCTACCAGCAATACAAATGGCTAGCCAAGGATCTCGCGAGCGTCGACCGTAAAAAGACGCCTTGGATCATCGCCATGAGCCACCGTCCCATGTACAGCTCGCAGACCGCGTCTTACCAGAAGCGTGTCCGCAATGCCTTTGAGGGTCTCCTGCTCGAGTACGGCGCCGACGCTTACTTCTCCGGCCACATCCACTGGTACGAGCGGTTATTCCCTCTCGGCGCCAACGGCACGATCGACACCGCGTCCATTGTCAACAACAACACGTACATCGCCAACGAGGGCGTGTCCATGACGCATATCATCAATGGCATGGCGGGGAATATTGAGAGTCATAGCACGCTGGGTGATGACCCGCTTCTGAACATCACGAATGTGCTGGACGATAAGCATTATGGGTTCAGCAAGCTCACTTTTCACAATGCAACGGCTCTGACGTGGCAGTTCATTAAGGGTGATGGGTCTGGTGTTGGGGATGAGTTGACCTTGCTTAAGAAGTAGTCTTGCGCGTTTGGGAGACAGTGGACGTGGTTTCCTCAGATGACCACCAGATTTGTATTGCATTCGCATCACGTCCGGGTAGAATCCGACCATTTGCACGTACACGAGTGATTGCGTAGAGCACAGTCACATGCGGTCTGGGAACAACACGTCGCAGTCATGTGTCTGAGTGATGGGTTGATACCTTCCATGATTGCGCAACACTAATAAGTGCATGGCTTTCTAAGCAGCACATCCCCAGCGAAAGTGCTATCGGGCGGAAACGAAGATTGAGATCGACATCCGTGAACCCAATAGAACTCAGGTAAACAACATTCCGCCATTGGCACACACCACATCGCCCGTCACCCACCTAGACCGCTCCTCGCACAAAAACAGCACAATATCCGCCACATCAGCTTCAGTCCCGGCCCGTGGTGCGGCAGCAGTCTTCTTGTTCTCCTCCTCCATCCGCGCCAAATGCACCTCCCCCGCCGCCCGATACATGTCCGTATCCACGGGACCAGGGTTGACAGCATTCACCGTGATCCCATACCTCTGCCCCAACTCCTTGGCCCAGACGCGCGTGAAGGCCTCGACGGCGGCTTTGGACGCCGCGTAGACTGTCTGCGTGGCGTAGCCGCCGCGAGCGGAGATCGAAGACAGGTTGACGATGCGGCCGCCTTTGTTGACGTAGGGCAGGAACGCCTGCGTCATGAAGATGACGGCGCGCACGTTCACGTCCATCAGCTTGTCGTACTCGTCGAGAGTGATGTCCTCGAGTGGCGTGTTTTGGCCCACGCCGGCATTGTTGACCAGAATGTCGAGTTTCGAGGTGCTGAAGCTGGACAGAGTGGTCGAGACGATCGTTTGGGGAGCTTCGAGGCTCCTGCTGTCGGCTTGGATTGCCACGGCTCGAGAGCCTAGGTTGGCGACTTCTTGGACCAGAGAGTCGGCGGCGGAGCGGGATGAGTCGGAGACGTAACTGAATGCGACCTGAGTATCTTCGTCAGAGCCAGGACGGTAAACTCATGCTGCGAAACTCGCCTACCTTTGCACCTTGCCTGGCTAATGCTAAGACGATTCCCCTACCGATGCCGCGTGCACCCCCTGTGACAATGGCGATCTTACCGGTTAGCGACATGGACAGAGATGGAGATTTGATGGTGAATGTGACGAGTCACTATGGTGAGAGCCCATGGCTTGCTTTAATATACGACTATGAACTTAATTTGAGTCCGGAGCCGATGATGAGTAGCATAGCTAGTCGCAGGTGGGACATATGGTACATGGGCTTGGCGGTCCAGTAGCTTGGATAGTCTGGCCGTTCGGAGCTTCGCCGACGGGGATCTTCACCGAGGGTTGTTTAAGCTTAAGGTTATTGTGGGAATACCAAGCACCAATCACACGACGCCGCTCTCGGGGGAATCACCGAGCGTATGTAGCAGACCGATGTCTGAGCCTTAGATGTGGTGGAAGTATCTGCGGGTGACATCACGGGAGCACAGTGCCAATACTTCCTGAAGCTACTACTCTGCCGCCATCAGACTGCGTTCAGAGGAGTCGGGTACTGTAGAGCTCCCTGTGTCGTCAGTTTATACGTGCGGGACCGGTGTGTGGGAGAGCATGGAAGGCTGTCTGCTCACTGTGTTCATTGTCGAAGCGAAGAATGACTGCTTGTCGTGACTTTTGAAGTCATGAACGGGCTTCGAGATGTACCGATCACATCAGATCACCATTCGCAGTGTTGAATTGGTGCAGAGGAAACCTTATGCCAGAATTCCATGTTTGGTAGCCTTCCAAGCGGGTTGGACCAAATGCCATAGTAAAGATAGCAAGACGTTCCAAAGCAGGGTTATTCGTGGCTGGTTGGTGACAACGTAGTGCAAGTGAAAGATTAAGTTGGCATCAATCGCGTGATGTGCACGCATCGCATTCCCCATTTTGATTCTATCTATTCGTCCAAAATTTGTACTTTTACGGCGCGAGCAGCCGGGTTTGATGCAACCGCGAACGCTTCCAGTCCCTGCTCCAAAGTGAAGCGGTGAGTGACCAGAGGCTTGAGATCGATCAAGCCTTCCTTCACAAGAGAGATAGCTTTGGGGTAGGTATCGTGGTAACGGTACTGGAAGCGGAGATCGATCTCGTGAGATAACAAGTGCATGAACGGGATATCTTGGAAGTCCTTGCCGACACCAATCACAAAGACGGAGCCGCCGAATGCCGTAGACTGTAGGAATTGAGGTCAGCTTTGATTCGCATTTGTGGAAAACGATCGGGTCGAATGCTTGCATAGATTCCAGCGTGGATGCTGCTCCGCACGCCTGTGCACTCAAGCACTAGCTTCGCTTCTGAGCCCAGCGCGCTTTTAATCTTCTCCGACAAGGCTTTCGAATCCTCACTAGGGTTGACGAGGACGGTGTGGACGCGGGGAACCAGCTCCTTCGCCCTGGCAAGCCTGCTCTCATCGAGATCGGTGATGACTATGGGCGCTGCGCCTGCAGCATGGGCAGCAAGCAAAGACACCAAGCCAATTAGGCCTGCACCGCAGATGACAAGGGAGTCACCAAGCCTTAGCCCTGAGCGGTCGATGCCTGCCAGCGCTACTGATAGCGGTTCCAAAAGAGATCCTTCTTCGTATGACAAGCTGTCAGGAATGGCATGTAGCCAAGCCTCTGGGTGGACATGGTAACGACGTAGAGTACCGTCGTATGGAGGCGTCGAGAAGAAGACAACGTCTGGGCACGCATTGTACTGGCCAGTTCTGCAGTAATAACAAGTCGGCTTCGAGCACGGAACACCACACTCTAGGGCGACTCTATCGCCTTTTGGTTGATTTGTCAGTCTTGTCATAAAGTGATGCAGTAAGAACTACATACCAGGCTTGAATCTAGTCACAGCTTCCCCCGTCTTGATGACTATACCCGAGCTCTCATGACCAAGGCCGTTCTCACCCACAACCACCATATCACCGATGTGACCGTGTTTCCAGAAATGAACATCGGAGCCGCAGATGCCGGTGGCGCGAACGTGAACCAGACAATCGTTCGGCCCAGGCTCAGGAATCTCGCTGTGGACAAGGTGGAGATCGTGTTCCGGATTGGTGTGGACTGCGATGTTCTTTGGCTTGCGTGTGAGGACTCCCGTGGCGGAAGACGACGACATCTTAATTGTTTGTGAGAAGTTTGATGTAGCCTGCAGCAAGTCCTACAACCACCTTATATGAATCTGACGGGTGGAGAAAGAGAGCAACCGCATATATGGAAACCCATCGCTCACTTAGGTAATGCGTAACGACCCTTCGGTCTCATGGCCGAGCCCACAGAGCCGATTGCGGGTGGGACTTGTGACTTCGGGGAACAGCCCGAACAGGTTCTTGTGAATTCAATGACACCATTCAAACGTAGCAAGGACGGGGACACGTATCTACTGCTGTGTTGCTCGCTCGGCCTCGGTGTTAATTGAACCCAGCTATAATCGGGGCGGTCCCGAAACGGAATGGCACGCGAGATGAAGTCACCCAGTCAGCAAGCGTTGATCAAGCGGCGATCTGAAAATGCGGGAATCGGAACCCTAATTGTACAGGGTCCAAGACCTTGTGCTTAGGCGATGATGCTATGGCTCGCCGAAGCACGCAGATTGCTCGCAACCTGGAATGTTGACATTGGATGGATAGACAAAGGCCGAAAAACACGCTTTTGACATTGCCAATGATTGCCACCACAGAACCCGCATGAATATTGGGCCCTTGTGTCAATCCCGGTTGAATCTCGGTACATGTTGTCTCCTGGATTATGGTATTTACCAGATAAACCAGTAAGCGCCGATGAATGATTGATAATCGAAAAGGACGAAGATATCATATCTCCAAGGTCAGAGCTGCATCTTTAATGACTCAGCCAGCGCCAGGAAAGCAATGCATTACCACTTGTCCTGTCTTGCCTAACAGTAGACAGGTTACACTGCCAACAAAGCTGCTGTAGAAGCTCTGAGGGTGGTGTGGTAATAGGGCCGTACGCAGAAGTGGTGTCATTATTCACGCTCACTCATACTCCTATTGATGGTGATTGATACCGCGTGACCGGAATAGAGCAGCTTGCACATGCGGAAGCGTGCAACAGAGCAGCCAAGCACCCTGAGCTAGCACTACAAATGCCCATGTTGTCACCCGAGCTCGTTATGCGTCCCCCGACCGTTCATCGGGGAAGTATGTCTACCGATGAGATCTCCGATATGTGTTCTCATTTCAAGCTTGGTACCACGAGCCATTGCCACGATAAGGTCCAGGCGTATCAGAGCTGCTTTGGAGCATGATGCCACCAGCTGCGTCCAGTATCTCTGCGTTAGATGCATCTTGCAGGAACCAAGGAAAGTCCATGGTGCCATCGAGAGAGTACAAGGTGGAACCCGCTCGGTCGTGAAACGGGTTGCCGTCGTCTATACCCCTCTGAACGGTATCAGGACCCGGTGTATACTCTGACCAGGGTGAGATCCTTGATGAGTATTCCCACGACGACACATCCGGGCAAGTCTGTACTGGGTCTTGGCCTTTTATGACAATCAGTCTCTTGGAGCCACTACTGTCAAAGGAAGGGACCATCAACATACCTAGAAGCTTCTGCAGGACCCGTTGCGCTCTTCCGGCCATGCAGTGTGCTGTCTTCAATTTACCAAGGCAATCGACGGCGTTGTGAAGCTGCTCTTTCCACCTAGCAGCTAGAGGATGTGTTGGATTGTGCACGAAGCACGTCGCCTGCACAAAGCTTGCGGTTATCAGCCAGTATGTCGCATACCAAGCCAGGCCCCTCTTCCACTCCACCAGAGTGCCTATGAATGCGCACATGGTTTCGACGCATTCGTCGGCCGCCGAGAGACACATGCTGATAGGACCATCTGATACCACGATCTGAGATTCCGTGGCCATCGTTTGGAAAAGTATAGGCCGGTTGAGAACAATGCGAAGATGGTACGATCTCCAGAGTAGGATTCGTTTCGGAATCTCGAACCACGGCTCCAGGTTCACATTACTGTCGAAATATGGTGGTAGTGCCTTCCGCCACATCTCGATGCTTCGATTCAGAGCCATGGTTCTTTCGAGACCCGGAACTTGGTTAGCTAAAAGCTCGCATTGCACGATGTTCGCTATCTCTGCAAGCTTGACCTGAGCAATAAGGCAGGACGTCACTGTTGGTCCGTTCTTTGCCTTTGGCAACTCTTCCATGTCCACAGACAGGTCTCTGTCATTCACATTGTGCGGAAGACGAACGCTGACGCCCTCGAGCGAGGCAGGAGGCCTTCCCAGGGTCAACTGAGCGCCTGATACAAACGTGAACAGAGACCACCAGACCCTTCTGCGTAGCTCCATGGTAAACGGCGTGGTGCTAGACGCACCGAATTCTCGGTGAAGCCCAATGGCCAGAGCCATACTCCAACCAATGCCAACTAAGACGAATCCTGCATTTGGCTTGTTTCGTTTTTGGAGATAGTTCGCCATCATCGCAAGACCTTGCACGTAGCATAGCGAGCCTTTCTCCAGGATGTCCATGGATAGATGTTTGCGCGCCGCTTTGTAAAAGCGTATGTCACCCCTGTTGCCCTTTGAGTCACCTACGAAAGCGCCTATCGCAAGGGTCATGTTGTACAGGATGGGCCAAGAGCCGTCCCGTGGTTTGGCAAGGGCACCTTTCACACACCCAATGTTAGTACAAGCTTCGATGTTTCACTGATTGCTTGAGGACTAACCTGACACTCTCGCCCGAAAAGTCCCTTCATGAAGAAGTGGATAAGATGGGTGGTAGAGGAGAAAGTAGTCATCAATATACTTGTTGACTTCGCTGCTGCTAGGAGGCGGTGCATTTAGGTCCTCAGACTCATCGGCAAAATCCAGGTCTGCGGCATCTCGACTTGTACTATTAAGAGGCATGCTGAGCGGGAGAGACTGTAGGAATTTCAATGCAGCGATGCCTGATTGGGGGCCCGTGTATCCCGCTTTGCGCGGTTCCGTGGTGAGGAACGCCATGCCATCAGTGGAGTTGTCAAAGTCCTGGGACTCATCGAACTCAAAGTCATCCGCATTGTCGTGCTCTGCAGGACTGGTGTTCAGGTGCTTCCCTGCACCCACAGTCTCAATGAGGTCGCTCGTCTGGAGCGTGACTGTGCTTTCACTCGCACCAGCGTTGGCAGACTTTGGTGGGGCAACAAGAGCTCCCGACACTACATCTTGAACAGCCTGATCGAGATCGACATCTGGTAGATGAATTTCCCATGCCTTCTGAATATTCTTGATCAGTCGGTCGCGTCGCTCAAGGCGGCTGAGAAAGTATCAGCAAGCCACTGCGCAGAATCCGTAACTATACAGGCGTGACATCGACTTGCCGTTCGAGGGCAGAAGCTTTCTGTTTCGAGGAGTAAGTGCAGTTTTTCTTGTCACGGACACAATTCATGCAACGCTCGTCCCCAGAGCATCGCACTTTGCGTCGCTTGCATTCATCGCACGCGTTATTTCGCCGTGCGGGCGCAGTTGCAGTGTCATGTTCCATAAAGTCGTCATAAGGTATGCATGAAAACTCGAAGGCAGTGGAGGCGAGACTAGAGTCGCGATGGTGGCAAACGGAACATGTGGGGAACAGCCAGGGCAAGCGGTAGTTGCCGACACACAACTACCTACAATAATGCTCGGCACGTCTATCTCCCTGCACACGCTAATATAATGGATAGGCCGAATTCAAAAGTACATATGCGATTGGGTTGCTGTAGAGTTTGAACAGTGAGATAGATAACATTGACATTATGGTAGACTATCGAAGAATTGTGAGTCTGTGCCACATCAGACATCTCACACACAATTAAAGCACCTGCAAGGAGTGATGCAAGGCAAAGCAGCAGACGACAACAAAAAGCACATGAGGACTTGAGCGCCGTCACGGTCAATAAAGGCTATACTCTTTGTACAGTGACGACTGTACGGCAGCATATAGCATTTTCTCTGTCTCCAGACGCTTCCATAAACCGGAGGTTGCCCAGTCCGATGCATATCTCCTTTGCAACCCATGCTGAAGTACCTGTCACTCGTTTGTTATCCTTTGCACTTCAAAGTAGTCGCCTTTTCCCAATGGTCTCAGAGAATGTGAGACGCGTCGTGAAAATTTCCGTGAAAAACAACGGCCCTACCCTGCCACCTGGAGAAGGCTGAGGAACTGTGACCAACGACAACTGATAATACTAGAGCTTTTGATTACTATAAGTCTACTTGAAAGCAACATCTGTATTTAGCCCACAAAGGCTCGTCCCAAACACTTGTTTTCGCTGGGGATAACAACGTGGAAGAGCAGAATCATATGGTATTCAGAGCTCTGAAGAGGCACATATCGTAAGACACTCACGCTACATAAATATGTAAGCCTCCCGCAATTGCATGGCAGCGAGTGATCAACGCCTACGTGGCGAATGATTTCTCGGCTCGGCCCCGGAGGGTTCGGACCTCTGGGTCAATTCGTCGGAGGAAGTACCGAGCCAAGATGAAGTCTTAAGATTCTTGCATATAGCCATTCCCACTTGGGAACATGTGGTGCGACTACTACTATCGTGAGTCAGAGCCTTGTAAGCACAGGTTCTGTGTGCCAGAGAGTACTTTCGATTCCGACCTGCTAACTTACTCCAACTTGCATGCCACATCGTTGGAAAGTATATACATGAATTAGCCGGTCATAGATACCCTTTCTCATGGGGCATATAAGACGAAGATCCGGCCCAGGCATTGGAAGACCACATCGCTATGGAGCCAATCAGGTCGCGATGCATCAACGTATACTAATCCGCCAACGTTCCACATCGCCATGGTGGCTTCGGCGTTCCACCGAGCCCAGGCGTTCCCTCCTCCATGTTACCCCAAATTCCAACCCCAGGCCACCCCTGATTGGGGCTTGTAGCGCTCGTCCGGGGGATGGTCCCGTGTACACTACTAGATGCCGATACGCACGGGCTGGTATATAATGCTCGTGTCTTCCTCTTCACACTCTCCCATATCAGTCCACCTGGTTATCAACCATCGCCAGCTGCACACTCACGCCCGGGACACTCTATCACTGTATATCTTTTCAACATCATGGCCAGCCGCGCGCCTCCACAATCAAAGGAGCATGATCTAGAGTAAGCTTCAGTGCTTCCCACACGAGTCGATCATCACACTCATAATAATGCGTAGATCTGAGCATCATGACACCTACCACGCTGATGGAGGGAAGCATGGCACCGGAAAGTAAGAGCGACCCTCAATACACTTCTGTACGCAAATCGCTAACATACGCATTAGGATTGAGAACCCCCTGGTGGGACTTTCCAGACAGGAGTTGCTTGAAGATGTCGAGTCATATGCCAATCAGCATGGCCTGCTTGACGTTCTACCTCTTCTGAAGAAGGGAGCCCTTGCCGCCCAACACACACACTCATACGAGACCATCCCGGAGCTTGACCAGGAAGACATTCGTGTTCTGCAAGAGGAGACAACGAGTCGCTGGCACCATCCCAAGATTCTTTATCTTCTCGTGACCGTAAACTCCATTGGAGCAGCCATTCAAGGATGGGATCAACCGGGTCCAATGGCGCTAACCTTTCCTTCCCTGCGGAGTTTGGCATCGCAGACACAGGCGCCAGATGCGAAGCTCTAAGTACATGTGAAAGAAACTCCTGGATTGTGGGCGCCATCAACGCTGCACCATACATGGCAATTGCACTCTTCGCGTGTTGGCTTTCCGACCCCGTGAATCACTACATTGGCCGCAGAGGTGCCATTTTCCTCGGAGCTATCTTCAGTCTTCTCGGACCCATCGGTCAGGGCTTGGCTCAGTCATGGCCTCAAGTTCTTGTCTGTCGCATCTTGCTTGGTATCGGTATGGGTCTCAAGGAGGTCACTGTCCCTGTGTTCTCAGCCGAGAATGCTCCAGCCAATATTCGTGGTGCTCTGGTTATGTCATGGCAGATGTGGGTCGCATTCGGCATCATGCTCGGATTCTCAGCAAACCTGATCGTGATCAACGCCGGAGCGATCACCTGGAGGCTTCAACTTGGCTCCGCGTTCATCCCAGCAGTCCCTCTGTTGATTGGAATCTACTTCGTGCCTGAATCTGCACGCTGGCTCATCAAGAAGGGAAGGCACGCTGCAGCGTACAAGTCACTTCTGCGCTTGCGCAACTCACCTCTCCAAGCCGCCCGAGACCTCTACTATATCCATAAGCAACTCGAGGCTGAGAAGATATTGTTGAGAGAGAAAGGATTCGAAGATTCCAACGTTCTCAAGCGTGCGACTGAGCTCTTCACTATTCCGAGGATTCGCAGAGCAACTCAGGCCAGTGGTATCATCATGATTGCTCAGCAGATGTGCGGCAGTAAGTTCCGGTAACACCTCCATAGTTATGTCGTTGAACCTGATCAATATGCTACTAGTCAACATCATCGCATTCTATTCGTCAACAATCTTTGTTCAAGGCGGCTTCAGTCAGACTGTTGCTCTTCTGGTGTCTTGGGGTTTTGGCATGACTATGTTTGTCTTTGCGATACCAGCCCTATACACCATCGATCGATGGGGCAGACGGACCCTTCTCATCTCGACTTTTCCGAACATGTTCTGGACACTCCTGGCTACCGGATTATCCTTCTACGCTGGTGCTGGTACGCTTCGCATCGGACTTGTTGCCACCTTCATCTTCCTGTTCACCGCATTCTACAGCCCCGGTGAGGGTCCCTGTGCCTTCGTTTACTCTGCCGAGGTCTTCCCGCTCTCTCATCGCGAGATCGGAATGTCTTGGGCGGTAGCAACGAACAACTTCTGGGCAGCTACTCTCTCACTTACGTTCCCCCGTATGCTGGCTGTCTTCGGTCCACCCGGGGCTTTCGGCTTCTATGCAGGGCTGAACGTTATAGCACTCATCTTGATCTTCCTTTTCCTCCCAGAGACCAAGCAGCGCACCCTCGAGGAGTTGGACTACGTCTTCAGCGTTCCGACCCGCCGTCACGCCTCGTACCAGGTTACGGAAGTTCTTCCTTGGTGGTGCAAGAAGTACATCGCGCGCAAGGACTCTGCTAGCCCCGAGCTGTACTACGAGTAGACAATGTACAGCAGAAAGACGACACTAAGCTATAAGGACAGCGTTTCGACCGCCTGCTGAATTTGGGTCGGTGGTACGCATGGTCTATCTGATATGTTGGGCTTGCTTTACACTAGTCTTTGAGAATGTTATGCTTGATTCTCAACATCTCCTACACCACACGCAGTTTTCTTTTGCATTACTTCATCTTGTATCTGCCTATAAATAGAGCCACTACCTATTGGGGCCCTCAAAGATGTGGAGCGCTTCTCCCCATCCCAAGCCGTTGTATACCCAGCCTGGAACAGTCCCCTTCGCACGATCTCGACATCACTCTCCAGTTTGCTGCACACATGTCTCAAAGAGTGCCACGTGAAGTGGCTGCCGTATTACAGATAATCAAGCCTTAATCGTAGCTATGTAGTACCGCCGCTAGCTCATTCTCGATGTTGTCATAATAGAAACCCATAAACCGCAGTAGATCGTCAGCAGGATGAGGTGGTCCGCACAAGACCGTCATAAAATGAACAGCGGAAAATCGATGGCTAGACGGTACCATACTAGACTTGTTGAGCGAACAATTCGTACATTGACAGATGGGAGCTGAAACACCGGCATATCTGAGCGGATTGGCTGAGATAGATGCTCATGGACCGACCGGTTGCGGGCTGTGACACCGCCGTTGTTGTGTTGGTGGAAATGTCCGTACATCAACGGCTGACGCCTTCACTGGCACTGTCCCTCCGTTTGTCATCTCAGGTCGTGATTGGTGGTCATACCCGTTCAAGCTATACCGGTCTCCATAATTCTATGGCTAAAGCGACGTTTCAATGAGGTTAGGAATGCTGTTGACGACGTCCATCGCAGGCTTGGGGGCACAGCAACCACATAATGTGCTGGAGACGTGACAGCTCGCATCCCAAAGCATGACCATGGGCGGATACGGTCCAATTGCTGTCCTGAGTCTGGAAATACATGGGCACGGGCCAAATTGCGCGATTTTGAAAATGGTTTGCAAGTTTGATTAGCTATATACAGCTCATGGAGCTTGGTGATGCTAAATTGTACAGACCTACTGGCCAGCAATGAGGTAGCAAGTCAATCGATCCATTAGCAAATACCCTCTGCGCCATTACACGTTCACTCCATAGCTTTGAGCGATCTCATTTGCCTTCGTGTTCCTTTCCATCACGTAATGCTTGGAAACATCAGTCGGCTCATCAATCAGATTCCCTGGCAGCTCCATCAAGACAAATAGATCACTAGAGAACTTCCTGATACAGGTGCGGCGAACTTTAAGGCATTGGAGACATGCACGACTGTGCGGGAATTGCAGCACCTCCCCCTCGTGCAGCTCTCTTTGGCGCTTCCTCTCGGTCACGGTCAAGGTTGTCCGGAACCTCCGGCGACGGGATGTGACACATTCCCCGATTGGACTACCATAGAAATGCTGACGAATCTTATCATCATTGAGCATGATCTGGATGGGGGTGTCAATTCGCTCCGGTAGTCGTAAGGTGTTGTCGATTTTTCCGTTCCAGCTCTTTGATATGGTAGGCGGCCATACGAACGCCGGTGTTGGCACCTGGGGTGGAGGGTCCGGGTATGCACCGATCCTAGTCCCTTTCCTACCGCGCCGTCCGACCGGACGGGCAGGTGGAGAGGCCTCCATCAGGGGAGTTTCCACGTGAGAGAAGAGGCGTGTTGGCCTCACAGGACGGCTTCCAGACGCACCTGTACTGAAGGCGGGGAGGGTGAAGGGCCTGGGGGGATTGACTGCCGGCTTGTACGCATTCTTCCCAACATGGCCAGTACGCAAGGCTGGATTTTTGACGGCCTTATTGGTTGGAAAAGCGTTATGAGTTGCAACAGCGTTGGAAGGAACACCAGCAGTCATGCTGAGATTGCTGGAATTGATGTCGCTAACCATGGAGGTCGGCGGGCGTGAAGTCACGTTGGTGGAATTGCGGGAACCGATAATACCAGCCACGGAGGCAGGCAGCCGAGAAGTCACTTTGGTAGCCTGGCTAGAACTCCTAGAATTGATGTCGCCGACCACGAAGGTCAGCGGGCGTGAAGAACCTTCGACGGACTTATGCGTATCGTTCCGTAGGGAAGAATCTCTCTCAGCATCATGGGTTGGAATGGTATGACTGTTACCGTCCAGAACTGGACGGCGTGAGATTGTTTCGAGGTGTTCATGTCGAGTGACGCCCAGAAAGTCATCGTTTTGATCGTCAGGGAAGTGGTCAATTGACGAGGGAACCGGAGAGTCCAAAACAATGGGACAATCAAAGCTTGTACCCTGTTCTGATCTCAGGAAGCTGACGATTGATGCCATGAATTGGTCGGACATCGTGACGTGGACTAGAAGAATCAGTCAGGTTGGGGTGAGATATTTTGAGTTCGGGGTGGTTCACCTCTGAATTGATGTACCTCTTCAAGTAGAAGGGGTGATGGCGGAAACTGGGAATTCGGTTCCAGAGATTGACAGATGATATGAGCTTGAGGGTGATGCTGGGATCCTGGAAGAAGAGCTTGATGATAGAGATTGACAGATGAATGAGCTTGAGTACGATGCTTGGATGCTGGAAGAAGAGCTTGATGATAGAGATTGACAGATGATATGAGTTTGGAGAAGAAGGCAGGAAACTGGGCGATGTGACCTATATGTTAAAACCGGGAACCTGAAGGCTGATGCCTACGGTAGTGTAGGTGATTGTGACATAATGCAACCCAAATGTAGAAGGCACGACTCCTCGAGGCTCACGCAACCGCGTGAGCAGTATCGTAGATACATAGGCAGGTACCAACATGTACGCGTTACCTCCATGTATCCAGATGTATGTACATACAGGTAAGGTACATGTAAGGTGGGTAGTGGCAGCATACATGTACATACAATCCTCACTTCACCTGCAATCTCCGAACATCGAATAGTTTCCATCCGGGCCTGAGTCCGTTGACGTCTCATACCGCAAACCCACCACTGCTCAGCTGCCGCGGCTCACCAGCAGCCTCAAAGGTCCCATTCCTCAACCTCCTCAACGCCTGCGCGCTACTCTGGCCTTGAGCCCACCAAGTGACATTGTGACCTCTATCTTGCATGAAAGCGACCGTAGCGTTATCGTAAGTCCATTCGAACGCGGCCTGGTTGGGAATGAGCTGGTCGTGGAATCTGCCCTCTGTTAGAACTGACACGAAGTGATACGTGAAGGTAGGGTCAAGCAAGGCTCAACATACCTAGGCATAGCCAGGGCCTCGGCACTGGTCATGTTGCGGTCCAAGACATGCCACAGATTCTCGATGGTAGCGGTGATGATGCGAGAGCCGCCGGCCGCACCGACGACAAAATACAGCTCGCCGTCTGCATCCTCGACGATGGTGGGCGTGATGCTCGAGAACGGGCGTTTGCCGGGACGGATATAGTTGGACGGCGAGGGTACGAAACCGAATGCATTTTTCCTCCCGGGAATGCTGAAATCGTCCATTTCGTTGTTCATGATGATGCCGGTTTCGGGGACCAGGACCTGGGAGCCGAACAGGAGGTTGATGGTCGTGGTCATAGTGATGGCCAATCCACTTGCGTCGGCGGTGACGACGTGAGAGGTGCCAGGCGTGTCTATCACCTCGAAGCCGGAGGGGTCGTAGTCCTTTACTTTGAGGGTATGGTAGTCGGAGATCTTAGCTCGGATGGTGCTTGCAGTGGACGCGTTGAGCATATCTGCCTCGTACTCTTCCATGCCTTCCACGAAAGAAGGATCTCCCATACTGGCGCGCTGACCGTAACCGAACCGGATCGCTTCGTCTAGCCGGTGCGTACTCAAGTTCAGCCAGCCTTCGTTGCCCATCGTCTCATAGCCCTCAATGATCTTTAACACAGACAGGGCGACGGCGCCTGATGAGGGCGCGCTAGTACTCCGGACCTTGTAACCTCTGTAGTCTATCTCCGCAACAGGTCGAATCGCCACGGTGTAATTCGCCAAATCCTCCATGGTCATTGTGCCGTTCGTTTCCTGCACAGCCTTGATCATGGATTCCGCCATTCGACCAGTGTAGGAAGCATCCGGACCCTCATTCGCGATAGTCTCAAGCGTGTCCGCATACCGCTTCCGCGTGATGATATCGCCCAAGGCTAGAAGCGTGCCGTTGGGGGCGAAGTCTACGGCCCAGTTCGGATCGTCGACCAGAAAGTTCTCTTTCCTCTCAGCGACCGCGAAGTGGATATACCTCAGAAGATCCTCCGTGACGTGAAAGCCATGGCGTGCCGTGTGTATCGCTCCCTGCATGACATCTCTCCACGACAGTCTTCCATACTTGTCATGCAGATACGCCATTCCTCGAACCTCGCCAGGTACGCCACTGTCATCGAGTCAGTGATCTTATCCTGGCCTGACAATGAAAAAAGTCTAACCTAGCCAACCCACCAAAAACGCTAGCTTCGGGTGTATTGTTGTACATATCCTGGTATGCAGCCGCTGGAGCCGTCTCTCTAAAGTCGACATGTTCATATTCGCCATTGCCATCCCTTACGAGCATAAACCCACCACCTCCAATTCCCGAATGGTACATGCCAATTACACCCGTGCAGAAGGTAGTGCCGACCATTGCGTCTGCAGCGTTGCCGCCACGCTTGAGGAGCTCGATACCGATATTGCTGCATATCGAACTCTCCGATGCCACCGCACCGAGTCTCGGCTCACTGGACCCTCTATCATCGCCGAGTAGTAGTTTCGATTGACCAGGAAGGCAGTTCGCAGGTGACCAGGCAATATTCAACGCCTGCGCGACGAGGCAGAGCGGCCAATGTTTCGCGACCGCGAGCATTGAAACCGAGACGAATGCAACGACTGCAAGAGCAAGGAAGAGTAGACGTCGCCATTTCGTGGTGTTGCGTTCAGGCTCTGCAGGCCGCAAGATTGCGCCATCGAGCTGACCTTTTCCAGCCAGCATTGGCCGGAGCGAGAATGAAACGCGGGTCGGGTCATCTGTTATATAGATCGCGGGGGTTGGTAAGGTATGATGGGCTGATAAGCTTATCAGTTTCGGAAGCGCGCCCCGATTCGCCGGAATAGGCAAGCAGTCAGATGTACGTAGAGACATTACAGAGCCTGTAAAATAGCAATGAGAAAAGATATTGACAGTAATAGGCAACACTAAATGATCTTGAAGACGCTTTTGCATTGCTAGTTTAACAAGTAAACATCCATTGAATCCCCAACCCCAACCAGCGCCGAGCTCTTCGTGGCTGGCATGTACGCAAACATACAGAGAACGCCATGAAATGCAACACGAGATTTCCCACCTCACCCATCTGCTTAAAAAGCGATCTTCCTCTTCCGTCCCGTATACTTCGAATTCAGCTTCACCACCTTCCCCTTCCGTTCCATCTGCTCCTTCTTCCTCAAAATCCACTGCTTACTCCCCTTCTTATCCGCCTTCCCTCTCTTCTCCGCTTTCCTCCTCGAATCCTGCACCTCCACGCCATCCAACCCCTTAACCACGCCCGTAATATCCCCGTTCCCGCCACTCTGCCCCGCATTGCCGACCGTCAAGACAAGATACAGCTTCGCGTTCTTCGTCTCCGGGTCATCCTCCAGAATACCCGCGCCGAACCCAGCCTTGACGGCCGCCGCACTGATCATATTCCGCTGCAGCGCATTCTTGGGATAGAACTGACATACAGCGCGCCCGCCTCGTTTCAAACTCGCATACAGCCCGTCGAAGAACCGCTTCAGTCTGCCCTCGGGACTCACATCGCTGGTCTCCGCATTACACAGCCACTGGATCGCGGAGATACTAATGGCAGCGTCAAATGTACCCGGCCGGAACGGAACCCCCTGGCCGATATCCGCGAGGAAGAGATCGCCTTCCGTGTCCCTATCGAGCGCCTGCGCAAGCATGGACGCGCTGATGTCCATGCCGACCCAGGCATGGGGCCCGCCCTCGTCTTCGGTGGTGTTGGACAGGATTTCGCCGGAGAGGCCGGAGCCGCAGCCAATGTCGAGGATCAGGGAGGGGGAGTCGAGGTCGAGGAGTTCGAGCGCGCGGTTGGCCATGCTGGCTTGGATGTTTTTTATGCGGCTGTTGGTCGTGTATTTGCGCGACTCGACGTCGTTGTAGAAGAGGTCGGGCGGCAGGAGGTCTTCGGGGCGGGACATTGTGGCGATGGGATTGGAGGGGTGATTGCAGGAGTTGGGCGGAGAGGTGGTGCTTTGAGGGAGGAGGGTGGAGGCGGAAGAGGACCAGGTGGGTGCGAGTGCTGGTACGGAAGTGAGAGAGAGCGTTTGCAAGGGAAGGAAGTGGACTCCGGATACTGTATAGATGCCCTTCTGATCGTCGCAAGTGTATAAGAAGTGTCGTGAATCGTAAGTTCAGGAATGACAGTCGAGCATGTAGTAGTCGCAAACAATTTCCAGACCGAAAGTCCAAGCTTTCCAGAAAGTCAACCTGAAGACGCTAGAACCCCGCATTAACAACGGCTTCATCTAATCTAATCTAGCCCTCATCACAGCATCAATGAGCGGCAATGCACCTGCAGTCTCCCAGAGGCAGGTAAATACACGGACTAGGTGGACGAGTGAAAAGAGTCGCACCTTCTAGATGCTAACAAGAGAGCCATCTTGTCTACCAGTCACCAAACATTGATAATGCGTGGATCGAACCACCACCATCCATCCATCCACATGCCAGGACCACCGTGACAACCTTGTCGCCACTCTCATTGCAATGGCCGACAGCATGGAAATCGACATGCACAAGAAGCGACCTCTGAGCGACACGGACGTAGATACATCCCCACTCCCAAGCGAGTCTGGCACAGCACATACTCAGACAAGCCCGAAACGGGCCAGGCGTCACGCACCACCTGCAGCAGAGCCAGTATCACTGATCCCCTTCCAGCACGCGGTGGTGTTTAACGCGATTGCACATCTGAAAACCCTCGCGTACACCCAGCTATACGTGACGGCGAACTACAGCAAGCTGGACCCGACCCGTTCTCCGACCCTGTTATATCTGAAGAGAAGTATCGATCCGGGCTATGCGACACTATGGTAATAACCACCCATCTCCTCCTCTATAGGCTCTACCCTGTATCCAGCTACCTTTCCCCTTTCCCCTCTGCCTCTTCGACGACCCAGTACCAGCAATACTGACAGCCCCACAGCGCCGTACTTCCATCCCTGTACGCGGTCGCACCCTCTCTCCAAGCCCTAGCCATTGTCCCCTTCATCGCGCCTGGAGCGCTCGATCCACCATCGGAACTGCGGCGGATCCTACCCATCAGTCAAGCGCCAGAGTTGTCTCAGCCCTTGTTCGAACAGGTCCGACGACAGGGCGAGATGGAGTTCGGGAGTGCGGTTGCGCTCATGGACGCTAGGGGGAGGTGTAGGTTTTTGTTAGCGCTTGGGGGTGAGGATGGGATGGAGAGGGATGGGGGTGTGGCTGGGCCTGATGCGGGGGTATTGATGCATATTTTGTCGGAGGCGCTTCGCTTGATGAGTGCGGAGTGGGAAAAGGAGGCTCTGGAGGATCCTCGCTGATGAGACTGATGCCCTAGAACCGTACTGAGGCTTTGCTGGTTTGGGGTCTGCGTCCATCAGCTTATTCCCCCGGAAGTGGCATTAATTGAGATGTCTTGAAATACTCACTACACCGTCTTTGGACGAGAAGATCTGGCTTCAACCTGCATATTCTCAATCCACCTCAACTTCTCTTCTCCCCGCATATCCGTCGGAGGTCCACCAGTATAGAAAGGCTGGGTCCCGTGCATCCTCGCCATCCAGCTGTCGCCCATGCGGATAAGGTAAATATGCAACGGAGACAGATTCAACGCTTCCAACCCACCCCGAAGCGTGACCATGCGCAGTTGAGCGGGTCTAGACGACCAACGGTCGGTAAGTCTGTCCTTTCAAATGCGTTGATGAACCATACCTGTGCACTCGTTCTGCATCCATCCAATTGCCGCCAATACTCTCGATACTAGCGATTCTGCCCACGCACCAGATCACACTCTCACTCACCGCCCGTCTGCGATCCTGCAACGCTTCGTTCAGGCTCCGTACGATTTCGCCCCGCAGCCAGTCCTGCACGTGCGCTTGTAAGCGGCCTTGGGTCACCAGCTCGGCCGCGGCGCCGAAGAGCTGGGTGTAAAATGCTGCGGGTTCTGCGAAGGCGAGCTCCATGCAGTCGTCCTGGAGTTTGGGGATGTAGGTGCGGGGGAGGCCGTAGACGGGCCAGCGGCGAGGGATGAAGATGTCCCAATCTGGTAATTGGGTTACAGATTAGCAAGGCTTGAGGTGCAGGAAAGAAGGGTGTATGGAGTGTTAGGAGGGCTGGGTGGATGTTGAGCAGACGACAATAACAGCCGAGTAGAAGAACAGAGAAGCGTACAGAATTGCAGCACCCAGCCAAACCATGGTTGCGATGGTACTGGCCATGCATTGAAAGACTTGGACGATCTGATAACCAGTGCCGACGGACTCGGGACCGGTGTTGGTAGCTCAGTACTGTCTGTCGAAGAAGTGTTTCGTTCTTCTTTTCGGTGGTGGTGGTGTAACGCGGCTGGGTAGGAGCTCTGCCCAAGAGACGATGCATCTTCGAATGCGGTAAGCGGGGTCACATTTTCTGAGTCCTGCTTGATGATAGGTCCGTTCATGAACGTGTCACGATTGTCTTGCTCGAAGTTCGGTGGAGGCAAGAGTCGGTGTTGTCGCGCAATAAGGACGGTCCCTGACTGTACAACAGGGATGGGGGGGTCCTCTCCAAGTTCAGCTAGTTTGCCGTGCTGTCGAGAAGAAGAGCTCTCATTAGCCTCCTGTCTCTGTAGCTGCTTCTTTCTCCGACGGTGACCATCCAATGCGGCTCTGGATTTGACTTTCCGTCGTAAGCCAGCGTCTCCGATTTGCTGCGGTACGGTAACATTGACAAAGGTCAGCTCATCAGTACGAGCCTCCTTCGGTGGCACCATGAGACTAGTGGGTCACAAACTCAGTTGAGCTTGACTTCATGCGGCGTTGATATACTGTAGTCCACCTAGGCAGGCACGCTTTGAAGAGAAGAGCACGCGCAGGCGAGGATGTGCAACAAAACCCCATAAGTAGGCCTTGCATCAGGTAAGTACATGTATGTGTAACCCGGGACGAGCCTGGTGGTCGAAACCAGTGCCGTGGACGATCGACAGGCATCAACTGCGCCATGGACGCTTGGGCGCATGCAGGGTTTCGCAAATCTACCCGGGGGTTGCAGCCACGGTGAGCCACGGTGAGCCACGTACAATCTATCGTGCTCGACACTCCGATAAACTTGCAGCTTTGTAGATGCGGCGGCGGAATCGGATATTCCTGACGCCGATAGCCTGCATGCGGGTGGTCTGGCCTGCAGGACTCAACTTACCCTCTACCACCCAAAGACGAGTCTGGAGAAGTAGCAGATTAGGAGTAGCTCACCGCTCCTCTCGTTTACCATCTCAACCTCAAGGGATGCGCAACAAGCCATGCTTCTTCACCGTAGCAAGAGGCTGTCGCGTGCTTGTAGCATTGTCACTCAACAGACTCACGTCTCCGCTAATGACTCGTTTGGTTCAGGACGAGCGATTCGCCTCCACGGACCTGGTGTCCAAGTTTCCAATACCATAGAGATGGTGGCTGCTTTACCTGCCTGTGGAGTAGTGTAGGTCGATCTTGTATACAGCACCAGATAGATTAGGTCCATGTACCAAGTTGCGTTACGTGCATAGCGACGATGAGACAGACCTGCAACGACTACAGCCTGGTACCCCCGTCTTTTGCGCGTCCGTGAATACCAGGGCCTGTAGGAAGTCAAGGTGACAAGGTTCAAGATGGCCGGTGTTAGCGTGGTCGCCGGCGTTTCCTGTTCCGCCGAAATGCCGAGGCTCAGCCCTTCCAACCCCAGACGGCCCAGACAACCTTATTCCGGCCCTCAATGGCCGACATCTAACATACCGGACTCAGACCGTGGGCAACATCGGCGTCTGTTCTAGCCACACGGTAGTATACACATAGCCGCCATACTGTCGCTACACGGCTACTGTACTGTCGCTACTGCTGCTGCTGAACATTCACGATGACAGACCTCGTGCGAAACGCACCCCAACCCAGCGACACATCACTACACTATCCCTTCGCCTCCGCACCCGACATAATCCGCGCGCACCAAAAGGACGCCTACTTCCAAGGCGTGCTACTCACCCAACTCTCCAGCGTGCTACGGAACATCTACGGCGCCCGCTTCGCGCACACCTACACCACCGAAGCCCGCACCTTCACCGAGCTGCTGTACCTGGCCCTGACCACGTTCGTCGGCAACCGCACGCTCGGCGAGGAATACTGCGATATTGTGCAAGTATCCTCGTCCGCGGGGGGAGAAGAAAGTGGAAGCGTGCGTCTTCCATCTGTCTACAGACGCGGGACGTACATCCTGACCACAGTGCTGCTCCCCTACGGGCTCACGCGGCTGCTGCCACGGGTACGACGGGCGCTGCGCCGCGGACTGGAAACCTCGCTCAGCCACACCAACAACAACAAACGCACCCGTTCTCCATCCCTCCACACCCTGCAAACCTACCTCCTCCGCAACCTAGACACGCTAACCTCGCCCTCCCCGCTCTACGCCCTCAGCCTCGCCCTCTTCTACTTCAGCGGCGCCTACTACCAGCTATCCAAGCGGCTCCTCCATCTGCGCTACATCTTCACGCGGCAACTGGAGCCCTCGTCACAGCGGGTCGGGTATGAGGTGTTAGGCGTGCTGCTGGTGCTGCAGCTGAGTGTGCAGGGGTATCTGCACGCGCGGGAGACGTTCGGTCGGTCTGGGGCGGGACAGACTGGGGGTGGAGTGGGGGCGACGGGGTCGGCGATGCTGGAGGGGGGTGTGGAGGTCAGTTTGGATCCGGGGGCGTATGCGGCGAATACGGCGTTGTTGTTTGCTGGGGAGGAGAGTCAGAGGCGCGGGGATGGCGGGATCGGTGCTAGGGTGGAGGCGATGACGCATACAAGGGTACCGGAAGGAGGCAGGGTGCGGCTGGAGGATGAGGGTGTCATGAGGTGGATTAACGGCCGGCAGCAGAGGAAGTGCACGCTTTGTCTGGAGGCGATGAAGGAGCCGAGCGCGACGACTTGCGGACACGTGTTTTGCTGGACTTGTATTGGCGACTGGGTGAGGGAGAAGCCAGAGTGTCCGCTCTGTAGGCAGAGCGTGCTTGCGCAGCATATCTTGCCACTGAGGGGATGAAAGTCGAAGTCTTTAGGGACATGGCTGCCCGTACTTACACAGAGCATGTTCCAGCGCATTCGACATGACTAAAACGGGCAATGACGGGAAATCAGAAAAAGCAATGTCTGTTACTTGTATCAATTACTAGTACAGCTGGCGGACCACCACCACCATAGACAGCCGAGACAGTGGCCACCTGGGCCACCCGAAAAGCCGCACTTCGCCGCAGGAACAGAAACCCCGGGCGTGTCTTCTATCCGCGTTTCCCTCATTATCCACCCATTACCCATTATACGCCCAGGAAAGTCCAGTTCAGTCCAGTCCACACCGACGTTGCCACACCGCACGTCACCATTTTACAACGACTCCGTCCTGCCACGGGTAAAACGCCACTCGCGAAGCCGGTCGACACGAGGGTACCCACTAATCCGACCACGTCAGCAATTGCAAAGAAAAGATGATTCCCAGCTATCATCGAAAAATTCATCACCTCTTCCCCACAAGCCCAATAGTACTGCCAACACTACTCCGCTTCGCCCTCTCGCGCTCCTTCTCTCTATCCCTAGGACTGCTCCCATTACCGGCCAATATAGTCGGCAAAGCAGTCAAACTGTCTCCGCTCGCATCCTTCGCCCCCACCATGCCAGGCGTGGCCGGCTTGCCCATACGCTGCTCGGTCTTGAACTCCAGATACATCTGCGCCGCTCTACTGAGCGGGATAGGTGCAGGACTGGCCGGGATATCCGCGCCGTTCTGGAGCAGTAGCTCAGCGATCGGGAACGGTTTCCGCGACGCCTGCGGCGAGCCTGGCGTACCCGGACGCGGGGGCGTCGACGGCGTACACGTGCTGGACTGCGTGGACGAGACTGCAAAGCCCGGGCCCAGCTGCGCGGTACTGGTGCCCCGCGAATGTGAGAACGAGGAGTTGGTCGTGATGATGCTGGCGGTCGGAGATGCGGGATCGGCGGCCGCGAGCGCGAGGTAGACGGCGTGGTTGCCCCTGCTGCGGTCCTGGGCGTTGGGGTTTGCCCGCAGAGCGAGGGCGTACAGCACGTTCTGGATGTCGTTCTTCTTGATACTGGCAAGGAGCATTTCGTCCGGGTTTGCGAAGGGGCCGGGCCCGAGCGGCTGCACGTAGGTGCGGTCGCTGTACTTTGCGGTGATGAAGTGGAGGCGTTGCTCGCGGGTGCTGTGGGGCGCCGGTTTGAGGAAATCGTCGAGTTTCGCTTCCCACGTCATGTTGGAGATGCGGTTACCGATGAGGTGGAGCAGGTCGATGATATCGGGGGTGAAGGCGGACGTGTCGAGAGTTAGAGAGCGGATTTTCGAGATGTGGGTTCCGAGGGAACGGTGGATGCCGCTGCATTCGATGCAGAGGATGATGCCTAGATTGATAGAGACCCATTCCACTTTGTCTGTTGAGCCACAATCAGCGCAGACTTTGTTACCGGCATCTGCTTCTCGGATCTGGTTGAGAAGGGCAGTTGAGTCGCTGTTGGCACGCTGGAAATTGGGCTTGTCTCCAGTCGTGGCATGGCGAGCTACGGCTTTGGCGGCTGCTGCAGCTGCGCTGGCGTTGGAGGCTGCGCGATGGCCTGAGAAAGATGATGATTTGCCAGTGAGCACTGCGGCAATGTCTTTGCGAGTCGAGCTGGTCTGAGATACAGAGCCGTCACGAATTACAGCGTCGGACGGTGACCTCGCCTCGAAGGCGCTCTGTAGCGCATTGTTGATAGCTGTAATCCAAGACTTCATATCCTCCTCTGATGGAGCTTGGTATACTCGTGTGTATGCCGGAGTGATCACTTCAAAGCAGAACCGTCTTTCCGAATTGCGTGCTTCTCGAACAGAGGCAACCCGCAAATCGATCGGATCCAGGTGCAGGTCGAGCTTGTCTTTCCAGTTGACGTATTCAGACAATTTTCCTTGGTCGAGGACGATCCAAAACCTACGTACCATATTAGCATTCCTTCACATAGAGATATCAATCCACGTACTTGTGCCAAGCGGTTTTGTTCAGCCCTTTCGGATCGACGTGACTGCCCGGCCTGCTTAGTGACCATAAAAGACCCTCTTTGCGGTGTTGACCGCTATTAGCGGCTACCATGGAAGGATCCTTTTCTTCCAAGTCCCGAATGCCTCTGAACTTGCTACTAGTTTGGCGCATAGGCAAACCACCTTGCTCGATCTTCGAACCGGGCATGGGACTGAACCCATTACTCGGAACCATGGAAGAGAACCCACTTATTGAAGGTGGAGATGTTGCAAGTATAGAAGCGCGGGATCCAGCCGTGTAGCTAAACGCTCGATTGAGCCCTGAGTCGCCAGATATGCTACCATTGCCAGATGACTGAATTGTCTCGCCGTCTGAGCTAGAAGGAAGCTTGTTGTTCGTTTCTAGTGCGCGACGTCGTTCTTCACGTTCACTACGTTGCAGTTGAAATTCCTTGTCTGCTTGGCCCACTTCGAGACACAGTGCTTCGAGTTGTGGTGCCATCTCTTCCACTTTCTTCGCGGTTTTGAGATATCCATTGGCTTGTGCACTGGCGAACTTTGTGAGTTGCGAGAGCACTTCCTGGTCTTTGCGTCCACCATGAAGATCGTGCATGAAAGAGGAGTAATCGAAGCGTTTGAGCTCGAACGTCCGTCGTTTCGCTTGGTACTTTGAGTCGCTTTCGACGCGTTTCTTCTCTTTTAGTGATTCGGTCCGTTGGCCAAGATACTTGCTGACGTAGGCATAGTAGTCTTTGCTCTCTTCGTCGAAGTCGCGTTTTTTCGATTCTGCCTGCTTGATATCCAGATTGTACAGTTTGTTAATAGGATCGATGATAAGTTTGCGGAGGTTCGTGGCGTTTTCCTTTTCATATTGCAAGATCTCCTTAGCGATCTTCTCGAAGTAGTGATCCAGTGCTGGCCGTACGGCATTTTTGTTGGAGGCTGAAGCGTCCCTCAGAGCATCCATAAAGGCAGAGACAGCATCGTTACAAGCCAGTTGGGCACTTTCGGCAGCTTCGGCGGTCCGGAGAACTTTCTTCATCCTCATCCTCATGCTCCCAGTTCTCTGTTCGAGTGATTTCATCGTCGCTCGGAAGAGAGGCCCATCTTCTGTGGTGCTCAGATCATCACCTGGACGGCTTACGCAGCTCACGTCAACCTTTTGGTTTTGGGTACCGTTCGTTATGGATGGAACAAGACCTAGTCCGGATTCCTGAATAGGCGAGAAGAGTGGTGATGCTGGTTCCCGTTGATAGCTATAGTCTGGGCCATCCGAGTCACTGATACCACTGACTCTTGATTCTATCGACTGTGCTGATGGGACTCGTAACCTTGGTGGGGAAACCAACTCTCGTGGAGATCGCGGACTACTCAACCACCGGTTGTTGTCTGGAGGGCCAATTAGCGCACTTTGATATTCTGCTCATTAGAAAGAACATACTTTGCACCCAGAAGGAGAAGCTTGCGAGCGTGTTCAGCTTGTGTGCCCGTTGATCATACTCCACGAACTGCAATCTTGCTTAGCGCCGTAAAATCATCACGGTGTATAATCCCTGCACTTACACTACATGTATTGCGCCAGCCTCCTCCACGGTCTTCAACCTGCTTCGGAGGTCGCCATTTCCAACTCCACTCGAATTGCGCCGAGGGGCTGCCTTCTGTGCTATAGTCACCAACCAACTGTACGTTTGGATTCTTATGTAGGTTCGGATCGGCGTGAAACTCGCTTGTCAAGAGCTGATCAATCTCCTTCGCATTCGATGCGAAGACGTATGTCAGACCGGAGAGTTGAGTGTCGATGTTTATGGTTGTCGGAGGTATGCCAGCTTCTGGAACTGCCGTCATGCCAGTCTGTTGCCGTAATATGCATGTGAAGTTGAAATTGAGTTCGTCATCGTTCGATAAGCGGAGGAGAAAGGAGGGAGGTACGCCAGTAGGGCCTGAGTCGGGATCCTTGAAGGCGCAAGTCAGCTATGCACGTTACTGATCTTGTGAGCTGCTGGTCTCATACCTGAACATAGTCTATCGGACTGTCGTCACCCAGGTCCCGCTTCACCGAGTATCTCGCCGCAGGGAAGGCGTTGGGGCTGACCTGTAGTAATAACCTCCCCCTTGAATTTGTGATTGTGAGGCCGGCAACAGAAACTGCATTGTACTTGGTCAGTCCAAGATCCCAACCAGCACATACCAATAGGAGTACCCACAGCGATTCTGGTCCCTGAGATAGAGCGCGGACCCCTCTTCGACTCTGCTCCCGACGATGCCCATGCTGGGTCGCGGGCGCAAAGGCCCACGGGAGCTCTATCGATATCGGAAATCCAGTTTGTGCTATGCGATTCAGGTGTAAAACGCTGCCGGGTATGGTATGCCCGTTGTATGCTGCCTATTGATTTCTGAAACGTCCGGGTTCGCCGATTGTTATGCGTTGACGAGGTTGTGACGGATGCGGTGGTAAGAATGTGTGAGGATACTGCCGAGTGCTGCTGAGATCGAGATTGGATATGGAAATAAGGCGCAGGTGTGGGCGGCCCGGTGATGTTTCCAGGGTGTCGGTGTATGGAGTTGTTTGCATTGCGTCTGCATGGCACCTCTCGTCTCCGTACAACATTGCTAAGCCCGATTCCCCCACAAGGCACACGGCATCTTAGTCTTGGCAGCAACCCTAATCTCGGGTCCATCGCGGACCCTTAAACTGGTGACTAAAATACAGCCGAGGCTTTAATGGCTGTGTTTCAAGAAGCCACATCTGTGCCTAGGTTCGAAACATTGGTCGTGGGGAATAGCTACCAACTACCTTAAGAGTATCCATTGACCTCCTTCCACTCTGCGTTCAGATGCTCCATTTTATTTGATATACTCTTACATATTCCGCGATCATACAGTAGATACATAGTAGAATGGCTTCATTGTCCGAGGCAACGGCCTGCAAGCAGACCTCATCCCACACATATACCGCACACTTCATCCAACAGTACTGTATAGGATCTGGTACGTATATACCCATGATCCAGCATGAGACCGGAAATTGATGTAGCTTCCAGTACCTCATGGCGGCTTCATATCCAGCTGCTTCCTCCGCGTGGTCCAAAAGCACTTCGCAACCACCCTATCCGCACAGAACCAACCGCACACAATCACAGCCCATTATGAGTTTCTGCGACGTACAGACATCGGGCCTGCAACGTTCACAGTTAAAGACGTCAAGCTCGGGCGTCAGATGTCGACCGTACACGTGACACTATCTCAAGGCTCGCGTGAAGAAGTAGTCGCCTATTTCACCAATTCCGACCTCCACACCGAAAACGGCATCTCTTTCTCGACAGGCTGGCAATTGCATCCGCCAGCGTCTCCCGTCGACATCGCCGCCCTGCGCGCTGGCAAGGACGAGAGATGGGAAGAACAGGCGCACATGCCCTTCGCCGTGTTCCGAAAAGCATCGCAGAACGTCAAGTTCTTCTTCCCGAAACAAGGGCAGCCCATGCGCAGTATCGCGGACCAATGGATGTGCTTTAAGAACGGCGACAAGCTTACCAACGTCGATGTTGGCTTCGTGGCGGACATGTTTCCCCAGGTCATTGAAAGCTATCGGACGGGGAGTGATCCGTACGCGATCGTGCCGCCGAACAAGGTTGCTACGGAGGCTGAAACGAAGAGTAACGGAATGGCTAGTTTCTGGTATCCGACGGTACTGTTGAATTTGGATATTAAAAAAGCGTTGCCTGAAGAAGGAGCGGAGTTTTTGTTTGTCAGGACGAGAGCGAAGCAGATCAAGAACGGGCGCTACGATTTAGAAGTCATTATTCTAGATGAAGGGGGAGAGATTGTTTGTTTGAGCCATCACGTTTGCATGGTCTTGTCTGCGGAAAGGAATATGGCAAAGAGGAATACTGCACAGAAGCTATGATTGATTACCATCCTTCTGGTAGGGCAACAAAATATATAGACATAAGGACGGATTCTGATCTAGATCGATTGATCTTGAGGCTTTGTCACATCATGGCTGTCATCCGGACTGCTAACCGTGTCTAGGAGTGGTACGAAGACGTTAGACAGCCATTTGCAAGCATCAGTCCAGCAATTGAAATGGAAGGTACCGGTTGTAATCGATAGGATAACTTCCACTGCAATAGTCATCGCGCTTTGATGCAGGACTTCAAGTAAACAGGCGGACATAACTATGTACACAACAGTAATGAAAGAGAGTTCATAGATTCTCCGGACGCGAGGAGAGTAGACTTAGGTTTACTAGCGTGGAGTATCGGGGGAACAAGAATACCTAAGTGCACCACTAAAGGCAATCAAGTGATGGCTTATACCGAGTGTTAAGAACCAAAGGGATATGCAAAAGTAGATCAAGTAGGCATTCACTTGTCCAACTCTCATTTGTCGAGGGTTCTGGATGTGTTGAATCACATAGGCATCATGCTATCTACAGGGCAAATGGCACACATGCCATCCCCTTTGCAGTTTCCCACGATCTTTCCTCCTCCACCGTCGCATAAACACATAGACTACCCACAACCCAAACCCTACAAACCCCCATCAATATAATAATTAATCGAATAATTCAAAAACGCACACTGCGGCAAATCCTGAAATTCCGCCGTGATGCTTGGGAAATCCAACAACTTCATCGGGCCCGTGTCGCTGGAGACCGGCAGCCAGGGTCCGCTCTCCTCCACGCCCTGGGTGGAGTTGGTGTAGCCGCGGATCCTGAGGTAGCTGAGGGAAGGGTTGGGGTCGAGCGACTTGACGAAGGAGGCGAAGTAGCCGGACTCGAGTTGGACGGATTTCAGGTCTAGGGCGTCGCGGAGGGGGTTGAGGTTGCCCTGGTGGGTGTTAGCTTAATCGGCTCGGTCTTAGGTTAGGAGATGATAGGGAAGTGGACTTACGAAAACCCATGGCATGTCAGAGCCGTGAAGGCGGAAGTATGGCAGCTCGGGATCGCCGTAAGGGTAGCCGGGCTCGACTGGTGGTCCACCTAGGTTGTTCGGGTCGTAACCACTACCGGTGCGCTGCATCTGGTAGTAGTAAGACGTCTTGAACGCGCCGTTCCTGACGCCCGCGTAGACGGTGGCTTCGTCCACGCAGCGGAAGGTCTTGTCGGTTGCAACACGCTGGGTGACGTTGAAGGTGTCGAGGGTGAGGTTGCCGGTATCGTAGTAGGGGAAGAGACCGGAGGCGATGATATCTTCTGCGTAGGCCTCGCTTATGCCAAGACCGATCATGAGACCTTGAGTCTCGTTGGCGATAGGGGTAGTTGGGTAGGTGGAGAAGGAGGCGCCGTCGTTGGCCGTGTTACCCCAAATGGTGTTGACATAGGCCGTGCTGCCGTTGTGGTTGTAGACGTCCAAGTCCTCGGTGTTGACGTAAACTCCATCCTGCACAACGTAACGAGCCACAGCGGGCAGGTTGACAATGGTCTGAGCTGGAACGGCCTCCAAGCAGGCAATCTGCTCCTCGACGGTGCCATTACCGCAGCCAGCTTCAGCAAAAAGAGCAGATGAGCGTTCGTAGCTCTGCTCAATGGTCAGGTACGAACTATACGTAGTACCATAATCGCCACTCAAGCCGAGATCGACACCTCCACCAAGGTTGGACATGGCAATGGAGCCCCTGAACTTGCCGATCGCTTTTGGTGAACCAAGCAGCGTACGTACAGATCCTGCACCGGCAGACTCTCCGTTGATGACGATCTTGTTTGGGTCTCCTCCGAAGGCAGCGATGTTCTGGATGACCCACTCAAGCCCGGTGACCTGGTCAGAAATACCGTAGTTGCCCGTGATGTTGGTGCCAGGGACAGCCAAGAATCCGAGGGTCGTTAAGCGGTAATTGATCTCGACAACGACGATGTCTTCACGGGAGGCCAGTTGACCACCATCGCTACCAGCGCTTGCTCCAGAACCGCCAGTGAAACCACCTCCATAGATCCAGAAATGGACAGGGCGCAAATTCTTCGTAGAACCGGCCTTTGGTATATAAGGGGTCTGGATGTTGATGAACAGGCAGTCCTCACTGCTGGATGGCTCGTACGGCTGCGCGCAGTCAGCACCGTATGCAGTGGCCTGGATAGCTTGACCCTTGGCTGAGTAGACGGTGGAGTATTCGAAGCGCTTGGGCTGGTTGGCGAATGGAATGCCCAGGAAACGGAAAGACTTTTTGTTTCTGAAGCCGGTGAAGGTGTTTCCATTTGATGCAACCGTGAGTTCGTTGCTGGCGGTAGCAACGGCATTGCTGGGCATGTTCTGCTGGCTTGACTGTGTGCAGAGGATCGGCAGCTTGATGTGGCTTTGGGGCTTTGCAGGGAAGCTGAGCTGTCCAATGCCTTCGGCGACACTGAGTACACCATTGCTGATAAAGTACGACTGGATAGGTGCCTCATATTTGGCGTACGCGAGGTAAGACAGGGAGTGGAGGAAATCGCTTGTATGGTTCTTGATGGCTGCCTCGGTGATCAAAGTCTCTCCAATTGCGGCACATGCGGTAGCACCATCCTGAATTGTCATGGGATCCAGAAGAATGGCACCAATGTGGTTCACATCGTCGGTGAAGTTGAGGTTGTTCTGGTAGATGAAGGTCAGAGAGGTATGGGCATTGCTAACCGCTGGCAAGGCTCTGTCCACAAGCTCAGTGCCAGGAGTGGGAACCGCATTGACAGTACCAAGTAGGCATGCTGCTGCCAGACCGAGAGCTGTATTGAGGCCCATTGTCACGGATCAAGCCCACAGGTAAGTAGATCCGGGGATGATGATCTGGGGTTGCTCCTTGGCCTGGGACAAGCGTGCCATTTATCCTCCTTCGAAACATAACTTATCCCGCTCTCTTGGTCTTCCCTGCATCGCGACATTTGCTTCTAGCCACTACAATCTCCCGCCTGATGCCAGGTACCAGCAAAGGCACCGAGGTACAACATGCATGGCTCATTTTTCCAGGTCGGCTGCGCGAGAGGACTGGCCATCCTTTGCCCCGGGCCGTCATACTCCTCATAGTGCTACCGTTGCGGCTCAAATCGTTGATGTGCACAGATTTAACCGGTGACACACCACCAAATTTAGCCAGGCACGCGATGTCGATGTCAAATGGAGATGGGATGTGAGGCAAGGTGCATGGAGAATGCAAGCTTGCCCTGCGGGGTTGGTTGATGTGGAGCAAGCGGCTGAGAAAGTGGAGGGCTGCCGTGGCGGGAGAAAGCAGGTAAGGTACGGCACAATTGATCAATGCTGTATGCGAGTTGTAAATGCCGAGTACCTCTATTACCTGTTCCTGGATACGAGTACAAGGATAGGTTTCCACGCATTCATGTGTAAAAGAGCACAGCGATTGTTTTCTTGTTCGGGGGCACGGTAGTTTGTCGCAGCCATACAACGATAGCACCAGGTTCACGACAAAAATGTATCCTGGTTGCGAAGACCTTTGAGAGGCCTCGCCAAAGCCTCACATTCATGTGGCTCATGCTTGCGACCAGGGCATCATAGCCTGATCTCTCAACCTGGAAATCTCATCGGCCGGGGTCCCAGCGGAGCAGGTGTTGAACCACCAGTGGTGCGGGCCGATCATCTGGGGAGAGTGATGCGGCTGAAACCGCGGGTCTAGTATTTAATCTAGTTCTATTACTTCTAGCCGCATGATATATGGGTGCTCTCCGCGCGCACTCATGCCATGTGACGTTCGCCGATTGACAGGGTATCTCGAAAAGGAAATATGCAACAACGCTTGCAAAGCACACACTGCTTTAGCTGCTTTGTCTCCTCCACTTCACCTGGGAACGCACTAGATCGTTGTCCGTATCTTCTTCCACACGTGGCGATCTGCAGATTGCTTGGATAAATTGCTCGCCATGCCAATAAACTGCATCTCGAACCAGAGCCGCGGTTTTGCAGGATATGTGTGACGCTACGCCATACGGGCATCCGCTATTGCCCGTCTGTACTTGCGACGCAGATTTCGTTTCTGCTTGCGGTCTAGAGCCGGAGCATCTACAATGCAGCCTGTAACCGGAGGCAAACCATAAGCTGTGTCCAGCTTGTATTCCGTAGTTTTGGCTGTGCGCCACGATGGGCTTAATCTCTCAACACGAGGTATCCAGGCATTTGGGAGAGATACCCACCGATCCGCTTTGACCCCAGAGACGGGCATACCGAGTCTCCGTCTCTCGAGATTCCTGACAAGATCGGAGCAGCCACTATTTAGCTTTGAGAGCTGTACTGTATGTTTTCGCTTTCTCGCGAAGTCGGCATTTTCGTACCTACATGTACGCTTCTTGTGCACCATGTGTACACACTGCAGGCGTAAAGGCAAGATAGACTCTGCAGAACGTGTTCTGTGGTCCGAATTCGACGTAGGAGAGCCCATGTTTCCAGATTCACATGGTGGAGGGTTACCAATGTCAGCGATTTGTTCTTGAACCGGTGCACTAGCCAAACTCGAAGCTGAAGCTGTAGGAGAAACGCCAGGAGCCGACCGTTCTTCGTGCGTACGGGGGATGAGCGATCGCGGGTCAAAAACAACTGTGTCTTGCAAGGTCGTCGTCTGATTCTCTTGATCATCCCAACCATTTCCAGATTGCGACCCAGCGTGGGTTCCTAACGTTTTGAGGGATATGGTATCCTGCAACAACAGCTGGGCATTCACCTCCTCCTCTTGGTCATGTGAGACTATTCTGTCGCTGCAAGGGACTGTCTTGATGTCGCCTTCAGTATCAAGCTCACTGAACCCTGACGAGCCGGGGATGGCCGGCGGAGGCACAGTGAATGACAGAACTGAAGACGCAAGAGCCGTGACATTGGTATAATAACCTTTCAAGCCACCCAGGAACGAAGACATTGAGAGATGACGACGATGATAGAGCGAGAGTCAACACAGGGTACGCGAACGGCTGTATAATGGCTCGGTGGTGATGTTGCGGAGCCGCAATGCCACGCGGAGTGCGGGCTTCAGGAACCGAGAGTTCACCGGCGGCGGGAGCTAAAGCTGGAGCGCCAAGATTTCTGGACAATTTCTGGAAAGAGGTTGTCTTTTGTACCGATTCTCTTCTTGCGCCGACCACTTTCATTATACACAAGTCTTTTAAGTCACTAAAATAATGGCAGCCAAAGCAGTCGCCGCCAAGGCCACCACGCCCGCCCTCGTCAACGGTATTGCTAAAGGCGAGCCCATTCCATCCGTCACAACCAACGGAGAGGTAGACACCGAAATGGCAGACGGAGAAGATGCTGCTGCGACTGCCACCGCACAGTCTAAGCCAGGCCGTCTACCCATCACTGTCTCCAAGCCTACTCCATTCACGTTCGACCTCGGAAACCTTCTCTGCAACGATGCGAACCCTCTCCCTCCCTCCTCCGAGATCACCGAATCCGACATCTCAGCTGCTGCGCGCGACTGCGCTCAAGGCCTGCTGAACCAACTCCTCAGCACCTGCCCTATCACCCGCTCCGCTGACAGCACATCGGTCATGCTTAACATCCCGGCACCAACCACGCCTATGCCGCGTGAGAAGCCTGTCCCAGCAGAGAAGGCGCTTACCAAGTGGCAAGAGTTTGCGAAGAAGAAGGGTATCAAGGACAAGAAGAGGGATACTAAGCTTGTATACGACGAGGCCAGCGGAGAGTGGGTACCAAAGTGGGGTTACAAGGGCAAGAACAAGGACGGCGAGAATGATTGGCTTGTCGAGGTTGATGATGAGAAGGAGAAGAAGACGGGCGTGGCGGGCGATGCGAGGAAGGAGAGGAGAGAGGAGAGGAAGGAGAGGATCAGGAGGCAGGAGAGGAAGATGAGGGCAAATGAGAGGAAGTTGGCCGCGAAGTGAGGCCGGATTGTTGGAGGTTCAAAGATCTGACTTTTTGAGCGAGGCGTTCAGGTTCGGATGGAAAATTGTTTCTCTGAGGTTGATTCGGGATTGTTGGAACGGTCGTGTTCGGATTTATCTAGGGGACGTGGATGGGAAATATCGCTTGGCCGATGGGGTTTCAGGCACCTGGACTGCCTATAGAAACTCTGCATGAGACGATGGTTGGCTTGAAATATGCCAGCGGACGCCGACGAGGGGACCAATCTGTACATACATATCATCGCCCAGGTATTGTTTCACGACTCGCCTTCATATGCACGACGAACTGTCGACATCTCCACCTTGTCAAGCGTCTAGGATCGATCGCGTGAATAACTCATACTTGCGAGTCACATATGTACAAGTGCTGGTTGCTCTTCCCACTACCCGGCATGTTCCAGAAGATCAGTTGTACCACCACAAATGAGAAACCTGCAAACACATTGAGATGCTGCTAGGTACGAATGGCAGACTTTGGATCGTCCGAGAGCTTGTGAATGCTCTAATCCACAGATCTGGCCATCTTATTGTAATATCGCACAGCAAGTGTTGCATCTCCCATGCTCATATTGGCTTCGGAGAAGCCTCTATATTGAGCCACGATGGAAGACTGTCCAGTCCATCGACTTTCACACAGCATAATTTATCACCACTGAAGCAGCATTGCTTCTTCGCCGGTGTGAGATGATAGGAATGAGCCTTATCAGTGCCTCAATGGCCGTGGTACGACAGAGCGGACTTGGCTCCTAAAGTACTAGTACTTACATGTTGTCGGCGAAGATGATGTGCTCCGAGAACATCTTCGCGCAAGCTCTTTTGTTTGTAATCACTTGAAATGACGCCACAACGGTGTTTTCTTTGGCAATACCCAGAAGAACAAGTGTGAAACCTCATACCAAAATTGCTTCTAGCGTTCAAGATAGACGTTTTCGCAACCTGGAATAATTGAGGTGTGCTTTTGTATACTGACGTCGACGAGGGATTGACCGGATGCCCGTTGTTGATCAGATGTCGGGCCCCACGCTAGAAGCTTGGCTGCATGACGCTAGGCTTATCATCCAGTTATCGCAGGTCCGGAGCTGGGCCTGTCAGTCACATACACCTCGACAGGAACCTACGCGCCCCCTAACTACTGCTCTTCCACCGATACTGCTTCCACGACACTGACACTGCTTGTTCCATTCGTTTTGCATCTCTACTTGGGATGGGCTAATCTTCTCTCACATCTCTAGTCAGGGAACAACAGCCTGAGACATCACAGCGTCACCCGCGCTCCCATAACTCGTGACTCGAACCATCAACGTCCTCCTTATACCGAGCGCCTTCCTCCTATTCCACAACCACAACACCAGAAATCCCGTATATATACTATAAGCCCTCTCTCTGCCTATCAGAAACTTCAACAACGTTCCCGTCACGCCGCTGCTATCCGAGGCCGTCAACCCATACCGTCTGCAGCTATCCGATATCGCCGCATCCGAGACAGCCCTCGAACCTGATCCGTGTCTATGCACGCCGACTAGGAACCCGAATAGTGTGAGAAAGGGATAAACAAACTCATAGAACAACCAACAAGAGGTGCCATCATGGCGGCACCACCTCGTCAGACATCTGCTGCGCCATCAACCATGGCAGCCTCGCAGATGCCGGAGGATGAGATTGGAGACTACAAGAGGGGGAATGAAATCGGAAAGGGTAGTTTTGCCAGTGTCTACATTGCTTCCCACAAGGTGCGTCAATGACACAAGCTCCCCTTACCACTAGCTCCCAGCCGCCATGGTCACCCTAGGTGGTCCATCTAGCATACTACAGCTTTCAAGTCTCATACTGCATCGAATTGCTACTGACTTTCTCTATTAGTCCAAGAAATCATATGTCGCTATCAAGGCCGTCGCCAAGAACAAGCTCACCAGGAAGCTCCGTGATAACTTGGAGACCGAGATCCGTATCCTCAGAGGGCTAGACCACCCACATATCGTAGCGCTATTCGACTGCATCTGGAAATCATCCTACATATACCTGGTCATGGAGTACTGCCAACTCTCTGACTTGGCGCAACTCATGAAGAAGCGAACCCAGCTACAAACCTTTCCCGAGACAGCGGACATCTTCCGGAGATACCCGCTTCCTGTTGTTGGGGGGCTACACGAAGTCATGGTGCGCCATTTCATGAAACAAATTGCGAGCGCCTTGGAATACCTACATGCCAGGAATTTGGTTCATCGCGACATCAAGCCGCAGAATCTACTCTTGAACCCATCACCACAGTTCATGTGCAAGCAAAGGCCGGAAGATGTTCCATTGGCAGCGAGCAATCACTCTCTGGTGCCCGCCGTTGGTGTGGACTCCCTTCCAATGCTCAAAATTGCGGATTTCGGGTTCGCTCGTCACTTACCTAAGGCTGACTTAGCGGACACTCTGTGCGGCTCGCCGTTGTACATGGCTCCTGAAATCCTCCGTTATGAGAAATATGACAGCAAGGCTGACCTATGGTCGGTTGGCGCCGTGGCATATGAGATGATGGTTGCAAAACCTCCTTTCAGAGCTTCGAACCATGTTGATTTGTCCCGGAAAATTGAGACATCAAATGATATCATTCAGTTCCCAGCCGGCCTTGATATCTCCAACGAAATGAAGCGGACCATCCGCGCCTTACTGAAGCGCCGCCCGACGGAACGCCAGAGCTTTGAGGACTTCTTTAACTGCGAGCTGGTCAAGGGATCAATCCCTGGTCTACACCCAGATGACATTCCTCGGACGGCCAACATGCCTATCCCGGCACCTTCAATATCCGAGCTCAGCCGCCGCATGCAGAAACAGGCCATCGATGACCCAGCACAAGACCGCTCAACAAGTAACACACCGTCATACAGGGCTTCTCAAGAGCCTATTCTGCGGAGGCCTTCAGCGGCTCCAAGAAAGTCCGACAGCCCTTTGCCAAATACTGCGGAGCAGCCTAGAAGGCCATCTGCAGGCATGATCCAAAGGCAACTGTCTACCAGGGATACTGCAAGCCGTCCGCCAAGCTCTAATGAATCGCGTCGTCCGGTTATGGTCCCTTCTGCAACGGCCCCTAACCGTAGGGATTTGCACTACGGAACGTCTGCTCCATCAGCTGCCATTGCCATGGAGCGTCGTCGCAGCAGCCGTGGTACGTACTCGCCAAGTACATCTGCACCGAAGGAGGCCTACCACGTCGATCAGACAAAGCGACTCAGTAATGAGCGAGCATTGAGAGAAGCACGTGAACGCACGGCGCACGATATCACGTTTGAGAAGGAATATGTCATGGTCGAGAAGCGATCTGTCGAGGTAAATGCCTTCGCAGACGAGATCGCGCAAGGTGCGGATCAGCAAAACCGTGGCCCGAGTGGCATGATGCGTCGAGCTACTACACAAGGTATACCCACTTCGATTGGCGGCGCTCAGCCGGCCAATCCTTCTAACGCTTTGCAAACAATGACCGGTCGTCGTCCAGACGCTTTGCACGCCCGTCAAGCATCTTATGAGCGCCGCTATGGTCCAAACACGACTGCTGCTACAAATATGTTGACTAAGGCACTGAATCTGGCTAACGTTCGTCTGTTCGGTGCGGTAGGCACTTCTCCTCCATTTGGTAGGGGCAACTCTCCGCCTACTGGCTACATCAACTATCCAACATATCCATCTCCACCAGCATCACTTGGAGTCGCTGATGCAAAGGACGTTCCCGTCGACGAAGACATGAAAGTCGTCAAGATCGTAGAGGAAGCCGCAAGCAGAAGCGACGTCGTCTACGGGTTTGCAGAAGTCAAATACAGGCAACTCCTCCCCGCTACCCCGTCACAGAATGATGCTCTCGGTATCCAACAAATCGGTACGCTCGAGAACAAACAAGGATCGATGTCTACAGAGACGGAAAATCAAGACCTCACTCAAGTCGCCATCGTTGCAGTAGCGGAAGAAGCCCGCGTCCTGTACATCAAGGCCCTGGCCACACTGGCAAAATGCATGGACCTTGCAGGCGTCTGGTGGGCTCAGCAACAACGCGCCAACTCCGCCGACCGCCTCTCCCCCGACAAAGCCGCCGAAGCTAAGGGCAACGCGGTCATGGCGGTCAGACGCATGAACCTCGTGGTGCAATGGGTGCGCGAACGCTTCAACGAGTGTCTGGAGAAATCCGAAGTTGTGGGCCGCCGCCTCGTCGAAGCCCAGAAGCAGCTCCCGCCTGATCACCCGGGTCATCCGAATAATCACCCTCCGGTCCCGGGCACTGATGCTGCTGGGTCTGCGGGCGGGCTTGGGATGAGCGCTCAGCATGTACATCTCACGAGTGGGGTCACGGCGGAGAAACTCATGTACGATCGGGCGGTGGAGATGAGTCGGGCTGCGGCGGTCAATGAGCTTGTGGGCGAGGAGTTGGAGGATTGTAAGCGCAGCTATATGACCGCTGTTCATCTTCTTGAGGCGGTGCTGGAGGGCGATGACGAGCCGTTGCTGCCGCGTATGAGTAGTGCTGGTGGCGCTAAGGGCAAGGCTAATGATGAGCTTGTCAATGGCTTAGGGAGTGAGGATCGGAAGACGGTGGTCAAGAGTGAGTTTGACTCCCGTGCCCAACCTATGTATCTTTGATGGTGGAGCTGACAGAGGAACAGTGATTCAGGGCACCAAGGAGAGACTTAAGATCACGGTCGGGAAGATTCAACAGCAGCAGCTTGGTGCGGCGCAGCAGGGTGGTATCGGCAAACGTGCCTCTGTTGCTGCTGCGGCGGCGAAGCCTTTGCCTAGGTCTACGCCACCTACCACACCTGCGATTCTGGGGACACCACCGCGTTGAGAGTCAGCACTATTATTCCGCGCAATGATCTTTCCCTTCGCGGCATAACGGCGTCTACTTCGGCCTTTTTCATTCCCTCCTTTCTGGTCTCCGGCGCATGGGTTCATAGGGTGCAGAAATCACATTGGTTGGCTCACGGGGGGTCTAAATCCATCTGCGTTTGCCGGGCGGCGACAGGATCAGATCGACATTTCAAACGAAACATTTTTACGCCCTTACGACTGGACAGAGGAAGGCGTTCTAGGGTTTTTGTTTTTCGGCGGCACGGCCGATTACCCCGGTTGCTGCTCTTATACATACACTTGTTTCATTCTCTTTCTTCTGGACGGCGGTATTCGTGGGATAATGGGTGCATTGGATTAGGGCGTTGGATAATGTAGGACCTGGTGTTTCGAATCGGGATTTGGGAGGGAGGGGATCGGTGGGAATGGCGAATACAGCAGACCTGTGGATAGGATAGTGGCGTGTGTGAAATTTTTCGATACCCAAATCCAAACTGTGGAAACTTGTTCGTTTTATGGTGGTTTTGACTGTATGGAACCGTGAAGGATCTTGTAGCTGACGGGCTTTACTTTCGCTTCACCAGATCCATCCGTTGTTCGACGAGCAGTGGGCGCGGAGACATACTTCGCCTTGGCTAGGATGTATCAACCTATGCTGGCATCTAATGAGAGGGGACTGATCAAATGTATGAACATGCGAAAGCCAAAAGCTCAGCGCCCTTCCTCCTCCCGGCGCCCCCCGGTTCCCGCTGTTCACCTTGCCCAGATTTCACGAACCAACGCAGCAGTACCTAGGGTCCCCATGGCAAAATCACCGACCTGAACCCCCGAAGCTCCTAACCCTGGAGCAAGAGCTCGGGCCCTGCTGCACGAGCAGAATTGGGTAGGTTACACGGTCTCCTGCAGGTAGCGACGGGTATCCTCAGCAGCGAAGGAGAAGGGGGCGCGACGGTCGAGGGGGCTGCGTGGACTCATCGGGAGGGCGAACAGGTCGTCTTGGTCTTCATCTTGGTCTTTCTCCATTCCGTTCCCCGTCCCTTCTTCCCTCTGCCCAGCCTGGCCTTGCTCTCGTTCCTCGCCATCCCCAGCTACCGTCCGCGGCTCAGCGAGCACGGCGCGAGGAGAATCAGATAAACCACCGCCCGCGGCAAGGGCTGCGCTGTCTAAACTCCCCATCCCCATTTCCATCCCCATCGCCATCCCCATCCCCCAGTCTCCCGCCTTACCCTCCCTCTCCCATTGCCGCCTCACCAACGCCTCCGGCGGCCTCTGCGCCCTGATCTGCTTGATCTCAGCCCGTGACTGCGGCACCCCATCTACATCCCCATCCTCATGCACCAACCGGCTCGGCTCCTCCGTCCGCTGCGCAGGTTCCGCGCCCAAAACACTAGGCTCCGGAATTCCCTTGATGGCCGCGAAAGCGGCGAAGGACGGGACGGCGTGGTCGGCTTGGTCGGGGCTCAGGGGGTTGAGATCGGCGTGCGCGTGGTTGCGCTGGCGTTGCGTTTCCGTTTCTGTTGTCCTTTCCGCGGTCCTGGTGCCGGGATCCCCAGTTCCATGTCCGTTTGGGACGGATGGAGGGGTTCGAAGGTCAGCTGTGGCGGGTGCCGGGGCGGGTGCAGGTGCAGGTGCAGGGCTTGGAATGGGACTCAGATCGCCGACTCCAACCCCCAATCCCAGTCCCAGTCCCAACCCCTTCATCTTCTCCCCCAGACGGCCACCGGCCGGGCTCAGTGGTCCAGGAGCGGCAGGGTGTGCAGCGGCCGTCGTCGCGGCAGGCTTAGCAACGACGCCGAAATGCCGCTCAATCCACTCCCTCTCCTGTACGGCCATGAGCAAGCCAATGCCCTCGGCATTGACGGCGCTTTCGGCCTCGATCTCTGCGGCGAGGGCGCGGAGACGTTGCTTGGCCCAGAGGGTGTGGAGGGGTCCTTTTTTGCCGGCCGCGTGGGAGGCGGTGAGGAGGGCGGGCGGGAAGATTGCGGGGAGGGGGTTTGTCTGCCAGGTTGTGCGTGGGGGGTTTAGTGATGATGAAGGTGAAGGTGAAGGTGAAGGGGAAGGTGAAGGGGAAGGGGAAGGTGGAGGTGAGTCCACGGACGGTGCACCCGGTGACGAGGTAGATGTAGATGTAGATGTAGATGCAGGCGTGAACGTCAACTCCACAATCCCTGGCACCCTCTCCCCGGCCGGCAGGAGGAAATACATTCGATGCAGCTCCCCCTCCCCCTCTCCCTCTCCCTCTCCCTCTCCCTCGCTCTGTCCCTTTTCCGCGTTTCCATCTCCCCCGCCTCCTCCACCCATCCCATCCCCACCCTTCAAGTTCCCCCTCCCCAAATCCCTAACAGGCAACACCGTCCCCCCCGCTTTCCCCCTCCACCCAACACTCCACTCCCCCGGTCCCCGCGTCCCGCAATCATCCCACCACTCCACCATCAGCACCTTCGTGCCGTCGCGGCCCTTTCCGGGCTCGAATTCGAAGCGGGCGAGGGCGTTGGACGAGCTCAGGGAGGGGGATTCGACGGCAACAGCATCATCGTCACCGAGTGAGGCCGGGCTCAGATCCGCGTTTGGGTTTTCCGAGAGGGCGGAGTGGGGTGGTGCTGGGGATGTGGCTTCAGTGTCCAGCGGTGTCGGGTCGGCGCCTGGAGTTGACTCCCGATCCATTGCTGGCCTCTTCTTACTCTTCCGGGGTGGCAAGGATGCGCACACCTCCCTGCGAAAGATTGAGTCTGTCGGCTTGTTTGCTGGACGCACCACAAAGATGCAGTGGACTGAAGCCTGCAGGTGCTTCCCAGAACTGGAGATAAGAGGTAAGGGAAGCTACCTGGTACAGTACTTCCGCTCCGGGCTATGCAGCAGCGCTCACCTCGTCACGCTGCAGGTCCGGAGTCCGTACCGTGCTCGCCTAGCGTGCGATCTGACTGCGACGGCCGTAGCAACTACCTAGGTATGTACGCTCGTTTCGCGGATACTGGTCGTGTGTCTCGCAGCAGATCGGGCTGGTATAGTATAGTCCTGCCGTATCTGGATCTAGATACATGCCAGAGGGATATGTAGGCAAGTATCCACGGTGGGATGGAAGGTGTGGCGGCGGAGATTTTGGGGGGCAGATCTGACTGCATCTTACGGGGAGGGACAGGGGCGGATCAGCCACTGTGCTATATTTAGCTTACCTGAGGTGTGCACGTCTCCTTCTCGAAGAGACAATGAATGATTGAGGACAGGACATTATCACCATCATTATCCAGATTAAGGAATAAGAGTGTATGTTGGATTTGATGCATGATATTGACGATTCTCTATGAGTGTTGTGATGCTGCACTAGCCAACGCTTTCGAAACGTCCCGTCCAACTACCTTCCTATACTGTAAATTCACCACCCTCCTTCCCACAACCTTGGTCTTGATCATGGTTCACATCGCCAAAAGACCAAGTCCAGACCCAGAACAAGCGCACCGATGCACCATCATCCCTTCACCGACTCCCCAGCATCTCCCTCAACCTCCAAAAAATGCGATAAGTACGTACAAAAAGGGGCAGCAAAGGCTGTCCTGAGCCTAGCCTAGCCTAGCCTAGCCAAGCCAATGGGTATAATGCTTCGAACACAAACGAACAAAAGGAATGAAAAACAAGAAGAAAAAAAGACAAGAGCCAGCCCATTTCCGTCTAAGGTCATGACCTCATAAAGATCGTTTCCAGCCGCAAAACACCCAAGCCTTGGTACAGGGCGAAGGAAGTCCAGACCAGGATGCACGCAACCCATCAAGGGCCGCGTTCGCAGAAAGAAAAGGACGAAAAAACTTGCTGAATCAGATCAACAGAAAGTCCCAGCCCTTCTGCTGCATCACGTCCCTCCAGTGAACGCTCTGAACCCCCTCTCCCGCACCCACGCCCAAGCCGCCGACGCCAACTAAAACCGGATCATTAATCGCCCAGCAATCACCCAACAATTCCGCGATCCGTCCGAACGAGCCAAACTCCGCCGCCTCGCCCAACCTCGCACATCTCTCCGCAAACATGGCGCGGAACGGGGACGCGGGGGTTGAGACCGAGCCGGCCACGAGCAGCGGCCAGATGAGGCTGCGGTCGAAGCCCTCGGGGCCCGCGGGGATGAAGTTCATGAGATCCGTGAACGCGGCCACCAGGCCCGTGATACTGGGGCTCGCGGCGCTGAAGCCGGGGACCATAGCGCAGAGATGGATGCGGGCGGCGAGGCGGAAGACAGCCGTCATGTTCGCGCTCAACTGTCTCGGCCTGATGGCGCCGGTGGCTGAAAAGGCGTTTGCGACTATGCTGCCTCCGTCGGCGGCGGCGGTGGGTTCGGAGAGGCCGATCTCGGTGCCGAGGATTTCGATGTACTTGCACAGCATGACTTCGTCCATGCCCTCGAGTTTGCGCGCTTCGAGACAGGCGATTTCGGAGATCAGGAACATGATTTTGTCGTCGCAGCCCATGAGTTCTTGCAGGCCGGTGCCGGAGTTCGCAATGTTGAGTTCGCGGTACGTGTCTGCGAAGACGGGAGACCGGCCTAGCATCGTGGCGCCTAGGATGTCGATCCAGGCGGTCAGTGTCATGTTGAAGGGCGGATGTGAAGGAGTTGGGAGAGCGCTGCTCATGCTCAACTGGTGGGGGAGGTCAAGTTTGTTGACGAGGTCGGTGGCGGCGTTGAAGTGTTGGTGCCAGGGGATGTCGGGGAGGGAGTCGTCAGGGCGGCCGACGGAGCATTGGAAGAAGATCATGCCGAGCGTGGCTTCGAGGATTTGCGAGTGGTTGGTGTCGCGGCTTAGAGCCTCGCAGAGCTCGGAGATGGTCGCATACCGGTGGCGCATAATGTCGTTGTCGATCTGTTCGGCTGGGATGCGTTCTGTTGATTTGAGGTGGATGCCTGCTACACTCAAACAGCAGTGAAGATAGCATCTGTTCGATTCAAGCGCTGGTAGGATCACGTCCGATCGAGCAGAGCCGTGTTGATTCACGTCCAGAATGGGAAAGATCAATTTCAGGACCTTGTCGATGAAATGGTTGAGGAGTGGCCTGTCGGTTTCGTCTACTTCGATCACCGTCTCGTGGTTTGGCGTCATCTGACCGTGAGGCAAATCGAAAAAGTCAAAGTCAACTGGCTCCTCTGCAAATGATTCCTGATGAGACTCAAAGTAGTCTTGTTGGACCCAGCTGTCCGCCGGGGGTGCTGGGAAGCCATCCGAAGACGGCGGAGGTTGGAATGTGCTGAAAGTGGAGATGGTGGAATCTCTCCGCATGGGCACATCATTGACAAAGACTTGCCTTTCAGTCTTAATGTCGACTTCGTATGGTGAGAACATTGGATACTGTGGATGCGAAGGCACGTGCATTGGTGGCGGCATTGCAAAGTATCCATCGGGAGAGATGTGGGAGAAGCCAGAATCGGTGAATGGAGGAGTCTCCACCGAAGGAGCTCGCGATGGGGCCAAAGAATCGGAGAAGGCGTCTGAGGTCGGGACTGAGTGGCAGAGGCTTGGTGGTGTGCTCACGCTCAATGGTCCTTTAAGTGCGGCTTTCTTCGAGTTTTGCGTGCGCTTGATTACATTTTTGATGTTCTCCTTGTAGTTTCGTCTTTGGTCGGCGTTGCTCCACCACATGGGTCTCGCATAGTCGCATTTCAGGCCAAGATGTTTGCACGCTTTGCAACCAGGGCGGCCTTCATCACACTTCTTCCTTCGCAGGCGGCACGTGAAACAGCCTGAAGCTGGGGTTAGCTTGGAGGATGCGCAACCCCGAAACGGGCCAAAGCTTACCAGATCTCGACCGCTTGTGCATCTTTGAAGCTTTTCCACCATCTTTGTTCGGAGGCGCAACAGCAGCAGGGTTGTGTTTTGGAGCGGCCATTTTGGAGTCCGTTTTCGAAGCGATCGGTTTAGCGGGCGCGGAAGACGACATTTGAGGTATATGTACAGAGGAGATTCCAGATGCTCCACAGGATATGTGACAGGGATTAAACGCAACAGGGACAAAGAGGGACAGGATTGGCAAAGACCGGTTGCTCTTGATTAAAGATAGCGTAGTACTCGAAAGCCTGGCCAGCAGGTCTTTGGGTGGGTGCTAGTAAGGAAAGGAAAGAAAAGGGAGCAAATTAATCGGTCTGCCTTCTGCTGCTCTGCAGGTTTGCTGAGGACGGAGGGCACTTGTACCTTATATCTCCATTCTGGGACGGAATGTGACCAAATTATTGCAGGTCTATTTCTGGATGCGGTGAAATGCAGGTTAAATGGCTTGCAGTTATGGTGGGGGTCCTGCAGGTCGAGAGCTGCTGCAGCCTGTGCGGTGGGGTTGGACAAGCATGTCATTGGCGGTGTCCCAGACCATGGCTTGCATTTGCTTGCATTGACATGATTCGAGGCAGCCACGCTATTTTTGCAAGCCGCTGTCATGGCATCTGACTGGGTACCGAGTCAGAGGAAGCAAGCAGGGGCATTTATTGAGGGTCGTGCAGTGAAATGCTTGGATTGAGAATAAGACAGTTGCCTGGAGATCCTCTTCCGTGGCCCGTGGAATCCGAAATTGTATACAGTCGGGTCACCCAGTAGGACCCAAAGCCGGCAACGTACAGGTAGACCAGCACCATTGCTCCCAGGCATCTCAGCTACGGGTCATTGTTACCCTGACTCGGTTGGTAGGTCGGGGTAAAGAGCAAAGATTGACGGAGGCTGGGGTATTAGCCGTTAGCGTGGGCTGGGTCGGTTTGGCTGCGACAGCACTTGCATGAGTTATAAGATAGCTGCCCGATACGGACCGTAGTACGCTGATACCGGCGATCATGTTGCGTGACGAGCATGATGATTGCCATGGGAATCCTTCCGTTGCCTATTGCCTGCGTGAGAGGCGTTGGTAGCTCGTACCGTACATGATGCCGAGGCAGCTATAAGAATTTCAGCGATATAGGTCATCACAGCAATTGCGCATTCGTCACGTTGTGTAGAGCAGGTCAAGCACGCTCGAGCTGCCAGCCGTTGGCCCGTAGACCGCCTCAGCATGTGCTCTCGGTCTGGTCACGCTGTAGGCACTGCCGGAGCGCGTGGTGTCGTCGTGTCGATTGGCATGAGTGGGAGCGTACGCGCTGAATGGTTGCACCAAGATGTGATGAGGAGGTGTAGTCTGCTTTAGCGGCGTGACGGTAGCGCCCACCCCTGCCCAATGACTCGGCGTGCTGTCAAAGTAGACTAGGAAGGCGGCGCGAGCCCTGGCTGTTCCTTCCTACTTAATTAACGTTATGCAGTGCGGAGGCGCGCGTTCTCTCCTCTCCGGTAGGCTCTCCCGCATTCACAGATCTCGGTTAGCGGTTGTACCCGGCGCTGTGGTCTGCAGGGGCCAGAGTGAGACGTGCTCGCTGCGGGTAGCCAACGGCAAACCCTTCTCTGACTCGCAATCTATCCCGCCTCCACAACCAACGGCTATGAAAGGCCAGAATCTACATCCAAGAATGTACCTTTCATGCTATCGAGCACGCAGATCAAGCTTGCTGGTGGACTTCGCTTGTTGAAGATCTGCAGTCGGGAATGAGAGCACAATCAGGATAGTGTTAATATCTCCGAGCCGATACCCGTCTCTCTCCGCAGCCGGAAGAATGCCCCTTAGTCGCTCTGCCGTGGTTGCTTCTTCTCAGCCACTCATAGCGCAGAAGAGCCAGAGCCTCCTTTCATTGGATTCCAGAGTGCCCATACATGTGCGTAGTCTTATTACTGTACGTGAACACGAGATCAGGTGCGCTCTTCCTTGTTCTGTGCAACATGGACTTGGACGCTCCACGATCGTTCCGGGAATTATCGGCATGAGTCCGAAATTGCTGCGTAGTCATGTGTTCGTGAGGGGCAGAGATAAGACTGGTGGATTTGAGGTGTAAGGTAGTGGTGCACATGAGTGAGTCGGCATACCATAGTAAGTTAGTAACCTAACACCATACTAAAGCAAGCGTCACAACCATTTGACGGCTCTACCCGGCAACGCTTCCCTTCCGCTCATGGATGGCTTCCTGCAAGTTCCAAGTTGCATCTTGGAAGCGAATAGACTGTGGTCTGGGAGTCGGTTCGTTGACCTCGACCCCACCGGCACCTCCAACCACGTCTTTGGGCAAGTGCGGAGGGTGTAACCATACCCGAGCAAAGTACGGTACACCATAGCATGCACATGCGACTTGGTTGTTTCTCAGACCTCCTTGCATGAAGAATGGCCGAGACATGCGTGATAGTGCAACGGCTACATGCCTCGCAACGTGCTCAAAAGCCGTAAAGGCGAGACCGGGACGGTATGGCGGTATGGCGCATGGTAACGGCTCGATACGTAGCTGAGTGGCTTGCCGTTGAGATCTAAAGACGACAAGGCCGGCAATGAGCCGCTTCCGTTGTGCGGTCTGCCTCCGATGGATCTTTAACCCTCCTATCGAAAGCTCAGACCGCATACCTTATGGAGTGTGTCAGTGTGGAGTGGTATATGCCACATATGGATAAGAATAGGTGCTTAATTTGGTTCAGTGTGCTGACCGAAACAGGAAGTATTAGTTTGGGATAATGCACGTGCAGGTAGCCATGTGAGCAGCAACGGAAGCTTCCCATCCAACCATCCGACTTTCACCTCTCTAACCGCCAAGTATACTCAAGTATAGCTGCATTTTGGCGCCGGCCACTGCAGGACTGGAACAGACCCTGGATGGTGGGATTGGCCCAGAGTCATGTCGAATCACCTTGCACCACCCTCTCCATGCAGGCACAATGGACCATCTCATACAACCACTCACCGCCTCATTTGCGGACCCTTGTCTGTGCTTCCGTTTGTAGCGCCGTTCACAATGCAGTGACCTCGCTGCACAAGCACAACATGCACCACTCGAGACGGCCGTGCATGGGCAGACCGCCGACACCATTGTACAAAAGCTCTTCATGGCGCCCACGCGCACGGGGCCGGTATCCTAGACTCTGTTCACCTCCTGTTTCGTAGTGCTGCATAGCGTACCATACTTTGGATTACCTTCTATCCAACTGTACCGTCTGTCATTTGAAGAAGCGGATTAACCTCACTCCCTTGCTTGTGGCAAGCAGACCACCACACTTTTCCGCATCCTCAACTCTTACTGTCATGGTAAGTACAGCTCAATATCATACATCAATCGAGTAAAGCCTAATCATTGGAGCCGGTCATGACGCCCACAACGCCTCTGGAGGCGGGTGTGGAGATGTTCGAGAGGGGACAGCGACAGTCACTCTTTGCACAAAAGGCCGAGATATCTCGACCGCGTTCGGAAGCCACCGAATTTCCCGAAACGGACTTTGAAGATGATGACGATGATTACGGAAGCTCATTCGAAGAGGACTACTCTCCAAAGGGCAGCTTCGAATCTGTAAGATCTGCCAACTTCTAAAAGAGGAAATAAGTTCTAACACAGCGAGCAGTCTCGGTATGACAGCCGGAGACGAAGCGAGACTACCATTTCTTCATATGATGAAGCACCCACTCCATCCACAGACAGCAGCAGGCCGTTCGAGATCCGTTTCAAGCCTGTGGCAGGACCAAAAGGTCCACATTTGTTTCGCGCCTCACAGTCTTCCGTAGACTTCAGTCTCGATTTCGCGCTCCAGATGTCACCACTCCTACCCAAGGAACAGCCTCCGAGGGCTGAGACTGCATTCACCGAACAGACGGTAACGCCCGTGACCCAAAACTTGCAGCAACAGAGCATGCCGTCCATGGATTCAGTCCTAACTGGTTCGCCATCACATGACGTCCGCCGATGGTCGACTGAACAGGTGATCAGCTGGATGTATCAATACGGTATCGAGGCGCAGATCATCCAGAGATTCGAAGACCACGACATCAATGGCAATGTACTCATGGACTTACAATTCGACAACCTAAAGGAACTCGATATTCACCAGTTCGGCAAGCGTCACCAAATCTGGAATGCAATCTCAAGCCTACGGGGTGGCGAGGGCCGGATGAGTCCAGCCCCAACACCCTTCCAGGACATCAGTAGACCTTGTACTTCTACCAGGTCCAAGTCAGATGGTGATGTCCCCCGCAGTGCATGCCCAGACACGCCTATCGACAACCTTGCTACTCCCATCTCCGCTGCAGGTGGACTAAAGAAACGACGAGCACGCAAAAACAAGCCTCCAAATGACATCGTCACTCCGGCAGAGTCAGTTTCCATTGTTGCCGTTGAGCAACTCATGCCTAAGCCCCACGTCTGCCAAAAAGGGGAGAACTGTGCCAAATGGCGAAAGCAGCAGAGACTAATCGCAAGGATCCAAGCCGAGAACGGATGGCCCATCAGTCCAACCAATGGCGGCCATATCATGATCTCCGGCAACCCTGGTAATGCTTCCACCGCCGAGAACCACCTGCCCAATGTCCATCGAGACCCGGAACCATACCGACCTGTTTCGGTAGCTGTACCCTCTGTCGTAGCATCTTCCGACGTCCTCGGCCCTGGCTCCATGCCGGAGTTTGGGCTGAATGAGAACGTCCTGCAACGTGTTGAGCACCGAGACGCGCAGGAAAACGTCAAACAATTCCTCAATCTCCAACACATGTACGAAGAGCCTGCAGAGGAGCCAGCTACACCGCCGCTGGAAATGTTCCCGCCCGAACACCACGAGATGTTTCCCTCTCAACACCAACAAGCCTTTCCGTCTCTTCAGCCACCCCGTAGCACCCCCGGTCCGCACGAAGGATTGAAGTCCCTCCCCAAGCTCTCAATCCCTCGCTCCGCCAGCGCCAACCCTTACATGGGAACACAATCCGCACGCATAATGTCCCCCGCCCACCGCTTCAACACAGGCTTCGCCCCCAGCCGCAGCGCCACCGCCTCCCCCGGCACCGTCTACCGCCTCGGCACGCCCGCCTCCGAAATGGACATCCCCGTAACCGCGATCCCCCTCGGGCCCATCAGCCGCGACACCTCCCAGTCCGTGCCGCCAAACATGCAATACCGGGACCCATCTCTCCATCTACCTCCCCCCACCCGCAGCGCCTCCCGCGCCGCCCGCCGCCCCTCAGCAGCCCTCCCCCTGCCTGCCCTCGCCGAAGACCGCGTCTTCAGCCCCGCCTCCGATCCCAACCAGACCTACATCGACGCCGGGCCGCACGCCACGCTGCCGCGCCCCCGCGAGGACAGCGCCCGCTACGGCGCCGGCGCCAGCGTCACGCATGCGGGCTGGATGAAGAAGCGGCGCAACAAGCTGCTGCGGCACGAGTGGACGGACGCGCATTTCCGACTCAAGGGCACCCAGCTCGCCATGCACGCTAGCGCGCGCTTATCCGCCGCGCCGACGGATGTGTTGGATGTGGATGAGTATGCTGTCGCGTGCAGTAGTGGGGCGAGCAATAGCAAGATCACGGCTGCATTGCGGAGTTGCAGTTTGATGAAGAAGGGGAGGGAGAAGGGGGGCGTGGAGGATCCGGCGGCGTTTGCGTTTCAGCTTGTGCCCCAACCTGCTGAGAGGAGGATGAGGGTCGAGGGCAAGACGCATCATTTTGCGGTTAGGACGGGGGAGGAGAGGATTGATTGGATGAGGGAGTTGATGCTTGCGAAGGCGTTGAGGCAGAAGGAGGCTGGGTATGCTGTTGAGGTTAATGGGGAGAGGGCGTGATGGGATGAGAGATTGGCACTGCCGCTTCTGTTCTTGTTCTTCTCCTTTTTGGTTGGTAGGATACCCTGATTGTTTGTTTGTTTGAGCTTGTTGTGTTCGCAGCATGGCGGTCTTGTGGCGTAAGTATCAAAGTGGACATGAACCTACATAGTTTTTACTCAAAGTCGGTCACATTAATCTCCTCGTCGTCTGTCTGTATGCCCATGTCACATGGCAGAGATCCATATCGTGCATAGTCCGGAATATCCAAGCAACGGTTGACTCTGCCCTGTCTTATCAACAGCCCCATCAAGCATCCTCTGGCCCAGCCAAGTGCCCAGGCCTGTAAGGAAACTTGTCCCGATAATGCAACGCAATATCCCTCCTCGTCGCCACCCAAACCCCCTCCTTCTGACTCACATACTGCATGAACCTCCTCAGGGCCTCACTCCTACCCGGCTTGCCCACAATCCTACTATGCATCGGAATATTCATCATCTTGCCTCCCTCGCGATACAGACAATCAAACGCGCTCTTCAGATACTCCTCATAGCCCTGGCCCGCAGAACTCATGAACCCCGGCGCCATGTGAAACTTGCCATCGTTGGTATCGTACGCGTACGGGATGAGCAATAACCCCTCCCGCTGCTCCTCGGGGAGCTCAGCCTCCCAGGGGAGATCGATCCAATACGGCACGTCGTCATTATAGCACTCGGAGCTCCACAACAGCGGCGTGCCCATCTCCTTGAAAACACTAGGCAGCACCGCATGCGTCTGCGGCGTGCCGCGGCCGAAATAAACCCCCGCCGGCATCTCGCCCGTCACCGCCTTTAACGCATGACACGAGGCCTTGATATACGCCTTCTCCTCCTCGAGGCCCATCTCGCTGATATCGAGCCATCTGAGCCCATGCGTCGCAATCTCATGCCCGTCCCTCACACACGCCCTCGCAAACTCCGCATTCCTCTCCATCGCCCTCGCGACAGCAAAAATCGTCATCGGCCACCCGAACTCCTTCATCAACCGATTAACCCGCCAGCAGCCAACCCTCGAGCCGTATTCGAAGTCCTGCTCTGCGTTTAGATGCCTAGCGCCGACGCGGAAGCCGCCTGAGGAGCCTTTTTCCCAGAGGTAGGGCTCGGAGTGGGCGTCGCCGTCGGCGACGCTGCGCTCGCCGCCTTCTTCGTAGTTGAGCACGAAGGAGAGGCAGATGCGGGCGTTGTTGGGCCAGTGCGCGTTGTGGGAGGACTCGCCGAAGCCGGTGAAGTCGCGGGGGAGTTGGAGGGATTCTTCGACGTGGAGGGGCATGGTTGGTGGGAGCTGGGTTGGAGGGGTGTGTCGTTATGGTAGGTAGGTTGGGGTTTGTGGGAGGGAGAAGATTGGTTGGTGAAAAGGTGTGGATTGGGGGAGAGTGAGAATCAGATATAACGTTATGTCACTTACAGTATAGGAGAATAGCTGCAGAGCGGTAGACAGACCTTGCCTCAACTTACATGAGCTGATTCGAAGTTCGATTATCGATAGGCGGGCGGCTTATCGTGGAGTCCCAAGTCGCACTTCTGCTATTTGATAGATCAACTAGTGGGTTCCGGAGTGCAGAGCACTGATAGGGTGTGTACAGTATACAGATAGGAAGCTGATGCTGGGTGAAGGGTGAGGGGTGAAGCTGTGGTGGTAGACGCGTCTCCGTCACCGACGGCCCCGCGGCCAAGCTCGGCCAACCACGTCCAGGCAGCGATAACACAACCAATGTGAATCGACCTTCCAAATCCGCCTGGTAGGATGCGATAGAGAGTAAGTAAGTTTTGGAGAGCGTGATCGAATGACTCGGCGGTAGCTAGCTAGCAACAACAGCTAGCTCTTCACAGGTAAGGGTATCTCTCTGTATATTTCCTCAATTCAATAAAGTCATCTTTTAGATACATCATACTTCCTCTCGCACCATGTCCGTCTTCTCCGTGAACCCGCGATCGGACAACCCCGTAACCACAGAAGTCCTAGACTCCGTGTGTGCCCGTCTCGGCGTCGAAATCAAAGATGAGGAAAAAGATGACTACCGGCGATTGCTGGCAGTATTCCACGAATCGGCCGAACAGCTGATGACAATGATGCCTGACTACGAGCCGCAAGTAGACCTGTCACGCTTCCCACGAGAGAACGTCTATTACCCGAAAAAAGAGGACAACACTAACGGCGCCTGGGCATGGCGCTGTACGATCAAGGACAAGCAGGATAGAGGAGGTGTCCTTAGTGGAAAGACTGTAGTGCTCAAAGACATGATCTCAGTCAAAGACGTGCCGATGCTCATGGGGACGGAGTTTGTGGAAGGTTATGTACCCGTACGTCACTTGCCCCTCTCGTGAAGTGAAGCATCAATGTGTGGGCGTTAGCTGAACCACAATGCAGACCATAGACGCCACAGTAGTAACGCGTATCCTGACGTCCGGCGGCGAGATCACCGGCAAAGCCGTATGCGAGAACCTCTGCCACAGCGGGACCTCGCATTCCGCCGCCAGCGGCGTGGTCGAGAATCCCTACGTAAAAGGCTACTCAGCCGGCGGGTCCTCTTCCGGCAGCGGCGTGCTCGTCGCGCTCGGTAAAGCCGACATGTCCATCGGAGCGGACCAAGGCGGCTCAGTACGTATCCCAGCCTGCAATTGCGGGATTGTGGGCTTCAAGCCCACGTTTGGGTTGATCCCGTATACGGGCTGTGGAAGCAACGAGCCGACGAATGATCATCTGGGCCCGATGACGAGGACCGTGATAGAAAACGCGATGCTGCTTGAGGCGATTGCGGGGTCTGACAACATTGACGACCGCTCTTTTGCCGCCGGACCTCCTGAGAAACTTCCGGGGTACAGCGCCGCGCTCGCTGCTTTGTCGTGTCCGGTCGACCTGACTGGGTTCAAGATAGGCATCATTTCTGAGTCTCTTACCAGTCCCGTCCTTGATCAACGGTTGAAGACGACATTCTTCCATGCAGCAGAGCTATACCGCTCACTCGGGGCCACCGTGACCGAAATCTCCATACCCATCCATGCCAAAGGCAGCACGATCTGGACCGCCATCTCAAAGGTCAGCGGCTACTTTACCAAATCACCCGGGACCTTTGGGCGACGCGGCCACAACATGAACGAGCTGAACGCCCTCTTCAGCAGCGCGCTCGGCAACCAACAGAAATGGGACAAGGCGTATGTAGCCACGAAGAACGTCTTCCTCAACGGTGCCTATGCCGCTACCGCCTTCCCTGGCCTCGTAGGCAAGGCGACCAATCTGTCACGCCTATTGCGGGACGCCTACGACACGGCGCTGGAAGAGGTGGACGTGCTGCTCACGCCCACGCTACCGTATCTAGCAACCAGTCATAGTGCGGTAGATGCGAAGCCTATTGAGCAGATTGAGAAGCAGGTCGGGCTAACGAGCAATACTTGTCCGTTCAATCAGACGGGTCATCCGGCTTTGACACTGCCGGTCGGCATGTTGGAGATCATAGAAGGACCTGCGAAGGGTACGGGAGCGAAGTTGCCGGTTGGGATGCAGATTGTGGGAAAGTGGTGGGCGGAGGAGACGGTGTTGAAGGCGGCGTTTGCGTGGGAGAAGAGTTGGGACTGGAAGACCATGTAGTGCTTATAACCTTGATTATAATGATGCTGGGTCGGATTAAGGCGTGATGAGCTTGATTGCGTAGATCGTCACATCTTCTGCCAGCCGGTCCTGTATCATTTGGTGTAGAGGGCCCAGAGTAAGGCCAGTTGGCCGATTTGGATCAATCATGCGCATACTGAAGAACTTGTTTGTAACAGGGACGGTCGTCCGCATCGCTGTGGATCGCTCCCAAATGACCGCTTCAAGGCGCTTCATCGGCGGTTGGGCGAGCAACATGCGGTCCAGCACGTTCGGACATCGCTTCTGGGGCCAAGCATCAGCATCCAGACGTGTGATGACCAGGTAAGCGGAGTGTCGGTGATCCAACTGCTCCATCGGGATGTGTGGCGGCAGGAAGCGGAACGTATAATTCGGGAATCTGGCCTGCAGAATGGGATTAAGGACCGGGCGGGCGCCGCCCTCGCTGGCGTTCCACGATCCTGACGTCGTATCCGGAGCGAGAAACAAGGCCCGTTGGATGGCTTGTGATTGATCAATGGTGGCCTTCCAGAGACGACTCACTCGGGAGAGGGAGAGGAGGGTGAGAAGGCTGGAGCTGTGGGTTGCTACGCTGGCGCATCGGGGATCATCGATATCTTCTACGGGCGACGGGGGCGCGACTATGTGAAGTAGTATGATTTCGAGAAGTTCCACAATAGAGAGGACCTGTATTGCAGCGGAGGCCATGGTTTGGGCGTGGTGTAAACTGATACCTCTGAAAGCGATGTTTCAGAAGGATGCGTAACGGTAGGACGGTACCGATCAATGTGAGTTGTCTTGAATCAGTATCTCAAAGGCGTGTACTCATCATAAGTGATTATAGTGGAAGAAAGTGGAAAGACGTCGTTCATGCTTCTTCTAAGATTATAAGATGTTATTGACGTAGAGAACGATGGCGTTCTACACGCCACAAACCACATCGCGGAAAGCAACGAAGTAGCACGTGATGCACTCATAATGTGGATTTCACATATCACTGGGCAAGAAGGCACATTGGAACAAGAAATTACTAGTAACGGTAAATGTGAAGTATATTAAGCTTCAAGAGCAAATACTAATTACAAGATGTTAAACCAAAGCCTCCAAAACAAACCCAGCAAGAACACCCATTGCTATGCTTCATGCGTCATGATCGTAGATGTCGTAGAACATTTCTCCGATATGAGGGAAGGTCCTTTTACTCGATGTTGATGCGGCGAGTGGAAGGAGTTGTAGCCTTTGGAACGATAATGCTGAGAATGCCGTCCTTGAGGCTAGCCTTGACGTTGTCCTGGTCCACACGGCTTGGGAAACTGAAGGTGCGGTGGAACTCGCCTACGGAGCGCTCGGAAACCCAGTAGCGGGATTCGGGGCGCTGCTGCACCTGTTGCTGTTGCTGGTCGGACTTGGCGACTTCCTGTGAGGTGGAAGCCTGCTGGGCGTTGGAGTCGGATGGCAGCGCACCGGACATGTTGGCATCCTCATCTTCGACGGTGGCCTTGTGGTAGTGGGAGCCTTCTTCGCCGGAGGTGATGCGACCCTGTTCAGCTTGACCTTCGATGGCGGCAGATGGTGGAGTGCCGCGTTCAGTGTGACGCTCGGTGCGGCCCTTGATGGTGAGGGTCTGCGGATCGGTGAACTCGATGTTAATGTCCTTCTGGGCAATGCCTGGGAGTTCGCCATGGAGCTCGTAGGCGTCCTTTACCTCACGAACATCGAAGCGAGGCGTGAAAGAACGAAGGGGCTGGGAGACGCCCGGGAACTCATTCTTGGTGACGTGCGAGGCGTAGTCATCCAGGAGGCGGAAGAGTGGTGCGAACTCCCCAGATGGGAAGCGTGGGCCGAAGGATCCGAAGAGAGACATGTTTCTGACTTGAGCTGGAGTAGATTTGACGATGCGGTAGACTTGAGGAAGCCTGCTGTTGTTGCGGAGTGCTTGCATGTAACTGTTGTTGCTGTTCTTTGTTCTGATGATGAGCAGTCCTGGTCGACTCGAATGGCCTTCTTATACCTTGGTGATGGTGAAGTCAGAACATACTGGAGTGTTCCAGCTATTGCGTGTTCGATCTCATGATCCTGTACGGATAGTTCTCGAAGGTGGTGGTGCCACCTAGTAATCGTATAAACAGCCAGTGGTGGCGTAGGTCCCAGCATATACGCGAAAATTCCAGAACGTTCTCATATCACGTGACCATGTTCCATGAGACAACCCTACACTCGTACTCGAATCATGCGAACGCATATGGAAAGCGGGAAAATTCCAGCATGTGTGAGATAATGGTGACTTGACGCTCTCGTGTCCATGGTGTGAGTTGGGTGGCAAATGCTGCATGGATCTTGGATAGGGCAAGGAGAAGCCTTCGTGGGTAGCAGCACGCTTTTCCATGCAGCTCTCAGTGACCGTTCATTGGTTCCATTCCTCCTCCGAACCTGATTCGGTTTATGTTGATGGGCCTATGTCGCGACGTAGCGGGCTCCACGAGTCTCCTGTAAAGGCGCTACGCTGAGAGCAGCATCTTGACCTTCCGTAGGGGTTGGGAGAATCATAGTCCGATATTACGAATTCCTGATGATTCATAGATCTCGAGTTGCCTGTGGCCTTTCCGTAGCATGTATTCGACGGCACTAAAGTCTTTCTTGTCAATGGAAGCATGTTGGCGGAACTCCTGTCTGCGTTGATAAAGTTAGCGGCTGATTTCCTCCGAGGCGAAGAGTCTTGTACCGTGCGAACGCTTCGAAATTCGGCCTTGTTTCCTAATAGGGATATCAATTACATGCAATGCGTATCATGGGTTATGATAAGATCTCACAGCTGGCTTCTTACGCGCCGCTCGTAGACATTGGCGGTACAAGGACAGGACGTCCCGTTGCAATCCAGACAGTCTTGGCATTGGCTAGGAACCGCTCCAATTCAAGACCCAGCAGACACTCCTTGATACCTTCGGTACAATAATGGGTTTGCGGACACGGCTTCCGATGTTGCGTGCTAATTCCAATGTATTCGCGTATACGCAGAAGTCAGTGTCTGGTCAGCTTCGAGATGAAACCGAAGCTCAAACGAATCTGTGGAGTCCCCAGATCAATTACGCCTTGGCGTCTTGACATCATACAAACACTTGCTCGTCTATCTCTACACTGTTCAGTGGCCGATTGTACTCAATGTCTTCGTTTACAGTACGTCTAGGGTGTCTTGAGCACTATTGAGTTAAACGGAGCTAATATCACGCATAGCGACTCGTACGGTTTCTTGCCAAAGACGGCCGAACATACTACGGCGATGCGATCCTGCCTTCCGGGACAAGCGACCTGACTAGAGTTACGCAAGCAAAAGTCATTCGTGGGAGGCCATGGGGAAGGCATGAAGTGACGGAACAAGTTGCTGTACGCTAGACGATCCACAAGAACAAGGTCTCAAGGCTTGCACTGAAACGCTCTGCTAGGACGTTCGGCTATTGCTTGCTCCACTAGCACGCGAGGATGTACAAACAGTTCGGTGTCTCGGTCTCAACTATGAACAGCATGCTCATGAGGTATGTATACTTCCGGGAAGACCACGTGGACTCACTAACGCGTCTCAGTCTGGGATGCCGATACCAAAATACCCCGTCCTTTTCTACAAGCCAATCACCTCCGTTGCGGGCCCATTCGATCCAATTCCGGTATCTGCTGCAGCGCAAGAGGCAAAGGGATTGGATTACGAGTGTGAGCTGGTTGCAGTAATCGGCAAGGAAGGAAAGAACATCTCCGAATCACAAGCGTTATCGTATGTCGCTGGGTACTGCGTGGGCAATGATGTGAGCCATCGTGAATGGCAGCTCAAGAGAGGAGGCGGACAATGGGCGCTCGGGAAAGGTTTTGATGGCTGGGCGCCCATAGGTCCAGGTATCGTATCGAGCAAGCTTATCAAGGACCCCCAGAACCTCCGCATCACCACTAAGCTCAACGGGAAAACGGTTCAGGACAGTAACACGAAGGACATGATCTTTGGGGTTGCTCAAACGATTGCCAGGCTAAGTGAAGGCACTACCTTGGTCCCTGGAGACTTGATCTTTACCGGAACGTGAGTATCTCGGCTATCTGTACACGGTAATGCCACCAGACTAACCCAAACACAGTCCGCAAGGTGTTGGCATGGGTAGAAAGCCACAACTCTGGTTGAAGGATGGCGATATTGTAGAAGTCACTCTCGAGGGTGTCGGTTCCTGCATCAACAAGGTGGAATTTGAGAAGACTAAAGCGAAGCTCTAATAATACTGCATGATGGCAAACGTCAACAAGGATCGCAAACCCCCGCGGCATCCCTAGCTTGCGCACCGGCCCTCCGTATGTATAACTTACATGTAGATAACGACGTCCACGTTTCCCACAGACAGAGCATTGATTCCAATTCATGGGCCACCCTCAGAGGACGCTTGTGCGCAGATACCCGAAAGGGAAGGCACCGCTGACCGCCCTTGCCGCGTGCAGAAGGTCAGCACCTCTCAGTGTACTCAAGATATCTCACAAGTCTTCCTCTTGAATCTATTACCCTTGTGCTTCTCGTGCATGTCGAGCTTCTCGCCTACGTCTACAATCTATACACTACCCGCGCTTTCTCGAGCAGCATGTCTTCAGCGCGACGACCGTCGACGTCACTTACCACAGACACAACCTCATACCTGCCTTACACTTCGTATGAATATACGACGACCACTTCGAGACCACGTACAGGGCGAGCTGGTAGGCTGGGCACAGCGCGACCACGTACCGGTGTCTCTACTTTAGGTATCGAAAGTCAACGCATCATCTGCGCTGTAAGCGAGTCTCGAGGCATTGCTCCAACTGTCGGACTCGCATTCCTGAACCTCGACACCAACGAGGCAGTACTATGCCAGATATGTGACAGTCAAACATATGTTCGAACCCTCCACAAGTTGATGGTCTTCAGTCCCTCACAGATCTTGATCGTACAATCAGCGGCGAATCCTAAGTCGAACCTCTTCTCAATCATCGAAGACAGTCTTCTAGACCTGAACAGTAAGCTTGTCACAATCGACCGCAGGTATTTTGCTGAAACGACTGGCTTGGAATACATTCAGCAGTTGGCTTTTGGCGAAGACGTGGAAGCTCTGAAGATGGCGATCGAAGGCAACTATTTCGCAGTCTGCTGCTTTGCCGCTGTAAGACGCCGTGCCATTTTCGCCGTGAATATCACTTATAACAATAGGTCCTCAAATTCGTTGAGCTGAGTCTTGCAACAACCTTCCCTTTCCATTCTTTGAGAATCAAATACGAGGCTTCAGAAGGATCCATGATGATCGACGTGTCAACCATTCAATCTCTAGAACTTATCCAAAACTTGCAGAATCCCAAGTCAAGAGATTGCTTGTTCGGTTTGCTGAACGAGACTATGACGCCGATGGGGTCGAGGTTACTCCGTAGCAATATCTTACAGCCACTTACCGACAAAGAAACGCTGAACACACGCTACGACGCACTTGAGGAGCTTGCCACGAAGGAAGAGATGTTCTTCGCGACCAGACAATGTGAGTTTGAGGCCGGGAGGCAAAGGTCTCTCCTTGTGTTAAAGCTGACTTTGCTACAGCATTGAAAGCCTCGCTGGATGTGGACAGAGTGTTGACTGCCGTACGTGATGTGATTTTACACTCTGCGATCTTACACTTACCTTCGGCCAGCTCATCATTATACCGACTCAAATGACACTGAAGTCGACCGAGCAAGCCATCAACACTGTGATAATGCTCAAGCAATTTGTGACTACAATTTCACCAATTTACGAAGCGCTGAGTGGGGCTCGTTCCGTAATGCTGCAAGAGATTCGTCAGGTTGCTATTGGGTCTGAGATACGATGGGATGAGCTGATTGAAATAGCTGTGCGCTCCTGAAAACGTACAACCCGTACTGGAACTCATCGACAACATGATCAATGAGGACACTACGTACTCAAGTAAGCCTCTTGACTTGCGCAATCAGCGGACATACGCTGTCAAGGTAGGACGGTCCCATAACTTCCTAAGAGTCACACAGCTAATGTTTCTTCCAGTCCGGTGTGAACGGACTACTGGATGTTGCACGTCAGACTTACAAAGAGGCCATGACCGATGCCTATCAACATATTGAAGATCTGGCTGGTAAGTAGATAGGCATTGTCTTACGTGCCTGCCTGCTCATTTACCTGGCAGAAACGCACAACCTGGCTTTGCAAACGAAGTATGACAATGTTCGGCAATTCTACATTCGGCTGCCAGCTTCCGAACTGGAAGATAGACTTCTGCCTCCGGTGTTCATCAATGTCTTCAAAAAGAAGAACATGGTAGAATGTCAAACACTCGACCTCGTGAAACGTAACCAAAAGATCGTCGACTCTCATACTGAGGTCCTGCTCATGAGTGACAAGGTGGTACAGGAACTCATTGCGGACGTCAGAGGCCATCTCTCCGGGTTATTCAAGATATGTGAAAGCATCGGCATGCTTGACATGATCTCGTCCTTCGCACAACTCGTAACCAGTCAAGAATACGTGCGGCCAAAGCTGACTGATACTCTTGCCATCAAAGCTGGTCGTCACCCTATCCGTGAGAAAGTGCAATCGAGCAAGTACATTCCGAACGACGTTTATGCGACACAACAGACGCGTTTCCAAATCATCACTGGCTGCAACATGAGCGGCAAGAGTACTTACATACGTTCCATTGCCTTGATGGCGGTCATGGCCCAGATTGGAAGTTTCGTGCCGTCTTCTTACGCAGCTTTTCCAATATTCAAGCAACTGTTTGCTCGTGTGTCGACGGATGACAGCATTGAAGCAAATGTATCAACGTTTGCAGCAGAGATGAGAGAGACGGCGTTCATATTACGTAACACTGACAGACACAGCATGGCGATCATTGATGAGCTAGGTCGTGGAACCAGCACGCGAGATGGTCTGGCTATCGCTCTTGCTATTGCTGAAGCGCTGGTCGACAGCCGTGCTCTAGTTTGGTTCGCTACCCACTTCCGTGATCTAGCGAATATCATGTCAGAGCGGAACGGTGTCATCAACCTGCACCTCGCTGTCGACATGAGCGAGGCAGACAAGATGACGATGCTTTACCGGCTATCCGAAGGCGTTGTCGAGGAGGAGCACTACGGTTTGGCGCTTGCTAAAGTTCTGCCTCTACCACCGGATGTCCTCCAGTATGCTACCGAGGTAGCCGGCACATTAGAGCAGCGGTCGAAAAGGCGCAAGAAGGCTTCTCTAGTCGTAGCACAGTCTCGCAGAAGGAAGCTCATTCTGAATCTCAAAGAACAGCTTGTGCAAGCCCACAATGGTGCTATGGAGGGAGAAGTCCTTGCGAGCTGGTTGAAAGAGCTACAACGCGAGTTTGTTGTGAGAATGTCAGCTATTGACACTGAAGCCAGGCAAGCAGAGCTTGGTGAAGACAGCGATGCCGAAGCAGCACCAGATGCCGAGCCTGAAGACCGGCGCGCTACGAGATCAGTAGGTATGGCAGTTCAGGTCAAGGACGAGAAGCGATCCAATACGGACAGTATGTCGGCAGACGGGGACATGCTGGACGACGGACGTCGGTTGTCAATGCCTCCAAGCAGACGTGGATAGTCTGTCTATGGCTTGGGTGGAAATGTCAAACGTGATTGATTTGTTTTGCAAATTCGACGTCTCGCTGTGGCTCCTGGCCATTTGCACGCGTCGCTAACATGCAGCGGAAATGGATGAACGTTGCAGACACCGGGTGAGTAGCGTGCGTTTGGTATACAAAGCATATAGGGCTTCGCAATTGCTCATGAACCTTTCCCCCAACAAGACACGCGTCTACAATGTGTCAAAGTATACAGGACGTTTGTCGTGTGTTTCAAGCCAAGTGATGTTGAGAGGTAAGTACTAGTACCTTAGGTAGCATGTGAAGATCCACTCCAGGGGTTCAGAGGACACGCATGCAGGAGGGGCTTGGCGCAAACGGCCGACTCGCGTTCCCCCAATAAATTTCGCGTCTCCTGCTTGGAGCTCACCCTTACACCACCAATTGAGCACCATGGCCGACCTCAAAGCCACCTCGACCACGTCCGAGGACTCTTTCGAGTTCATCGAGACTCCGCCTGCGCCGACTCCAGCGTCTGAACCACGCAACTTCGGCGTCAGGACCACCTCCGTAAGCTATCGAGAAGCTGTTGCGCTGCAGCAGGCGGCAAGCTAATTGAGCTTCACAGTACCCTTCAATCAAGAATGCGCCTCTCCCAGCCGATGCCGCGGGTAGCGAGTCTTTCAACAACAAGATCCTGTTCGGTCTCCTCGCTGGTGTCCCGGGCTACTTTGCCTACAAGATCGGCGGTGGCCTCAAGACATGGATCTTCTTCGCCCTCCTGACCGCCATCCCAATCCTCATGGCCTTCTGGACCATCGCATCCTCCTCATTCATGCCGCGCAAGAACGAGAAAGCCAAGTACCCTGGTGCGCCAATTGAGCACTACCTCACCTTCAAGAACCCGGAGGACCGCGCCAAGTACCACGGCCGCAGCAAGATCCCAATGGAGACCTTCCACGAGAAGTACTTCGCTGGCGAGGTTGACTTCAACGGCGATGCGCTCGAGGTCATGGAGTACAGGCACGACTGGGCCAACTTCCGCTTCACCCTCAGCCTGTTCTGGTTCTTCCTTACCGGCATGATGCCAGAGGTCATCATGCACACCCGCTCCCAGGACGAGGAACAGGTGCGCGACCACTACGACCGCGGCGACGACTTCTACGGCTGGTTCCTCGGCCCACGCATGATCTACACCTCCGGCATCATCTCCGACATCAACAGCGAGGAGTCGCTCGAGCAGCTCCAGGACAACAAGCTGGCGATTGTGTGCGAGAAGATCGGTCTCAAGGCCGGCGAGCGCATGCTCGACATCGGCTGTGGCTGGGGCACTCTTGCCAAGTTCGCCAGCGCCAACTACGGCGCCTCCGTCACCGGTGTCACGCTCGGGCGCAACCAGACGGCGTGGGGCAACAACGGGCTCCGCAAGGTCGGCGTCCCAGAAGAGCAGTCCCGCATCCTGTGCATGGACTACCGCGACATTCCCGTCCCGGAGGGCGGCTACAACAAGATCACCTGTCTCGAGATGGCGGAGCACGTCGGCGTGCGCCACTTCTCCACCTTCCTGCGCCAGGTCTACGACATGCTCGACGACGACGGAACCTTCTTCCTGCAGATTGCGGGCCTGCGGAAGAGCTGGCAGTACGAGGACCTGATCTGGGGCCTTTTCATGAACAAGTATGTTTTCCCGGGCGCGGATGCGTCGACGCCATTGGGCTGGTTCGTCGATCAGCTCGAGGGCGCGGGCTTCGAGGTCAAGCATATCGATACTATTGGCGTCCACTACTCCGCTACCATCTGGCGGTGGTACAGGAACTGGATGGCCAACAAGGACAAGGTTGTTGCCAAGTACGGAGACCGGTGGTTCAGGGTAAGTTTTCGACACTTCTTGCAAGACATGCAATGAATATACATACAACATGCTGACGATGTTTGTTAGATCTGGGAGTTCTTCCTCGCCTACAGCACCATCATCTCTCGCCAGGGTTCCGCAACCTGCTATCAGATCACCCTGGTCAAGAACATCAACTCGACCCACCGTATCGAGGGCGTCGACACCCAGTTCAACCTCAAGGCCGCGCTTGCCGCTGCCCAGCAGGCCGAGAAGAACGTGTTTCCTTCCAACAAGGCTTAGATGACTTTAGCCCGTTTGAGTCATTGAGATGGGTATTCAGAGACGATATCTGAAGGATCTCGGTGGGAAGCGATGGGTGAGTCTGGCTAGCTAGAAGCGATGAGGTGGACGATGGAAGGGGTGGCGAAGGATGTCGAGCGAAAAAGGCTGACAGTGTAGTAGCGGATGAGGCATTGACGAGACACCCTTATGATCTTAGGAGACATGAAAACCGAGTAAGACGAAAAGCCGGCAGTAGGCTTGGCTTGGCACGCATGTAGATATGTATGAAAGAACAAGCTGCCGGTGAATTGAAACGGCAAGCGGATGTTTGATATGGGAAGAAGGATTCCAGGCTCTGAATTAGTGCTGTTCTGATCCTACATAACTGCCATTAAACGTAAGAAAAATATATTGAGAAGGCGTTGAACTATAAATACCCAGGTCGAGAATCGTGACTGTTATAGACGAAAGAGGCGCAAGACGCGAGAGATGAAAAAGGTATAGCAAGCAACAATGTAACACAAGACAGGTCCAAGCAGAAGTTCATCAGATCATCGCGACGCGACCACGGAAGCCAGCAACCCAACCCAACCCAACCCAAGCCTCCACATTATCTCCCTCCCTCCACATTCCAGCCTCTCTCCTCTCGTCTTCTCTCCACGCTGAAGAAACGCACTCAAATCGGGCTCCTACATCGCACCATCAGTCCCCATCACACCCAGCTCAAACGCGCCAACTCGACTCCACTCAGCCTGCCCTGCTCGACAGCCTCGCTTCCTCGCATCACATCACATCGGCACTGGCACGACTTCTGGTTCCGGTTCACTTACAACACCTCCTGAAACTTAGTCTCGCGCACGGGACTCCCGCTCTTCGGCTGACCCGCAAAACTCGGGGGCGGGGCGAGGCTCTCGTCGAAGGTATCGCGCGCCTCTTCGAACTCGTCTTCGCCGCTCTCATCATCATCTCTAACAACACCACCCTTGGCCTTGGGGGTGGCCTTGGGGTTGGCATTGTCTTTCTTGCCAGCAAAGAGGCCCAAGCGACCACCGCGACCACGACGCTGCTCCATTTCCATCTCCCCCGCCTCCGCGTCCGTGGAACTCGACATGGTGGACACGGAGTGGAGGGACGTGGAGTCGTGGCGACGGAACGAGGACGGAGAGCCCGAGCCCAGTTCGGCGTCTTCTACGACACCAGCGGCGCCCGCGGCACCAGCACCAGTACCACTGCCAGTGAGCGCGGCTGAATCGACAGAGGTTTTAGGATCGTCGGTTGAAGTAGAGACGGACGTCTTGGCGGCGGAGATGCGACCGGGTTCGTAGTCGGCGCGACTCTTGCGGCGCAGGCCCTTGAAGAAGCGACCGAAGCCGCCGCCGCCCGCGGACTTTGAGGGGGTGACCGGCGTCTTGGGCTCGTCGTGGAGGTCGCGCTGCTTTTCCGCGGTCGTTGAGGGTGCTTCAACGCCAACGCTGGGTTTGACGTCTTCAGTTGTAGTCGTGGCGACGACTTCGGTCTCTGGAGCGCGGCCCTCGGCGTCGACGTCGGCGGTGAGTACGCGCTCTGCAATCTGGCGCGCCGTCTCGTTCGGCATGTTCGGCATCGTCTCTGTTGTCGTGGCGGGCTCGAGAGAGGAGACGCTGGAGCGGGAAGAGCTGGCGCTGGAGCTGGAGGAGGAGGAGAGGACGGTGGAGACGTGGCGTTCGAGACGGGCGGGGCGATCTTCGTCTGTGTGCTCTACGCTCTCTCTAGGACCATCGACGCTCTCCGTGACGATCGCTGGAGTGACAACCGCGGCGGTCGTGGTGGTGGTCGTGGTGCTGGCTGGCTCCGTAGTGGTGGCCGGCTCCTCAATAGACTTCCTCGCGGAAGCAGCTGCGGCCTCTTCGGACTCTTTCTGCAAGTCCTTGGACTGGTGTTTGCGCTCCTTGGCCAGTCTCTTCTCTTCTGCACGGCGAGCCTTTTCGGCGTCCTTTTCGATGCGAGCGGCTGCCTTTTGTTCTTGCTTCTTTGCCTTCGCTGCGGCCTTCTCTTCGTCTATGACAGGTGTTAGTATGCTCGATCCTAATTTCGCCCTTGGACAGTGTAACTCACGGCGCAGCCTCTTCTGCTCAGCCTTGGTATCCCTCTCCCTCTCTTTCTCAGACCTCTGCTGGCGCTGAAACTCTTCTCTCTCAAGCCTGATTTCCTCGTCCTTGGCCCTCCTCTTCTCAGCGGTGTCGTTTATCTCCGTCAGCGTAGGCTTCAGTCTAGCCGCAGCGATAGCTTCAATCTCGCTCTGATCCATAAATCTACCATTTCCAAGGTCCACACGTCCGTGGTTCTTCATGCGGGCCTCACTCTCTTTAGCAGCGCGTGCGCGTGCCTTGGCTTCCCACTCTTCCATCATGGCCGGCGATACCTTGCCCGTCTCGGCATACACTTGTTCGTCCATGTTGTGCATCTGCGCATGGACCTTGCGCTCTGCAGCGGCAAGCAGGGCGGCACGATCGTTTTGACGCTTCTTCGCGTCGATCTCGGCGATGTTGTTGTTGAACTGCGACATTTGGTTGCGAACACGGCGCGCTTGGAACTCGTCATCGGAGTCAGGATCTTCGGTGACGCTTTCAGCCCGGCGGCGACCACGACCGCGGATGGAATAGCGGTGACGAGGTTGCTGGTCCTCATAACCGTAGTAGCTGCGATAGCGGGTGTTCGCATCTGGGTCGAGCTTCGCAAGACGCTCGGCAGCAAGTTTCTGAGCGGCTTCCTGCAGATGGATGTACTGCAAGGCCTGTGACTTGAGGTCTGGCTGTGTACTGGCGGTGGAGTACGTGCGTCCATGCACATGCGCAGCAGCAGTGACACCTGCTTGATCCACCTCCTCATCATGGCGGCGTTGGTATTCCATCATCTGCTTGGCCATTGACACAGCAGAGGCCCGCAGTGCAGCTTGATGTCTCTTCTCCTCCATTTCGAGCTCCACAGGAGGCTTCGATCCCCACATCTCCTTGTCAACAGCACCTGGAGCAAGGTGTTTGATGCGCGCAGCCTCCATTGCGGCCGAGTCGATATGGTATTCCTCGTTCTTGGTGGCACGTTTCGAAGGTGTGCGGTTAGCGACAGTCGCAGCATTCAGTGCGTTATGAGCAGAGTTCTTCGAATCCGGATAAGCAGGAAGGGCTGGTGTCGGGGTAGATCCTGATCTCGACCTTCCCAGAGCCCCAGTAGCTGCCATAAGCGCCCTCTTCTTGCCGTCTGCGGTGTACCCATAGTCGAGCTGAGGGCTCAAGTTCTTGCCCATGGCCAGATGAGCCGCCGAGTTGCCTTCAGCGGTTGGCTCTGGGTGCCAAAGGTTGAGCTTTCCACCGTCCCTAGCTGCGAGAAAGGCTGCCTTGGATCCCGCTGCGCTTCCCTCCGGCTTCCATAATGGCTGCATCTTGTAGTCCTTAGCCAGCATTGCGGCTTTACCGGCATCTGAGGATGAGTTTGCTTTCCAGTATTCGAAGTCTTTATGATTGTCGTTGGCAAGATTAGCTGCTGCGCCGGCTGAAGAGATCTTTACTCCGCCTTGACTAGGGTAGCTAGGCAAATCTTCCGCTCGCGCATACTTCAAGGACGCCGCGGCACCTATGATGATGATTAGTTGTCGCATTTCTATCGCCAATGTGGTAACTCACTTCTCGAAGAAAGCTTGTTGTTCGCATCTAGGATTCCCTGCTCATGCGGGTCTCCCTTGTGCTTGGTCACATAGAGCGCAGCGGTCGAGGCTTGGTCTTGTAGCCTGGGAGAGACAATGCCATGTACGGCCGGGTCTGGGCATGGCACGTCGCCTGGCGCAGGCGTTGTCTTTTTGTTAGTAGCTGCCATTCTGGTGAACAGCTACTCAGGTGTTGTTGCGCTGCGCGCTGAAGCTGTGTTTGCGATCGATTTGCGCCGGACGAGACTGGATGGTAGTGGGCCTATACGAATCGGAATGTCTTTGATATAGATCAAATGCGGCGCTCTTGATGGGTGCGCTTATAGCGAATGTATTCTTCTGTTAAGAGGAGAGCTTCACAGAAACTTGATGATGGTTGTCTGAGGAGTTGGTGATAGAGGAAATGGGGGAAACAGAGTTCGGGGCTACGTCATGCTGCGCCGCTGCAACGGTCTGGCCATGTCGTCACTGGCCAACCAAGATTGATGCAAACATTCACGTCAGGTTGCTAGGCAATACTACAAATGGAAGGACAACTACATCTATGCAAACCTTCCGTTACATCCCATATGTATGAAGCGGTATAGATCTTGCACTCAGTAGGTACATGTTAATATAAAACGCATAAAACCCCCCCAAAGCCCACCTCCAGCGGAAGATCTTCGTCCTGAAACGACAGAACCGCGATCAGCGCAGGGGTGCATCTGATCATGGCGTACAGGGCGGGCATAAACTTGGAAGTAGTAATCTGTACACATCGCACTCGCTCTTTCTGAATATCCCTCTCAACGTTCCAATCGCTCTTCATTGGCCCTTATGCTACTCTCATCGCCGCGCAGCCATGGCACAATCACCGCCTGGGAAGCCTTTCGACAACATCCTGAACTTCCGTGACATAGGACGCTTCGTGAACGCACGCTCGCGTGATGTGTAAGCAAACGCGATACCTCTCTCCCAATGCAAACCTGACGAACAGTCAGGAAACTCAAAGAAGGACTGTTTTTTAGAAGCGCCCGCCCAGGTACCTAAAGCGTCCTTGCCCTTCCACAGACTCGCCCTAACTTACACTCCCAGACGAAGCCTCCCCCTCCGACCGCACCACCCTCCTCACCCAGCACGCCCTCAAAACCATCATCGACCTGCGCACAAAATCCGAGCACATAGCCGCCGCCCAGAAACGCTCCTCCCACATCTCCAGCGCCCCTGCCGCGAGCCCATCCAACGCCCTCGCCGCCACCCCGCTCCAAATCCCCGGCCTCGCCTACGAGAACATCAACCTGAACGGACCCGCCTACTCCTTCGCGCTGATCCGCCAGCTGCCCTACACCTCGACCCTGCGTCTCGCCGCGCTCATGGCATTCGGGTACCGCAACCAAGCGATCTCGATCCTGGGGCGGCAGGTGATGGCTCAGCGAGGCCTGTCGGGATTAGCCATCGACACATTGACGCATTCTGTGACTGAGATCAGGGCCGTGTTTGCCGTGCTGGGGGATAGGGAGGCGTGGCCGGTACTGGTGCACTGCACGCAGGGGAAGGATCGGACGGGGCTGGTCGTGCTGCTGGTTTTGCTGCTGCTGGGAGTGGGGACGGAGGTGGTGGATCAGGATTATATGCACAGTCAGGCGGAGCTGGGACCGGAGAGGGAGGAGAAGTTGAAAGAGGTGAGGGCGTTTGGTATGCCGGATTCGTTTGCGGATTGTGATCCGAAGTGGACGAGGAAGGTGGGGGAGTGGATTGGCGAGAGGGGAGGCGTGGAGAGGTATTTGGAGAGCATTGGCGTTGGGAAGGATGTGAGAGAGCGGGTTAGGGAGATTTTGCTGGAGAAGGGGTGAGGAGACGAGGAGACAGCTTACAATGGTGTTCTTACAAGTCAAACTTTGCTGATACTGCTTCTCGCTGTGTTTCTGTTATTGGTGTTCGGTACGGCGTTCCAGTGCAGCCGTCCTTGACTCCATGATACCCTGGTGGAGGCTGTGCCGTCGACTTCACCACATACCGCCAAATTGCTGCTTTGCTACACGCCGAGCGCACCCTGCGAATATCGCTCCTTCCAGTAGGGCTTTGCATGTAAAACAACACCAGGACTCGTGTCAAGCCTCTAGTGAAGCTGCGATGCTGTGGAGATACACTATCTCTATGCGTTGTTGACGACCCATCACAGTGGAATTCCTGGGCAATGCAAGGCCTGTACTAATTTCCTGAACCGAATCAAAGCTATGATTGCGAAGTGGTTGAAATTTGCTGAAGGCGCTAAAGGACATATGCTGCTTTGACGCATCTCTCCACGCATCACGATGCCTTTTTCTCTATGATACAATCCCACCTTTCCTAATGCCGCTGGACAGTACTAAATGGCGGCCATACAAAGCGACAGCACCAGCTTCATTCAGTCTGTCCAGACCCGTCGAGGTGGGAGCACTCGATTCTCTTCTCTGCAATGCCAACCATGCCATTCTAGAACGAGTAGCTCCCTAACACCCTATCACCTAACCTCTAGTAGTCTTCCTCTCCTCAGCCCTCCGCTTCGACCTAACCTCTGCCTTCCTCCTCTCACCACCATCAACCTTGTGACCTCTCTTCTGCTCCCACAAACCCTCCTTAGCCACAATCTTCGCACCATTCGGCACACCCTTAAGATGCTCAATCATCGGCCCCGCAATAACCGCACTCCTCACAATCTTAACCATGCTGATCGGCTTCGGCTTCCCCGTCGGCTTATCCTGGCCCGCAGGCACATTAACCACCATCTTCCGCATACCCGGACTGCTCGTCAACGTCGCCTTCCTCTGAGCACCCTCACCGCCACCGCTCTGTTCGCCGCCCTGGGCCTTCTTGACCGGCACCTCGATAATCCGCAGCTCGCCCACGCCGTCCTGGACCTCGGTCAAATCGCCGCCGATGCCGAACTCGCCGTTGCGGAACTTTTCGCGCCAGTGCAGCAGATACCGACGGCTGCGTGCGGGCTCGACGCCGGAGTCGCGCAGCTGCGCCGACGACAGCGAGAAGAGGGCTTCCCAGGAGGGGATTTTGGCCGCGTGCGCGGACATGTTGCGGCCGATGAGCGTGAGGAAGGTCTGTGGGTCGGGCACGAACGGGGTCGGGGATGGGATTGGCTTTGCGGCCATGTTGGCGTGCAGGCATCGGGTTTGGAGCTTGAACATTGCGGAGCTGAATTGGAGCGCGGTTTGCGCGAAGGGTCGTCGTGTGATCATTGTTGCGGTTGTCTGGAGGAAAAGATGAGGTGGAGCCCCTTGTGGTGGCGCGGTCGCTCTGTCACGCCTGATACGTCGAAGTTGGCCGAATAATAGGTCGAAGTACAGTCAGCCGGCGGCTGGGAGGTAAGTGACGGTGTTGAATCAGTGTACCGGTGCAGTATGGAGGTTGTTGCAGCTTTCACCAGACGTTTCTGGGAAAGATGGAGTGCCAAGAATATCAGCGGCCCGTTTCCGCAGAGCCTCCAGATCGCCCTACCCTAACAATTGCCTATAACCTTACATGTAGTTGGTCTTTCGACATTCTTGAACCGCATGTACAATGTCCGACTTGGTCCCGGAAAATGCAGACATGAATTGATGATAGTCACGAATCACTGATCTTGAGCCTGGAAACTATTCCTAACGACCGGCACATCTCCTCGCGCATCCACATCACCTCACTTGGGCCCCAAGCAGCTCACGCCTAAAGCCCCTCAGAAACAAGAGAACAGTTAGATAAAGGGAGTACGAAGAGTGTTGAAAGAGGGTGGGCAAAGCAAGATAGTCGAGTACAACAATCATGGCCGTATCAAATGGCCTTCCATCCTCGGAGCCACCGCTCGTGAACCAGGCCGAACAATTAGATCAGCAAGAGCGCCAGAAATATGTCAAGGGTACCGTCATTCCTACACCTACATGTGTCAGTCGACGCACTTACAACCCAACCAGGCAAAAAACTCGGTTCCGGTCAATACGCCGACGTCTTCAGCGCGCACCTGGTGAGCGACCCTTCGAAACTCGTCGCAATCAAGAAGATCAAAGTCGGGCCCGAAGTGGCGGAATGGGGCATCTCGCACGACTCGCTGCGCGAAATCAAATTCCTCCAGGAGCTCTCCCACCCCAACATCATCCGCCTGCACAGCGTCTTCAGCACCAAGAGCCAGAACCTCAACCTCGTGCTCGAGCACCTGCCGCAGGGCGACTTGCTCAAGCTGATCCAGGACGTGGAAAACGTCCACTACGGCCCGTCCGACATCAAAGCCTGGATGGCGATGCTGAGTCGCGCGGTCTGGTTCTGCCACGAGAACTTCGTCCTGCACCGCGACATCAAGCCGAACAATCTGCTCATCGCCGCGAACGGCGAGATCAAGCTTGCTGATTTCGGTCTCGCGAGGAGCTTTGCCGACCCCTATGCTCACATGACGTACAACACCATCACCAAGTGGTACAGGCCGCCGGAGCTGTACTACCAGGCTAGCTTCTACAGCGGCGCTGTCGATGTCTGGAGTGTGGGCTGCGTCTTTGCCGAGTTGGTGCAGAGGAAGGTGTTTTTGCCGGCTATGCCGGACACGGACATCAATATGATTGGGATTATAAGCAGCACTATTGGCACGCCGACGGAGGACAATTGGCCCGGCGTCAGTAAGCTGAGGGGTTATGTGCCTGTGGAGAAGAAAGACGTCACGCCTGTCAAGAGGAAGGATCAGTGGGAAGCAGAGTTCAGGGCTGTCGGTCCCGTCGGGGCGGATCTGTTGATGAAGATGTTCGCATTGGATCCGAGGAAGAGACTGACGGCGAGGCAAATTCTGGAACACGAGTGGTGGACCACGGAACCCAAACCGAGCCGATTGGAGGATTTGCCCAGGAAGGGTGGCGGGTTGGAGACGATGGGAGAGGATTTGAAGAGGAGGGGCGGCGAGCTCCCGAGTTTGGGGAGGGGTGATAAGGTCGCGAGGAAGCTGGACTTCAGTACCATGAAGTGAGAGCCATCACCTGTCTCAACTCTGCTGAATGCAGAATTGGAGAATCTAGCGCCACTGGTGTCTACCGAGAGAGAAATAGTACAATTCCGTCGTGTCCAACCGCGACAAGAAATGTCAGAGGACGGAAATGACCAACAAGGAGATGACACGCCGCCCCAGATCACGAGCGCAGGTAGCTAGACAGCCTTTGCACGACCTGAGGCTCACGCCAATAGGCACAGGAAGGGCATCAGACCTTTCAACGAATGCTGCTGGGCATATTGAAGCGAGCCTCGGCCCGTTTCCCGAATGTCTTTTCGGCCACAATACTTGACGATGGGTAACGGAATGCCGCGATGGAGCAATTAGATGGATCGGGGCGGGTCTTGTCTACTCATCCTTGCGAATGCGGGCCTCGGGCTAGTGAATAGCCAGTATACAGTACTTAGACACCGTGTGACCGATAATTCAAAAACGCTTGTACTGCTGGGTTGGTCTACGTACTGCCTGCAATTAGTGATACGGACCCTAGCATCTGGTTTCGAAATCAGTAAATCAGATTGCCTTGCTATTGCTGTCCTGTAATCCAACTCCCTGCCGAGAACCGAATCAGCAAATTGGCATATAATGTGTTGTTAAGTCCCTACTCACAGGCCTTGGAGAGTGTTGACCCAGTCCCACCAACGTTCGGAGCCTCTCCTTTCCTCCCATTCGTCCAACCCTTCACATCATGAAAGTCTGTGACCTTTCCATTACCACCGTACCGATCTTGAGCTGGGCAGCACGTTAGCCATACCGTATCCCACACCCCATGGTGTATACTCACTAGCCCACCAATCCCTTCCCTCCGCTTGCTCCGGCCTCCACCTCAATCCCTTCCTCAACCTATGCTCAATGCTCTCCTCAAGGGTGTCCGCAATCAGCTGTCCCACACATGGACTCAGCATGAACCCCATCCCACTACCACCAGCCGCCACGACCAGATTCCGCCACTTCGGGTGCCGATCGATCAGAAACTGTCTATCCACGGTATCTGAATCCCAGCAGACACGCGCAAAGCTGAACTCCCTTTCCGCGAGTTGGGGCATTGTGTCCCGAAGGAAGCGCCGCATACGCTCTTCAGACTCAAGTGGGATCTGGTGGCGCGCGAAGGGAACAGAGTGCTGTTGACCATCATGGCCCGGACCGACGTCGCGTTCTAGGTTGATGTACCCGGGGTGCTCGTCGCAAAACTTGAGTTCGTGATTCTCAGCGTCAGGCTCAATGAAGAAGCCGCGCTCTGGATTGTACAGAACCGGAAGGTCTTTGAAGAGTGCATTTTCTGACTCGGTAAGCGGAATGTGAGCGAGTGTCCAAGCGGTAGGACGGAGCTGATCCTCAAAGTCGAAGAAAGTGTCCGCGGACGCTCCTGCAGTCAGTATGACCCAGTCGGCATGGTGCAAGGAGCCATCTGCCGTCTTAGCGCCCAGTACCCGTCCCGAGTCACTAGAATAGAGCAGCTCCGTTACTTTGCCTTGTCTTTCATCCGTCACAAAGTTTATGCTCAGCTTCACGGCTTCATGGTACGCGGACATCAGTGCCCCACGAGCGAAGAGCCAGCCTGCACCATTTCGTTTCCAGAAGCCTTGCCAGCCGGGGAAGTCACCAGTCAGAACACCCTTTGGCATGGTCTTCTGAAAGTCTGCAGCACCTTCCAGCTTCTCGTACTCCGCTTCATTGCCAACGATCCAGGTCTTGACATGTTCGAATACCTCCGGTGTAGCAGCGCTGAAGATGATACCAGTGTTGTGATAGTATGGCGCGAAGACAGGATCCTCCTTCCAATATTTGGTCGATACCTCATGCATGTGGTTCCAGACATATTCCTCATCTGATTCGTTCTTGGTATGTGCCCCTTTGTTAACGCGTTAGCCATAAACACTCCAGACCGAACAGATTCGGGGTCATCAATTGACAACCTTCTTCCATTATCTTATTCACATCATTGCCCGCGGATATCGGAGAAGGCATAGGGTGTGCTTCCAGCACTGTGACATTCTTATAGCCACGTCTTCCCAATTGCAGGGCTGTTGAACAGCCCCATGTGCCGCCTCCAATGATAAGTATGGACTGGTCAACAGAAGGGGATGTCATGGCTTGAGTCTGTGTATGAACAAGATGCAGAGTCGAGCACTTAGCGGTCTTCCACAATTGAAAGGGGAGAGTTCAACTAATCAGATACAGCAATGAGGAAACGAGATCTTAGCATACAAGTATATACAAGAGAAATAGATGTTCAGCTGCTTGCACGCCAACTAGACCTTAGAAGAGAGGTCAAGTCGGAGGTGGCTCGCAACCAATTATGCAATATTTTCGCTCTGTGGTGCGATTGACACTTTAGCAATCAACTGATTTTGATGCACAAGCAACATATATGGGAAACTATCGAATCGCACCGCCGCACGAAAAAAGAAAGAAGAGACTTGAGCGTGGATTTGCGAAGTTGATATAGCCAGCCAAGGCGGGACATCTTCGGGAATGAGTGGCTGGCAGCTCCTGTCGCTTCTCAAATTTAACGTCGCAAAGCTGAGAGGCCTTCTTCTTTTCTCTTCTTCATGGCCGTTGATGAACGATACGCAATGTATCATATTATAATAGGAAGAGAATGATCCGTCAATCAAACGGACTTGACTTCAACATGACACTTTCTGAGGCCATACCCATACATGTACGCAATGTATGAAGCGAAGATCTCACCTTCAATTGCCAAGCACAATTCGCGGATGCATCGAAACTGCAATATTCTACTCGTTTATATTACTTCTTCTTTCTATACATGTATACAACTCGCAATCATGATCTGCATCCGGCACGATTCATTACGCCTTTTCCTTCTTCAGACTCCCATGTTCGGTACAATGCTCGTACGAGCGGTTATGCGGTCCGGTATGCGGCTCCCCCTCTTTCTGGCGATCATGCATGCAGTGGCAGAAAGATCCCCAATATTCCCTTGCGCAGAAGATCGACAGGAACCCGGCTCGTATTCCATCCTGTGATGTATTGATCGAGCTATTGCGGGGGACCACTGTAACACCCCGCTCACAGGCGGATGTCACTCAGCATATATGTACTTTATATACAGTCGTGGGTTGCCCCTCCCTTTGGTATCTCATTGCACCCTCTACCTCTACGACTTCGGGATCCACCAAGATGTTTGTTTTCACGCCTCAATATTTTGTGTTCCCGCTTCTCCTTCCTGCCGTTCTTGCCGCTCCCTCTCATGGCAACAGTGGCATCAGTGTAGACGGACAAACACCCGCTGGGGCTGGCGTTCCCCTCGAAGCATTCGTTTCTTTCTCAATCGAGTTCTCCTCTTTCCCTGATTTTGCCGGTAACACTACTCATCCCAATACATTTTCGAACAATCTGTTGAACAATCTTGGGAACCTTACCGGCACCAAACCATATATCCGCGTTGGTGGCAATACACAGTAGGTCCGCTCTCCTCCAGCGTTATTGTATTGTTGCTGATCACTGCTAAGGGACTACGCTCTCTTCAATGCCTCTCTCGAAACGGCGACCTATGGCATCATCAATCCCAATAAGTCCACCGATTATCCAACCACGCTTTCAATTGGACCCTCCTACTTCGAGTCCTACTCCACGTGGCCGGACACGAAATTTATTCACGGCTTCAATCTAGCCAAGAACGGCACAGCAGCAATCGAATCGCGTCTAGCCACCGTCCCTCTTGTCTGCAGAGCCTTAGAGAACGGCAAGTTGGCCTACTGGGAGCTCGGCAATGAACCAGATCTGTACAAGACCTCCGCCCAAGGCGCGACAAGGCCCGCGAACTGGAACGAGCAGTCTTACGTGAACGAATGGCTAAACGGCACGCGTGCCATTCGCGCCGCAATGGAAGGCCCATGTCCGAACCTGACAACAGATGCGCTCTACAAGTACATCGCGCCCTCCTTCGCCGGCACCTCGAACAGCTTAAACCCCATCATCACGTGGGAAGACGGCCTAGACACAGACAAAGACATCGCGCTAATCTCGTCGCACAACTACATCGGCGGCGCGACCCAACCAGGCGTAACCCTTCAAGGCACCCTCATGAACCACACCAGCACCGTCGTCTCCATCTCGCACCAACTCAACGAGTCGCGCCTGCTCGCCGCCCTGCCGGACTCCAAAGAGCCAAACCTCCCCTTCATCCTAGGCGAGACAAACAGTCTGTACAACGAGGGCGCGCCCGGGCTCAGCAACTCCTTCGGCGCCGCGCTCTGGGGCCTCGACTTCAACCTCTGGTGCGCGGCCAACAACATCCGGCGCACGCATATGCACCAGGGCACCAACTACCGCTACGCGTCGTGGCAGCCGATCGAGACCAACACCACCGTCAAGGGCACCAAAGCGCCCTACTACGGAAACATCGCCGTCGCCGCGTTTCTGGGCAATCTCACCACAGCTGCGACTGCACCTGCCGTCGTGAATATTCCACTGCCGAAGGAGGAGGAGGCGGCGTATGCGGCGTACGTGCAGGGCTCGTTGGATAGGATCGTCGTGGTTAATATGATGGAGTACAATTCCTCGAACAACTACTCCGATGCATTTCCGCGCCCCGTGCAGACGTATGACTTCGCGCTGCCGAAGGGATGTGCGGGGACGGCGGAGTTGCAGAGGTTGATGGCGAATGGGAGTGATGCTGTTAGTGGGATTACGTGGGATGGGTATAGCTATAACTACGAGTTGGATGATGGCATGCCGGTGTTGTTGGGGAATGTTACGAGGGGGGAGACGGTGAGGGTGGGGAGGGATGGGGCGTTGAGGGTGAAGGTGCCGTGGAGTAGTGCTGTTGTTGTGAGGTTGGGGTGTCGGGAGGGGTGTTAGTAGCTACTGGATACATGTGTGGTGATCTCTACCATTCCTTCTGGCGCAAGTCCGGGGTTACTTTGCCCAAATGCTGTTCACACTGGAAGTCCGCCCGACGCCTTCACAAAGCGGCCCCAGGGGCCAGAATTTCACGGCTCCGGGGGCAGGAGCTCATATCTTTTACTACGAATCGTTGCTGGCGCAAGTCGTGGCATCTTTGGTAAGTGAAAGATGTATTACCTTGTGGCCACCTTCCTGCGTCTTAGAGGGCGCGTCTCTACTACTCCGGCAGCAGGAGCTCACAGCATTTCCAGGTTACTTTCGGAGCGCAGTCGGGGATGTGAACTTTCGGATTCCATGCCGTGTTTAGCTCTCTCACGCAAGGCTTAAGCCATCAGAGCTAGCCATGGCCTTATTGAGTCACAACAACGCCGCACTTCTCTTCTATTCGTAACCTAAGTAGAATCGTTCGAAACTGCCTGCACAATCGCGCCCTTGGCTCCCTGATCCAGTGCGTCGAGCTTCTCCATATCCTCCTTGCTCAACTCAAAATCATAAAGATCCTTATTCCCCTCAATCCGACTGGGTGTATCACTCTTGGGCAACGGCACCCAGCCCCTCTGCAAGCTCCACCTCACAAGCACCTGCCCCGTGCCCTTGCCATACTTGTCCGCAATCGCATTCAGCGTCTTGTCCTCGGCCTTCTCGTTCCTGACAAGCGGGCAATACGCCTCGACCACGATTCCGTTCTTCTGACAATACGCCACAGCCTCCTTCTGCTGGCACCACGGGTGCAGCTCGATCTGGTTGACGTGCGGCGGCCAGACCTTGGCATACGACTTCATCTCCTCAATATGCTGCGCGCCGAAATTCGACACGCCAATCGCCTTCAGTCGGCCCTCGCCGTGCGCGCGCTCCAGCGCCTGCCACATGAGTTTCCTGCCCGCGGTGCCGCTGCTCGGGCTGTGGATGAGGAAGAGGTCGACATAGCCGCCCTTGTCGATCTTCTCCACGCTCTCGATGATCTTCTGGTACGTTTCCTCGGCGTCGTTGCCGGCGGAGAGGATCTTGGAGGTGAGGAAGACGTCGCTGCGGGCCACGCCGGACTGGCGCACCGCGTCGCCCACTTGCGATTCGTTGGCGTAGTATTGCGCTGTGTCGATGTGGCGGTAGCCGGCTTTGAGAGCGGTCAGGCAGGATTGGATGCAGGTGGGCCCGTGGGATTGGTAGACGCCGAAGCCGAGACGGGGGATTGTTAGGGTCGTGTTGGGGAGGGGGAGGGTGGATTGAAGAGTCAGTGGGGAAGACATTGTGGTGGTTCTTGTGAAAGATCGACTTGTTTTGCAAAGGAATGAGGATGATGAGCGGTGGGCAAGAAGGGTGAATATGGTAGATGAAGGTCTCAATGGCATTAATCACTAACATAGAAGATGGGAGTTTGAATAATCGGACTGGTGAGGTAATGTATACAGATGCACGGCCGTTTTAGTCGAGATCCAGGAACCAGATCGGGCAGTGACGTGATGCGGGGTGAAGTGAAGGCGGTCTGGCGGGCAGAAATTTGTCGGCGAAACAACCAGACCAGATCGATCGCGGTTAAGAGCCTCGATACCCCATAATTAAGCGGAGCATTTTACCAGACATCGGAGCATTTACAAGACATCGGTTGAGAAGCAGGCCGTGGCGAGTGTATTGGGAAACTTTGCTGGTCTATACAGCACCTTTTAAGAAGAGGGTTTGCCATAGAGAATCCTCCTTTGCGGAACCATAAACACCCACTTTGTCTCCCAAATAGATCGGCGCAGAATAAGAAGACGGACCCTATTACTTGGACCAAGTTTCATACACGCATATATCATTCGAAAAGATGGTGCTCCAAGCAATCAAATACAAGCGAGGCCGCCTCGACATCCTCGACCAGCTCCAACTCCCCCACATCGAGACATACGAGGACATCAAGAGCAGCAAAGATGCATGGCACGCAATCAAGGACATGCGTACCCGTGGCGCACCTGCCATCGCTATCGTTGCCGCCCTCTCCCTCGCCGTGGAACTTGACAGCTTAGAGACCGAAGAACCCGATCTCTGGACCGAGCAGCCACCGGGAAGCCACGAGAAAGTGAAGAAGTATGTTGACGAGAAGCTCGACTACCTAGTCACTAGTAGGCCGACTGCAGTCAACCTTGCCGATGCGGCTGAGAAGCTGAAGAAGGTTGTTGCCAAGGCAGTCACGCATGAGAATGCTAGTGGAAGCACAGTGTGTGAGGCATACATCGCCGCAGCGGAAGCCATGCTGGATGCCGACGTTGCCGACAACGAGGCCATCGGCCGCCACGGCGCGGAATGGATCTTGAAGGCCGCTGGCAAGAAGGAGACCTGCGTGCTCACACATTGCAACACGGGTTCTCTGGCCACCGCCGGCTACGGCACTGCTCTCGGCGTCATCCGCAGCTTGTACGCCCAGCAGGCGCTCAAGCACGCTTACTGTACGGAGACTCGTCCATACAACCAGGGGTCCCGCCTCACTGCTTTCGAGCTCGTCCATGACAAGATCCCTGCCACCCTCATCACCGACTCCATGGCCGGCTCACTCATGGGCCCGCGTGGTCCAGACGACATCGACGCCATCGTCGTCGGCGCAGACCGTGTGGCCGCCAACGGCGACACTGCGAACAAGATCGGCACCTACCAACTCGCCATCCTCGCCCGCCATCACGGCGTCAAGTTCCTGGTCGCTGCGCCGAGAACAACGATCGACCGCGCAACGAATTCTGGCGCCGATATCAAGATCGAAGAGAGGCCGGGCAAGGAGTTGACGAGCATAAAAGGCCCGAGGTGGAATGGATCGGAGTTCGATGCTAAGGATGTGGCTGAGGTCAATATTGCGGCGCCGGGCATTCAGACGTGGAATCCGGCGTTTGATGTCACGCCTGCGGAGCTGATTGATGGTGTCATTACTGAGTGCGGCGTTGTGGAGAAGGTGGATGGAAAGTTTGATTTTGAGGAAATCTTCAAGAAGGACGGGCCTGATGTGAAGCCGACCAGTGTTGGTGGCTTGTAAAGGAGGAAGAGCCGCATTTGGAGAAGTAAAGAGTCAAGCATACATACAGAGCCGGGACGGCTGTAACTGGCGCCTATCTACTTGAAAGATACCCATGGGACAGGAAAAGTTCGAGGGAATGAAATCCGCAATTTGCATTTCCTGCTTGGCCGCTGGTGCCGCCTGATGTATACCTCCACCCGCGATCTTTATGTGCTCAATGGTTGCTCCTCGATGAGATTTGGCTATACTGCGTGCTCATCCAATCACCAGGGCTGCCAGCATAACTCCAGGTCCGCGTCTCTTGTGCGATGCCCACGTGCCCCATTTGAGACCAGTCCGTCCAGGACGGTGTCGGCCTTCGCCCTCGCTGCGACTGTATTTGCTGCTCGCCCGTTTCCTGATTGTGACAAGAGCACGTCGCAGCGCCGGTCAGCACCATCAGTAGTATTTTCCTGTCTGTCCTCCATCCTGACTTATTTCATGGCTTTGCCTCTTCCCTCTTCGCCCGGCCTCCTGCAGTAGTGTCGTCGGCACTCGTGCCATTGGCGTCGGCAGCGTCCTCATCCTCCGCCGCGCGCTCGACGGTCGCCTTTTCCTCATCGGCGCGAGCCAGTAATTCTTCTATCCTCGCCTCGAGAGTGTTGAGGTGGTCCTCTAGAGCCGCTGCTGTGCGTTCGCCTTTGGCGAGCTCTTGGAGAGCCTGCCGGAATTAGACAGAGTTAATGATACATTGGCAGCTGTACCTGCCTTGGCGAAGTCGGCTTCTTCATGTCCATAAGTGCCGTTAGCCCCGTTTGCTGCCATTGCTGCGGTTTTGTTTCTTGGGCGATCAGAGGCCTGACTATGGTGTTTATTGCAGTCGGTGATGTTTCACATCGCAGGCGTTGAGAGTCCCATCAGTGACGCAAGCCGCCCCGGCCCCCTGCTCCAGATCTTGGCGTAGCGTGGCAGTCAGTTCAGTACCTCAGAAGCTCCAGCTCACTCCTGCATTCCCGCTACTGCCCATCTTATTCCTAGCGCAAACACCTGCGCAGGTCCCAAATATGTTCTCTCAGTCGAGCTCATTCTTGGGCGGTGGCAACAGCGGCCGTCCGGGCCAGCAACAGTATGGCCAACAGTCTCCCTTTGGCCAGCAGCCGTCTGGCTTCCAGCAACAGCAGACGGGCTTCGGTATTAGCGGGTTGCAACCTCAGTATACTGGTATGCCACCGGCGGCTGGATCACTGCAACCACAAGCTACTGGATTTCCTGGCCAGCAACAGCAGCAGTATGGCGCGCCGCAGCAGATGCCGCAATATACCGGGTTCCAACCACAAAGTACGCAGCAGTTCCAGCAACCACCCCAGCAGCAGGCACCGGTTTTCCAACAGCCACAGCCGACCGGAGCTCCATCTTTCCAACAACCTCAACAGACTGGCGCTCAAGCTCCTCGTCAAGTACCTCAGCCTACCGGAATGACATCCAATCAAATGGCAGACTCCTTCCGATCATCGCCTGCTCAACCTGTTGCGCCAACATCAGCACCAAAGGCCGGTACCAGGATCCCCAGTATCCGCCTCTCATTCATTACGGCACAAGATCAGGCGAAGTTTGAGCAGCTTTTCAAATCTGCTGTAGGAGATGATCAAGCACTTTCGGGAGATAAGGCGAGGGATCTATTACTGCGGTCAAAGCTTCCGGGCGATGCTCTGTCCCAGATATGGATGCTGTCAGACACGACAAAGTCAGGACAGTTGCTCTTCCCAGAGTTTGCATTGTCAATGTACCTTTGCAACTTGAAGCTTACAGGGAAGGACCTGCCAGCCAGTTTACCAGAAAGGATCAGGAACGAGGTGTCGAGTATGGTCGACATAATTTCCTTCGGCGTGGCGGACAATCAACCAGCTGTAGCTCCTAAGACGAACGCCCCCAGTTTCAGCGAGCCGCCTACTATCCAACAGCCACAGCCTCAGCAATCGAACAGCCAGCTCATAGCTCAGCTCGCTGCGCAGCCTACTGGATACCAACTTCCACAACAAACCGGATTCCAACCTCAACCTACTGGCTTGCAACCCCAGCAGACGGGATTCCTCCCTCAGGCAACGGGTTACACCGGTCCAAGACCACCCATGCCACCTATGCCAACAGGATTTGCCCAAGGTCTGTCTCCCCAGCAAACTGGCTTTGCTCCTCTGAACGCTCAGCCGACCGGCATGCCTGGCCAGTGGGGTCTGGTGAATGCGCCGGCTTCGGGTCTACCTAACCTGAGCGCACTGCAGCAACAGATGATGCCTCAGCCAGGCAGAGAAGCGGGCTTTACCACCCAAGGTCTGCGGGGCAACGCCACCGTTCCATGGGCTGTCACAAAGGACGAGAAGAAGATCTACGACGATATGTTCAAGGCGTGGGATGGCTTCGGCAAGGGTTTCATCAGCGGCAACCAAGCCCTTGAGATCTTTGGGCAGAGTGGCCTTGACAAGCCTGATTTGGAGCGCATTTGGACTTTGGCGGACCCACACAACAAGGGCAGACTCAATCTGGATGAATTTGCAGTGGCGATGCATTTGATCTACCGTAGACTAAATGGCTACCCTGTCCCTAACCAGCTTCCACCGGAGCTCATCCCACCATCCACAAGGCACTTGAACGATTCTATCGGTACGATGAAGTCACTACTGTCTCAGGATGCTCAGGAGAGAAAGAGCAGTGGCGCCTTCCTTCAACCCCAAAAGACTGGTGTCAGCTACCTGAAGAACCACTCGTTCCGCAACAATGGAACGTCTTTCGGCCAACGCAAAGACGCAACCGTTTTTAAGAACAACGATGACGACGTCGGATACCGCTCGAGTGCCCGCAGACGAATGGGTGCGGACGGCCGCTCTCCATCTCCCGCACAGCCTGCTTCTCCTGCTTCCGAGCGCTCAGTGGATGAGATGAATGTAGAGCAGCTGAAGAAGCAGATCCGCGAGAAACAAATCCTACTTGACGCGATGGACTTTGAAGATGAAGGTCGTGCCGATGAGGAAGATGCGCTTGATCGTAAAGACCGTCGCGAGGCGGAAGACTTGTACCGCAGGATCAGGCATATCCAAGAAGACATTGACGGCCATCCCAGCAGCGGTTTCCGCAGTGGCGACTCTGATGCCGAGAGGAGAGCCATGCGCAGGCAGCTACAGGGCTTGCAGGACCGTCTGCCGGACTTAGCTTCGCATGTGAGACGCTGCGAACGCGCTATCGCAGACGCACAGCTCGAGCTTTTCAGACTCAGAGATGCTAAGGCTCACCCAGGTGCCGCTTCTGCTATCGTTGGCACAGGACCTGGTGGCGCAGTGACTGAGTCTGACCGCTTGAAGGCACGCGCGAAAGCTATGATGCAGGCGCGCTCTGCTGCTCTGACTGGCAAGGCTGCACCATCTGGCGGAGACGACGGTTCTGCGGCTGCTAAGCGTCTCGAGGAAGAGAATGCCCATGTTCGGAAGGAGCGCGAAGACAATGAGCGCATGGTCCGTGACGTGGAGGAGGCTGTTTCCGAATACACGAGGAGTCTGGAGCAGAACCTGAAGGAGGGTGGTGAAGATGCGACTACTGAGCATGAGCGAAGACGGTGGGAAGATGGACTCGGTGTTGAGGACGAGGTCAAGGACTTTATTTTCGAGCTGCAGAGACAGAGTAGGAGTGCTAAGCTACGCAAAGAAGATGCACCCCGTGCTAGTGAGGCTGCTCCGTCGACTGCAAGCCGTACTAGCAGCACCTCACGCTACGACAGTCCAGCGCGGGAGACACCTCGCACGATGTCGCCATCTACAACTGGCAACACATCCTACTCTACATACAAGACCGCCGAGGAGCGCGCCGCGTTCGTCAAACAGCAGGCCGAGGCACGTATGGCAGAGCGCATGGCTGCGCTCGGTCTACGAGCACCATCCAAGGCTGCCGGCGAGACTCCCCAGCAGCGTCAGGAGCGTGAGCGTAAGGAGAGGGAGGACCGTCTTCGTCAAGCTGAAGAGGAAGATACTCGCAGAGAGCAAGAGAGACAGCAACGCTTGGCCGACGAGTCGGTTGCTCCACCGGGTGCTGCTACTCCTACTGGGAAGAAGCCACCACCACCGCCATCGCGGAAGGGGAGGGCAAGTTCTATCCAGCAGGAGGAGAAGCAGCAGGCGCAGGCTGAGGCACAGCGGGCCAACCACGGTATTGCTGAGCAGGCGCTCAGGGAGCAACAACAAACGCAGGCTGCTGAGACCCGGGATCTAGAGTAAGTTGTGCAGAGATGACTGGGATTATATTTGTGCTAACGTAGACGACAGGGACGAGGAACGCCGTCAAGAAGAAGAGCTCCGCAAAGAGCAGGAAGCTGCTCAGGCGAACTTGCGCGCCCTTGAAGAGCAAGTCCGACAAGGCAAGATCAAGAAGGCTGAAGAAAAGCAAAGAAAGCAGGCCGCACAAAGGGAAGCCAAGGAGAAGGAGGCCCGTCTCGCCGCCCAACGCGCGGAAATCGAGGCTGCGAAGGAGAAAGAGCGTCAGCTCCGTGCGCAGCTCGAAGGTCTTGGTGACGAGGATTCATCTGACGACGAGGGACCCGACAACATCACCCCACAAGACAGCACGCCAACCGCAAGTCAAGAACTGCCGAGGAAGTTGTCATCGCCTCCAGCGCCATCCGCGCAACCAGTCGCAAGCCCACCTCCCGCACCCGCAGCCCAGCCCGTCTCAAGCCCACCCCCAGCGCCACCAATGCCACCCCAAGGCGTCACAAGCCCGCCCGCCGAGTCCAAAAACCCCTTCTTCAAATCCATGGGCGCCGCTACTCCCTCCGGCATCACTTCCCCTTCAGGCGCGGACACAAACCCCTTCCACCGCCTCACTACCGACACCACCAAAGCGCCTGCTGCGTCCTTACCTTCTCCATCCGCCCCCTCCGCCCGCAGAACAGCGAAACCAGCCGACGACGACGACTGGTCCGTCGTCGAGTCCACCGACGAAGACGACGAGTCCGACGACGACCGGCCCACGGGCGGCTCCGCCAAACAGCTCGCGTCTATCCTGTTCGGCACTATGGCGCCCCCGCGGCCTCTCAGCGCGATGGAGAACCCGTCGGGCCCGGCGAGCCCTGCGACCGCTTCGCCTGTGCCTCCGATGCCGAGTGCGGGAGCCCCGCCACCGCCACCTATGCCAGCTGGTGGTGCGCCGCCGCCTCCTCCGATGCCCACGGGTGGTGCGCCACCGCCTCCTCCGATGCCCACGGGTGGTGCGCCGCCGCCGCCGCCGATGCCGAATGGAGGTGATGCGCTGCCGCCGCCACCGCCGCCGATGCCAGCGATGGGTGGAGGCGGTGCGCCGAATATTGGGGGCTTGTTGGGGGAGATCCAGGCGGGGAAGGGACTGAGGAAGACGGTTACGAAGGATAGGAGTACGTCTAGTGTTGCTGGACGGGTTTTGTAGGGGGGTGAGATGGCGGGAAGGAGGAATGGGGGAAGTGGGTGAGTGGTTTGGAGCGTTTAGCTGTTGCGTTTGTACAGATTGTCGATTAGGTTTTCTTTATCAATTAAGTTAGCTGTGTTCTTTCTCTTTGTGTGAGGGCTGTGACATTCTGATTGCGAGCTATTCACGGACTGGGTTTACCGTGGGGCGGCTGAACGCTAAGCTAAGTAGGTAAGTACTGTACACAGGAGAGCGTGAGGGGGTGCTCTATGCGATATGTGCCGTCCCGTACTGCAGAAACGCCACGCATATGCAGGGTTTATAGGACAAGGTATAACCAGCCCTCTTATGACCGATGGAAGAAGCTCTCGTGGGGATTCTTCTCCTCTGTTATCAACCGATCAAATTGACATTCAATACGTTGTGACAAAATTAGGTATGGGTCCTTGAGGTAGCTTATTCCATGCTTCCGATGAAAATCTTACGCTACTGTACCTGACCTTACTTGTTATCTTCTGAAGAAGGGAACCTTCCACCTGCGCAGAAGGGAGGGATGCATGTACTGTACTGTAATACGAACTCGCTTGCAGCATCCCGAATCCCCGCGTGTACCTGAGGAGCGGTCTAGACAGCTGCAATGGCTGCAGTCTGCATTCTGGGCTATAACTGCGCCGGTTGCTCCAGCTGTGTTACGGACGATTTCCCACAGAGCTGGCTCTCTACCTTTTTAGGTACCTAGTTCACTGTAGCTTTGAAAGCCACGCGCGAGAAAAATGACGAGCGTCCAGCTCTCCATCATCGTTCTCCTCGCCGTCCTGAACCTCGCCGTCCCAAGCTTAGCTACCCATAGCAGCTGTAAATGCGTAAGTTGCCTTAAGTCTCGCCGCCCCATCCCGTCCCCCTCACGCTTTCAATTCCCAAAAAAAAAAAATCCCCGCAGAAGCAAGCACCACACTGACTCCCATTTCCCAGAATCCCGCAACATCCTGCTGGCCTGCACCAGAGCTCTGGACCGCGTTGAACACCTCCGTCTCCGGCAAGCTGATCCGCAACGTGCCCCTAGCCGCGCCCTGCTATCCAGGCGCCCTCTACAACGCGGCCCAGTGTGCGGCCGTCGATGCGCAATGGACCGACGCCGCGTTCCAGTCCCAGAACCCCGTGGGCTTGAGTTACCCGGTCGAGGTGTCCTGTCCGCCTGTCAATGCGTCTGCGGGACAGGTGCCCGGGAAATGTGGGATTGGTGGGCTGCCGCGGTATACTGTCAATGCTACGACGGCTGAGGACGTGGTTGTGGCGGTCAGGTTTGCGCGGAGGTGGAATGTGAGGGTTGTGGTTAGGGATACGGGGCATGATCTCTGGGTTGGAGAACTGAATTGGGACTAAGGGGTACAGATCCGAGGGATACGGCTCCTTGGAGGTCTGGGTACGGTATCTGCGGACGGGGCTGGAATTCGAGCAATCCTATCGCTCTTCCTCCGACTGCTATAAGTCGACCTGGAACGGCAGCGCGATCACCATCGGCGGCGGGTATACGTGGAGCGACGTCTATCCGTTCGCCGAAAGCAAGGACGTCATCGTCGTCGGTGGTGGAACCCCCGTATGCTTCCATTCTCCCTTCCCTGCCCTCCCTTTGTCCTCACCGCTGATCTAGGGTAGACGGTAGGCTGTCTAGGCGGCTGGATGCAAGGCGGCGGCCACGGCCCCCTAAGTCGCAACTACGGTCTCGGAGCCGACCAAGTCCTCTCCCTAACCGCCGTTCTCGCAACCGGGCACATCGTCACCGCAGACCCCTGCACCCACCCGGACCTCTTCTTCGCCCTCCGCGGCGGCGGCCCCGGCACCTACGCCATCGTGCTTTCCACAACCGTAAAAGCGTACCCGAACACGCGCGCCGTGGCCCACCACGTCGCGCTCGCGCCGCTGAGCTCAAACACCAGCGCGCTGCTCGACGCAATCGCGATCCTCTGGTCCGCGTACTCCGATCTCAACGACGCTGGATACGCGGGCTACGGGGCCTGGGGCATCGACGCGGCCGCGCCGTTTTTCGCAAACTTCACCTCGGGCTACGTGCACGGGTTCTACACATTCGGCGACAATGTTACGCAGGCGGAGGCGGAAGCTGCGTTCGCGCCTGTGCGGGCGAGGCTAGAGCCCTTTAACGGCACTAGTCTGTTCGTGTCAGTAGGCTACGTGACATATCCCTCGTACTGGCCTTTCTACCGCGCCGAGTCCGGCACAGAGCCGGCAGTGGGCTCGCCCGCGATCGTGGGGAGTCGGCTCTTCGACCGCGCCGCGCTGCAGGATAATGCGACGGCGTTGCGCGGGATGCTCGATGTGCTGGCCGGCGCGCCGGGACAGGGCGTCACGAACGACGTCGAGCTCGTCGGCGGCGGACAGGTGTTCGCTGACGCGGGGGATGTCGATTCTGGCGTCAACCCCGCGTGGCGGAGTAGCTATATGAGCAATATCGTCTCTCGGGCTTACCTCCCCACCGACACTGTAGCGGAAGTGCGGGCGAAGGAGAGGGATATTACGGAGGTTAAGGTGGCGGCGATGAAGAGGGTGGCGCCGCATACGGGGGCTTATATGAATGAGGCGGATCGCAATGATCCGGAGTGGATGAAGGATTTTTATGGAGGGCATTGGGGGAGGTTGGAGGGGGTTAAACGGAGCTATGATCCTGAGGGTGTGCTGTATTGTCCGACTTGTGTGGGGAGTGAGGCGTGGGTTGTTTGTGGAGGCGAGTTGTGCGCTGTGTCGGAGGTAGCGATGGGGGGTTTGGAGAGACGAGGGATGTGCACGATGGACTGCTTTTCGAGTTGTGTGGGCGTGCTTGAGCGACCGATGCGTCTTGTCTATACCGGGAAGTTGCGGCCATACAGAAGCTCCACGTCTCACGTGTCAAGTATTGAGAGTCTCCTCTTCTCTCTTTGCCATCCATATCCCCACTGCTGGCATGGCTGCTGTTGTGAGTTGATGGGCTTGCGAGCAGAGAAGAAGAGGACAGGGAAAGGGTCAGTGGCCAAGGTAGGAAGGCTCCATCTGGCACTACATTGACAGGTCCACGTGGTGTAATGCCTTCTTCTGACCTGAGAGTGACATGTTTCCCGTCGCGTGGCCTATCTGTCGGGTATATGACAGTACAGTGACATGTTTCGCATGGGCCGAGGTACCTGTCGAGTAGGTAACGTATATGACAGCCCTAATACAGTAACATGTCCACGTGCGCTACCCATTAACTACTGTATAGGTATCTGTTGGTAAGGTAGCGCTCAAAAAGCAAATTCTAGATGCTATACAGACTGTACTTGTACCCAGAGTACTGGGTTTTGGTGCCAATAGTTCTGTAAACGGCACGAGGTTGGATTAACGTTTAGTGGAGACGACAGCGAAGAGAGAACTGGAAGCAGCCGATGTCGAGCTACCGTTATGGAGCAGAGACTGCGAGATGCGGGATCTCTGAATAGATGATGGGTTAGCATGGTAGTGATACGGATGTCTGGTTGAAGGGGTATAAGGAGACAAGGACAAGGCGGCTCTTCCAAGAAGACTACAAGGTGATGGTAAGAATAGACGCATACCTAATAGCTCGTGTTGATGTGACGACAGGCGATAAACGTCAGAAAGCTTGGCTCTCCAGAGATGTCTCAGTCGGCCCTCAATTGACAGTTTTATGCTCCGATAGTGCACCGCTGTCCTTTATAGATCTATCGCCTAACCACAACTTTTCGTACTTAGCATCTCATACCCAACGTACATCTGCTGAGCGGGTGTGAAAAAAAGTCGCACAGGAAAAGCCGATGGGCACCGGATGCCTCGGCTCGAACCATGAATGTTGTACGAGCAGATTATTGACCGAATACGCGGTTTGGGTGGATTATTCCCCAGGTTTCCGCAGGCGAGTAATACCGTATTTTCCACTAGGAAGTCTAGGATGGACGTGTAGGGCTATTTTTGTTGCGTCGGGAGTGCCCGCGCGCCACTTTAGTCCCCAAGCTGCCAGGCACAGAGCGACTCAGCCTCAACTCGCTGATCTGTTGCTGGCCAAGGCGTGCCCGCATGCTCCATATGCGCTGCCCAAAATATCGCAGTGGATGCGGTTTGCAGGCGATGGTGTGGGATGGTCTGGGTACCTGCAGCTGAGGCGCATATTTCTTTCATAGTACGACGGCACTGGGCACAAGCGTCGCCATCTTGGCACGTAAATAGGCGTAAATAGCAGGGGGATGGATCATGGATGTGTACCGTCGGGGGTTCAGAATGACAGGGAGGCGCTGGGTGACTGGCTGCGTTTACAGTTGCCAGGGTCCAGCCAGACTTCAGGCACCGCACAGACAACTCAATCCAGCTAACCACCGAATGCCTGGGCGTTACAAAACCGAGCCCGCCCTCCACCTGGTAGAACACCCTCCATATCTGCCCAAATTGCTTGCTTTTTCCATCATCTACGCACCTTTCGACTCTCCATACTACTTGTAATACCATATCACGCGGCCGCCCTCATAATCGTGTTACTGCGGACACAGCCTGCTCATCACAGAAACCTCCCCGCAAACACTGCCACTCGCTCGGTCTTACGTGTCCTCGCCCACTCCTTTCTCCCTTCACTTCTTTCAAGCATAGCACAGCAAGATGTGGTACGTCATTGGAAACACTGCTGGACACGGACAATAGCTCACAATGGCTGCAGTGGCATCTTTGGATACATCAACTACCTGGTGGAGAAGGACAGGAAGTACATTCTTGACACCCTCGTGAATGGTAAGCAAGCCCCATACATTTGCGACAGTGCCGAGCTGACATGATCATCAGGTCTCTCCCGCCTCGAATACCGTGGATACGACTCAGCTGGTCTGGCGATCGACGGTGACAAGAAGAATGAGGTTCTCGCATTCAAAGAGGTGGGCAAGGTGGCCAAGCTGAAGGAGCTCATTGCAGAGGAGAAGCCAGACCTCACCAAGGTCTTTGACTCTCACGCTGGCATTGCACACACCCGTTGGGCCACCCACGGTCCTCCATCCCGCATCAACTGCCACCCACACAGGTATGCAAGCCCCTGTTTCAGCCTTCCGCCCTCCCGGGTGGAGGAGGCACGCGACTGGCACAAGAATAATTGGACTGACATTACACGGCAGATCTGACCCGAAGTGGGAATTCGCGGTCGTGCACAACGGTATCATCACCAACTACAAGGAGTTGAAGACTCTGCTGGAGAGCAAGGGTTTCCACTTCGAGACTGAGACCGACACCGAGGCCATTGCGAAGCTCGCCAAGTACATCTACGATGAGCACCCAAGCATTGACTTCACCACCCTCGCAAAGGCTATCATTAAGGAGCTTCAGGGTGCTTTCGGTCTCCTCATGAAGTCCGTCCACTACCCGCATGAGGTCATTGCCGCTCGCAAGGGTTCCCCTCTCGTGGTCGGTGTGCGCACCCAGAGAAAGATGAAGGTTGATTTTGTCGATGTCGAGTTTGGTGAGCCAGGTACCGCTCTGCCGGCGGAGCAGGCCTCCCAGAACGTTGCACTCAGGAAGGCGGCCAAGGGCTCAAGCAGTCTCCTGGCACCACCAGACAAGAGCTTGCTCCACCGCTCCCAGTCGCGTGCTTTCCTGTCTGATGACGGTATCCCACAGCCAACCGAGTTCTTCCTCTCTTCCGACCCATCCGCCATTGTCGAGCACACCAAGAAGGTTCTCTACCTTGAGGATGATGACATTGCGCACATTCACGAGGGTCAGCTCAACATTCACCGTATGACCAAGGACAGCGGCGCCAGCAATGTCCGCGCCATCCAGACCATCGAGATCGAGCTCCAGGAGATCATGAAGGGCCGCTTCGACCACTTCATGCAGAAGGAGATCTTCGAGCAACCAGAGTCCGTCATCAACGCCATGCGTGGACGTCTCAACATTGCCGACAGAACCGTCACCCTCGGTGGACTGAAGCAGTACATCTCCACCATCAGACGTTGCCGCAGAATCATCTTCATCGCCTGCGGTACCTCCTACCACTCCTGCATGGCCGTCCGCGGTATCTTCGAAGAGCTCACCGAGATCCCAATCGCCGTCGAGCTGGCGTCCGACTTCCTCGACCGTCAAGCCCCCGTCTTCCGCGACGATACCTGTGTCTTCGTCTCTCAGTCCGGCGAGACTGCCGACTCCCTCATGGCGCTGCGCTACTGTTTGGAGCGCGGTGCTCTGACGGTCGGAATCGTCAACGTCGTCGGTTCCTCCATCTCCATGATGACGCACTGCGGTGTGCACATCAACGCCGGGCCGGAAATCGGCGTCGCGTCCACCAAGGCCTACACTTCGCAGTTCGTCTGCATGGTCATGTTCGCGCTGTCGCTGAGCGAGGACCGGGCCAGCAAGCAGCAGAGAAGGCTGGATATCATGGAGGGCCTGGGCAAGGTCTCTGAACAGATCAAGGAGATCCTCAAGATGGATCAGCAGATTAAAGAGTTGTGTCTCAAGTTCAAGGATCAGAAGAGTCTGCTGCTCCTCGGCCGTGGCGCCCAGCACGCCACCGCTCTCGAAGGTATGTCCATCCCATCCCACCCACACCCCCAATCCTTCAATCCTTCAGTCACGCACCCATGCTAACCTTTTTTCTTTTTCGCAGGCGCCCTCAAGATCAAAGAAATCTCCTACCTCCACTGCGAAGCCGTCATGAGTGGCGAGCTCAAACACGGCGTGCTAGCCCTCGTCGACGAGTCCCTCCCCATCGTCATGATCCTGACCCGCGACGACATCTTCGCCAAATCGCTGAACGCCTACCAGCAAGTCATCGCGCGCAAGGGCCGCCCCATCGTCATCTGCAACAGTGGCGATGCCGAGTTTCCCGGCGACAAGACGGATAAGATTGAGGTGCCCCAGACGGTGGATTGTCTGCAGGGACTGCTGAATGTGGTCCCGCTGCAGCTTATGGCATACTGGCTTGCGGTCGCGGAGGGGCTGAATGTGGATTTTCCGCGGAATTTGGCGAAGAGTGTTACGGTGGAGTAAGGGGGTCCTGGGCCTTAGGGAGGTGAAGGGTGGATGCAGTGGGCGATGATGATGGTTGATGTTTTACTGAGATTTGCATGTAACTCGTAGATGGCTGGGTGGATGGGTTGGGCGTTTGGGGGGTTTGCCACACTGTTCTATTAGCTCTGAATACACCCTGTTCTCGTATGCATGAAATTGTGCAGGTGTGCAACTGATGATAGGATTAGAGGTTCAGAACGCTGAGACACATTGGGATGTTGTTGGACGGAGTTGGATTGGACAGAGTTGGACAGTTATGTTTTTTGTCCAGTGTTTTTGCTATACAGTAGATACAAATCCTCGTACGCCGTAGATGACCTCCCAATGCAGATATTTTGCCATGCAGACGAATACTTGTGCACCGTCTTTCGCTCTTCGTCGCCCGCCTTCGAGGCAACCAAAATGCTGGCAACCCTCTCCCGCGCCTTCACGCAATCCCTCCACTCGGAAGTCTCCATCTCCAGCGCTTCTCCCTTCTCCCAATATCATCCAACGGCACCTCCTACTTCTCATTTCCACCCCAAGTTGCCATTGCCACAAAGATTTTAGATAGAAAGCCACAGAAAACCCCTTACTTGGGAGTCTATTTCGGCCACTTCTTCCACCCCCTCCCATGCCCCCTCTCCTTCCACACCTTAACCATCTCCGCCATCCCCTCCATCGCCCGCCTCCGCTCCTCCAACCGTCCCTTGAGCGTCCGCTCCCACATCTTGCCCTTGACTCTCTTGCCCTCGCCCGTGCCCTGCGTCCGCAGACCTTGTTCGCGACGTTTTGCGGCCCGCACTTCGGGTAACTTGGTGGAGAAGGGGAGGAGGGAGAGAACGTTGTGCGTCGAGGCGAGTTTTACCAGCGAGGCTTGGGTCCGCAGACTGTAGCGCGGGCTGTGCCAGCGGTTGGTTGAGGGGTTGCGGAAGGGGAGGAAGGGGTTGTGGGGTTTGGCGGCTGGGGCTGGAGCTGTGGCCTCAGCGGCGTTGGCATCTTGCGGTGATGTGGTGTCGATCGCCGTGGTGGTCGTGGTGGTCGTGGTTGGGGTTGTGGTGGCAGCAGCGGGTGTGCGGAGTGCCGCGGGAGGATATTTCTTGAAGAAGTTCAGGAGCCGCGGCGGTAGCGATTGGGCTAGCCGGATGTGCTTTTGGTTCAGGCCTGCTGATGCCATTGTGGCTTTGGCGTGAGCCCGAGGGCAGGGTCAAACGGGTGTTGGATGGGGTGGGTTTGTTGGAGGATTGGGTGGAAGGTAGAGGTGAGAGCGACCGAGATGGACGGGAGTGAAGAGCGGGTGCTGCCGAGGGCAGGCGTCGGGGCTTGGCTTGGCGCTGCGACTGAGCTGCACTGGGCTGGACGGGAGCGACTCGTCGGAGCGAAGCCAATCGTTCACTTCTGCCTTTGCGACTTGAAACGCGTCCGCCGTTGTTTCGTCTTCGTTGGCTGGGGTGGAAGGAACAGAAACAGTTCGAGAAGGCTCTTCTGCTATACTGGGTTATTGTCGCTCCGTCTGAGCGTGGCTGTGTTCTATTCCTCGCGACCAGTGGTCTCTTGCTATGGTTCAGGCGCGTAGAGATGGGTTGGGATAAGAGACACGGTTCTGTCGTGTCTTGCAATAACATGGCAAGAGTCATTGAGGTAGTGTGCTCATGTTTCGTCTATTGTCTTAGAAATCCTTCTTCTTTTTTGAGGCAGTTTCTTGATCTGCTGTCGAGCATATACCACGCCTCCCTCTATCGTCTGCTAGTCATCAGTTCTTTCTTCGCGTCCACACGATGCGGCCACTATTCTATCCTCTCCTCGCTATTTCCTTCTCTCATCTTGTCTGCGCTGCTCCGTTCGATGTCATCTCGTTGCGAGATACATCCACCTGCGCAGGTGACTCTTCTCTCTCTTCGTGCGGCCCATCATTTCCTTCAAGCTTCTGCTGCCCAGCATCTACTACATGCATTCCTATCAACGGTACCTCTGAGGCATCGGTGGTATGCTGCCCGGAAGGGAAGGACTGCAGCTTCCTTCAGCCCATCACTTGCGATATCACATTCCAAAATGCAACACTGCATCAGGCCAGTCCGCTACACAGCGTCAACCTGACCGCGATCCTACCTGCATGTGGAAGCGGATGCTGTCCTCTAGGCTACCAGTGCCGGAACGGCGGCTGCATGGCAAGCGCCGTATCAAGTTCAACGTCCTCATCTCAGGCACCCACTACTACGGCTGTGGCAAACACTGCTTCTTCAGCAGCAGCGTCTGCGACTACTGCAACCTCGACAACCCCCGTAGCGCTACCAAACGAGTCTGCCACATCCAGCCCTAATGCAACCGCTAATTCGTCAACATCATTTTCCGGCAAGGCCTTCGCCGCAGGCTTCATCCCCGGCATACTCATCGGCGCAATCGCATGCTCTCTACTCATCTACTTCTGCGTCCGAAAACGGTCCGCTCGCTCCAAACACAACACTATCGACTTTGGCCCCGTCGGTCCATCCATATCCGAACCCATCGTCCACCCTTCCTTCGGCAATCGCACAGACTTCCACCACAGTCCACCTCGCACCATGGCCCGCGGCAGCTCCACGTACGAAGTCAGCGTGAGCGGGCCATGGTCACCCACCAAATCGCTACGCACACCCGCATCCGCGCGTATCAAAAGTCTGTTCCACCGCAGTCCGACGCCCACGAAAGAAAGCTTTAGCGTATCGTCAAGGGAAGACTTGGACACGACGCCGACGCCCAAGTTAACGCAGTTGCCGGTCAGCCTGAGAAGGGGCAGCATCGTGCCGATTCGTGGCCTGAGGACGAAAAAATCAAGTCATTCGCTGCGTCGCGAGATGAGGGAGAGCAAGGCGAAGAGGCCGGGGCCGAGTCGGCAGGGAAGCCAGGAGACGATCAAGATATTGATGTCGACGACTGTGAGCCCGTATACGCCCGAACACGCGAAGGGGAGGAAAACACCGACTGAGAGTTGGATACATTACCCGTTGCCGCAGAACGGGGCTGCGATCGTGTCTGACGCCAATAGTGCCGGTGGTGGGAATGGTGCTTTGGGGACGCCATACACGCCGAGCAGATATGGGGCGAAAGGTGGTGGGGAGATGTTGGCGGTGGATAGTCCGGAGGTTGATGATAGGAGGCTTACGACTATGAGCGGTATCATGAAGAGAGCGGGTGTGGGCAGAACAACATGATATGAAAGGCGAGTAGGCGGAGATGAGGAAGTGAGAGGCTCGTCACGAATATGTACATGTATTGCAATGACAATCACGCGACGCGAACTGTTCGACTACCATTCGCGCTTCTCGCCACGGCATATACGGCGCCATGTAATATGTTGTGTCGTACCTACTAGATTGCTGAGCAGTAACATATATTGACAATCTTAAGGGTTCAATAGTGGCTGCTCATGCAATCTTGCTAATTGTGGCTTGCCCTGCCCTATTTTGGCTGGCCAATTCAAGGGTCCGGCTTGCGGCGTTCGAGGCGAAACCCCCGAGAGATCTCATCAGTGCACCCGGCCTCCTCTCGTCTCTCATCCTTGCACAACAGCACGCGCGCACTTCTTGGATATCCCTGCATCCCTCGCTGTCGAATTTTGTCCCGGAGTAAATCGCTTGTTCGCTTCACGTCCTGCATCTGCGCTTTCTCACCTTCTTGACCGCTTCGCACACGAGCGGAGGCGTGCGCTGTTTCGTTGTTGGCGCTTCGGCAGCGACGTTGAACCCGCTGAACCCTCTCTACTGGACAACCCCATAAACACACGTCTTGTGTCGCACGGCTGGAGAGGAGCCCAATTCCCATGTCCGCGATCAGCAAGCGCCAGCAGGCGCGGAATGAGAGGACGCTGCAGGAGGTGATTAAGAATGTGCCGGGCAATAATCAGTGTGCGGACTGCGGAGCCAAGAATCCAGGTGCGGACTCGCGAGCGTGATATCGTGGTTGGGCCATTGCTGACGGTGTTGTAGGATGGGCGAGTTGGAGTGTGAGTACCGCAATATGCCTGTGGATAATGTATCTACGACTGGAGTTTAAGAGTGGGAGACTGATATATTGATCTTAGTTGGGCATCTTCCTGTGCATGCGATGCGCGGCGCTCCACCGGAAAGTCGGAACACATATTACGAAGGTCAAGTCGCTGAGCATGGACACGTGGAATTCAGAGCAGGTGGATGTCGGTATACACATTCCAACACGGTCAGCGCGTCCACTGACAGATCGCAGAATATGAAGCGCATTGGCAACGTGAACTCGAACCGTCTGTACAACCCCCAGAATGTTAAGCCTGCAATCCCAATCGACGTGGATGAGGTGGAAGGAGTCATGGAGAGATACATCCGGCAGAAGTATGAACAGAGGGCATTCTCTGCAGGCAATACGAACAAGGGGACAAGACAACATACCGGAAGCACGAGTACTGGCTCTATAGAAGATCAACCACCGCCATTACCACCGAAGCCGGGGAAGAAGTTCGGTTTTAGCTTCCGTTCCTCTTCTTCCACCTTTCCAGCTCAGCAGCGCATGGACAAATACACGCCTCCCATCTCTCCTGCGTTCAGCGGTTCAGATGGCAGGCAATCACCGACCAAAGGGAACAAAGCGTCGAGGATGTTTGGAACAGCAGTCGGAGGTCACGACGACGACTTTGATTCCAAATTGGCCAGATTACGTGAAATGGGGTTCTCGGATGCCCGAAGAAATTCCATGGTGCTTAAGAACATGAACGGGAATCTCGACAGGACTGTGGAGGCACTGGTTAGGTTAGGAGAGCCTAACAGAGTTCCTTCAAGGACTCTTACCCCTGTGTCAGTTGGCAGTGCGACTGCGAATGGCCTTACTGTGGAGAAGAGGAGGGCGCCTGAGCCGGCTAAGACGGCAGTATCAACTAATCCGTTCGATGCGCTGGACCACGAACCTGTGCCACAACTACCACAACGAGCAGCAACACAGCCCTTGCCACCCCCGCCCTCTACATTTGCGCCGAGCCAGCCTGTGTCCTACAACCCCTTCTTTGCCGATTCCACCCAATACCAGCAGACTCAGGCGCTGCAGAATGGCTTTCAGAATATGCAGATCTCGGGCGCCGCTCCGTCGCAATACGCACAGCCTACGCAGAATCAGGCCACTCAGCAGTATGCACCGAATCCATTTTTCAGCAATACCGTGCCGCAGCAGCAGCAGCAACAGCAGCAGCAGCAACAACAAGCTCAGATGCAAGCTCAAGAATATCCTCAATACAACCAACAGCCAGTGGTTCAGGACACCACTCAATCAAACCCTTTCCTACGGCGTGCGCAATCCCAGACTTTCGCACCCTCGAATCCATTCCTTCAGTCGCAACCACAGCAACAAGCTGCTCCAGTACAAAACCCCTGGCAGCAGAATCAGCTCTTCCAACAACCTCCTTCACAGTCACCTGAACCCCTCTACCAGCAGTCCTCTGACTTCTTCTCTGCCCAACCCCAACAACCTCAGCAACCCCAACAACAACAACCACCACAAAAGCAGCAGCAGCAGCAGCAGCAACCCTTCTACGACCAATCCCAGCAAAACTACATCCTCTCAACCAACAGCAACCCCTTCCAACAACCGCAGCAAACCCCCCAACCCCAACCTTTCCAACCGCAGCTCCCCCAGCACACGCAGCCACCAATCCCTCAATTCTCGCACCAGCAAGCACCGCAACCGTTCCAAAGGCACGACAAATCCTCCATTCTCGCGCTCTACAACTACCCGCAACTGGCGCCCTCACGACCCGGGCCCCTGCAATCGCTGCCCGAGGACGCCGCTGTGTCGCCGCAGCGGAGCGCGACGATGCCGATGCCGGCGCCGGGGAGCTCGAACCCGTTCGCTGCGGGTATGGGCATGGGGGCGAATGGCGTTGCTAATGGTGTTGGTGTTGGCGTTGGGGCCAGACATGTGAGTCAGGAGAGTGTGGACTTCACGGGTCTGGGGAGTGGGAGGCATAGTCCCGATGCCTTTTCGGGGTTAAGTGCGAGGTTTGTTAGGTGAGGTGGGAGCTTGGGAGGATGGGGGACGGTGGGGTGGGAGGCCAAGGGAGGCCAAGGGAGGGGGATGGATGGATGATGGCCGATTCTTGTTAGAGGTCGGTTTGATTGCCGAGTTGGTAGGTCTGTAGGTGGGTTTGGTGTATGAGTGGTTGTGTAGCGTCATTTTTGTTTCTTGAGCGAGCGATAATCCCATTGGCATCACGATGTATGATATGCAGCCATTCATTTCCCCACCACATTCCCTCCGTGCATGAAAATAAAAAATCTCGAACTTTTGGTAGATTCTTCTTTACCCAAGATGCGGCCTCGTCCTATCCCCCTTCCAAAACCCCATCAACTCCCCCGTCTCCCCAACCCACGCCCTAACCCCATTAACCGCCGCCTTCGCCATGCCCGCATTCGTGCCCGCCCTCTTCCTCCCTCTGGCCGGCAGCCCATACGCGCCCGCGCCTCCCGTCCCCGCGCCCTCGGGCTCCTTCCCCGCTCTCGCGAAACTGCTGCCCTCGCCCGTCGCCCACTCGCTGCCCATACTGGGCAGGACATTCTCGCCTGCGCTCAGACTGACGAACAGCGCGAACGGCACGAGCCAGACCTGCAGCCCGAAAAAGGCCGCGATCTCCGTGAACGAGGGCAGCGCGGGCGGCGGCGCGTAGTAGTTGTAGCGCGGCGGCGGTGTGGGGGCTGTGCTGAAGTGCCGGAACCAGAGGTAGTGGTTTAGCAGTACCAGGATGCAGGAAGCGAGGAAGGTCGGGTCTGAGAGCTTGACGGTCGGGAAGCGCCGCAGGTTGCGGCTGTAGAGGAGGTGGGAGGCTATGCTGAGAGTGCTGAGGGGCCAGGGGAGGCGGTCGATTAGGGTCAGGAGGACTTGGATGCTGATGATGAGGTAGATGAGCCGGGTTAGTAGCTTTTTGGCTAGGACTGTGTGCTCTTCGACGAGCTCGGAGAGGTAGTAGAGGCCGGAGGCTGGAGGATGGGTTAGTGGGAGATTGGGCGAGGTTTGGTGCGCTTTGAGAGCTTACCGATTGCTAAGGTCAGGAAGCAGAAGCCGAGCGCCAGGCCCAAATAGCCGACTAGAGGTAATATCCACATGCTTCTGAGATGGTTCTGAGAAGTAGGGAGGATATGGGGCGGGTGTGAGATGTGAGAATTAACAGTTTTGATACAGGTAGATGCCACCTGCAGCTTCCAGGAACAATGGCCAGTGACGCGGCGAGGCGCGATTGTGGGGAAAGGTGTCGAAGCTTGGCGATCCCCGACCGGGCAGGTGCGGCTCAATCGATGGATTCATTCCCAGTCAGGCAAGTGCTTGCTCCAACTCTGGTAGCACCATCCTAACGGCGTCTTTACTGGACACGAGTCACCAAACTCTCCTCGACCCGACCTTCACCGCTCTCTCATGACCTTTCAGTCCTTCTCCCAGGCTGGCGTTGTGACAACCAGAAGAGCCTTCATCTGTGCTACTACTGCGTCCTCGGTCCGACATCCCACACTTTCATCGCTGCATCTCACCCCGGTCAAGCCACGACTACTTGTCCAACCCCCCCAATCTACTGGAGCCCGTTGTTATACCCGCTTCGCCGCGTCTTCACTCCAGAGATCACAACTTGCCTCGGCGCCTACAATCCGCCCGAGAAAGACTCCAAGGTCGTCGCCTTCTTTAGTCCGCTACTGCTCCTGTCAACGAGCAATGTGCAGAAGAGACGCAGACATGGCTCAGGCCACAATCGACATCACCAAGGGCCGCGAGGTCTTGCCCAAGAACGTCAAGCCGGTTCACTACGACCTCACTCTGGAGCCCAACTTTGAGACCTTCGAGTATGAGGGAAAGGTGGTCATTGATCTGGAGGTTGTCGAAGATACTTCCTCCATCTCGCTCAACACCATCGACATCGACATCCACAACACTCAGGTCCACTCCGGCTCGAAGCTCATTGCTTCTGAGCCCAGCCTTTCGTACAACAAAGATACGCAGACCACAACCGTCAAGCTCCAGGAAACCATCCCCGCAGGCAGCAAGGCCACTCTGACCCAGACGTTCAAGGGTGTTCTGAATGACAACATGGCCGGTTTCTATAGATCGAGCTTCAAGAGCGAGGACGGAAGTGAGAAATACATTGCGACAACCCAGATGGAGCCCACAGATGCCAGGAGGGCGTTCCCTTGTTTCGATGAGCCGGCCTTGAAGTCTGAGTTCACCATCACTCTGATTGCGGACAAGAAGCAGACGTGCTTGAGCAACATGGATGTTAAGCATGAGAAGGACCTGGGCAACAAGAAGGCCGTCACCTTCAACAAGACCCCTCTGATGTCCACATATTTGCTTGCCTTCATCGTTGGTGAGCTCAAGGTCATTGAAACCAACAACTTCAGAGTACCCGTCAGAGTGTACGCTACCCCTGATCAGGACATCGAGCATGGTCGCTTCTCGCTCGAGCTCGCTGCTAGGACCCTCGACTTTTACGAGACCAAGTTCAACAGCCCCTTCCCTCTGCCAAAGATGGACATGGTTGCTATTCCTGATTTCAGTGCCGGGGCGATGGAGAACTGGGGTCTTGTTACCTATCGTGTTGTCGACCTATTGATCAACGAGAAGACTAGCGGCGCTTCCACCAAGCAGAGAGTTGCGGAGGTTGTGCAGCATGAGTTGGCTCATCAATGGTTTGGTAACCTGGTGACTATGGACTTCTGGGATGGTATGTTGAGAATCTCATCACACTAAGCAGGATGCAGGATGAAGGATACTGATTATGTTACAGGTCTTTGGCTCAACGAGGGTTTCGCTACTTGGATGTCTTGGTACTCTTGCAACGCCTTCTACCCAGAGTGGAAGGTCTGGCAGGGGTATGTCACGGACAACCTTCAGAGTGCGCTCGCTCTTGACTCCCTGAGGAGTTCTCACCCTATCGAGGTTCCGGTCAAGCGCGCCGACGAGATCAACCAGATTTTTGACGCTATTTCTTATTCCAAGGGATCCTGCGTTCTTCGCATGGTTTCCAAGTACCTCGGCGAGGAGACTTTCATGGAGGGTATCCGTCGCTACCTGAAGAAGCACGCCTATGGCAACACCGAGACTGGCGATCTTTGGGCCGCTCTGGCTGATGCCAGTGGTAAGGACGTTGAGCAAATCATGGACATCTGGACGAAGAACGTCGGTTACCCAGTCGTTACTGTGACCGAGGATCCTAAGAGCAACTCCATCCATGTCAAGCAGAACAGATTCCTCAGGACAGCAGACGTCAAGCCAGAGGAGGATAAGACCCTCTTCCCAGTTTTCTTGGGATTGCGCACCAAGGAAGGTGTCGATGAGGAGCTCACTCTCGATACTCGGGAGCATAGCTTCAAGGTCAAGGATTTGGACTTCTTCAAGATCAATGCAGACCACTCTGGTATTTACCGCACTTCTTACTCCCCAGAGCGTCTGCAGAAGCTTGGTGAGGCTGCTGGCAAGGGTCTTCTTACCGTTGAGGATCGCGCTGGTATGATCGCTGATGCTGGTGCTCTTGCCGCTTCTGGCTACCAGAAGACCTCCGGTGTGCTGTCCCTGCTTAAGGGTTTCGAGAACGAGTCCGAATTTGTCGTTTGGGATGAGCTCACTGCCCGCATTGGGTCCGTACGCGCCGCCTGGGTTTTCGAAGATGAGAAGACCAAGGACGCACTTAAGGCGTTCCAGCGCCAACTGGTTGCCAAGAAGGCACACGAGGTCGGCTGGGAATTCACAGACAAGGACGGCCACATCGAGCAGCAATTCAAGTCTCTGCTGTTTAGCAGTGCCGCGCTTGCCGGCGACGACAAGGCTCAAGAGGCCGCCTTCGACATGTTCGAGAAGTTCAAGAACGGTGACCGTGACGCTATCCACCCCAACCTCCGTGCCGGCGTCTTCGCTGTTGTCCTCTCTAATGGCGGCGAGGCCGAATACGACGCTATCCTGAACGAGTACCGCACGGCTAAGACTAGCGATGAGCGCAACACTGCCCTCCGTGCGATCGGTCGCGCTAAGAAGCCAGAGCTTATCCAGCGCACTCTGACGCTCCCACTCAGCAAGGAAGTCAAGGAGCAGGACATCTACCTGCCGATTGGCGGTCTGCGCTCGCACAAAGAGGGCATTGTCGCTCTTTGGAGCTGGATGAAGGAGAACTGGGATACGATTCAGAAGAAGTTGCCACCGGGTCTCAGCATGCTGGGCAGCGTCGTCACCCTGTGTACTAGCAGCTTCACAAGCGAGGAGCAGCTGAAGGAGATTGAGACTTTCTTCAAGGAGAGGAGTACTAAGGGCTTCGACCAGAGTCTGGCGCAGAGTTTCGATGCTATTAGGGCTAAGGCTGGCTGGTTGAGGAGAGATAGAGAGGATGTGGAGATGTGGTTGAGGGATAATAAGTTCTTGTGAGGACGGCCAGTCTGGGGAGAGGGAGTGTTAAACTGTCATCTACATGTAGTTTATGTACGTGTCGCTATCTGTAGAACTAAAAAGACATGAAAGCCACATGCTTGATCTGAGCAAGGACCGTGTATTAGTGAGCACTACACATATTGTATCCAATACATAACCTCGACGATCGATCTGCAATTCAAGTTGTAGCCCGTAGATGGGGAGATTCGGATGTCCTTGCCGAAAGCTTGCCCTGAGGCTGAGGCTCCCGTCCGTCCTTCCCAGCCGTCAAGTCAAGCATTGGCTTACGTCGCGCACCAACGTTGAACCCCATTGCATAACGTGTCTTCACATGTCATGATGTGCAAGTAGCCATGATTCTCACGACGCTGCGCAACGAATCCCTACCTTGCAGCTCTGGCAATGCTTGCGACGCAAAGGTGACAATAACTCCTCGAGCATGCCACAGAATGCCTTGAAACCTCCGCAGCTAGACGACAGCGCGGTGATTAGGAACCGCTCCCCGCATCCGTATCTCAGACACGGATCCAGTCTTGCCCGCGATGAAGGCGTGGATGTCGATGTCGATGTCACGGTGACGCCGCCGCCATCCGATGCGCCCAATGCAGGCACATGGAGCGCGGAAGACCGCAGCGAGTCCAAGGCCCAGTCCACTGCGACTAGTGATAGCGGCACCGAGGCCGACGACGAGCGACCGCACCTTTTGAGGGCGCTGCCGCCCGCTGCTCTGCGCCCGCGCAAGGGGCTGAGACTGCTGGATGGCCAGGATGGTACGCCCCTGGTTACGCCGAGTCAGCTTGACCGGGAGGGGAAGAAGATACAGGGGTATTTTGAGGGCGCGACGGCGGGGTTGAAGAGGAGGAGGCTGGAAGAGGAGGAGGTGGAGGCCGAGCGGCGGGTGTGGGAGAAGAGGAGGAGGGCGGAGAGGATACGGCGCACGTGTGAGACGGCGTTGTTGGGGGCTGTGGGCTTCGTTGTGCTCGGTGGACCGCGGGTCTGGGCGTCGGTTTGGGAGTGGCATCGAGGTAGGTCCCGTCCCTGTCATAAAGCTGTCTACGGACATGTGGAGTGCGAAAAGGCAAAGCTCATGATACTCAACCACAGCAGAACTTGTCGGCCAGGTCGCTTGCGTCGCGCTTCTCATCCTCGCCTATCCGCTCCGCGTGGTTTCTTCTGGTCCGGAGCTGGGCTATCTGAACATCTGGAAGCGCTTTCGGGTTCCTGCGAGCTTCGACCCGGCGTCTGTACTCTACCCGACTTTCATACCTGTTCTTGTCGCGCTGTCATTGCTTCCCCAGTTCCCGGCTCTTCTGCTGCCGAATCTTATACTTGGGTTGGCGTCGCTTCCACCGCGGTTATTCCCCGCCTCTTCCCGGATAGCTGACTTTAATGTTCTGCATTGGATGATCTCGCTTGTCCCTCTGATCTGCTCCGAGAACACCGAATGGCCATCGAAACGTTTTCCGCCGCTTCCGTACGGTCTCAAGGCTGCTGAGTCACCCTTTCTCGACTTGGAAACGCTCACTGCTTTGTACCCGCTACACCAAGCTCTGCTGCCGCCGCTGCATTTCTTGACAACGACGAGTCTGCTACCCCCTGAGAAGCAACTTCTTTCTACCTCACTGGTGAACCTGATATTCTTTGCTATTTCGCCGCAGGCCGTCATACTCAAAGGCGTACTGTGGATAGGACCGCTCTGGGTCTTTGGGCTTTGCACGCACGTCCTGCGTTGGAACGTCGCGCTTGCCAGAGTCCCGAGATGGCGATTGAAGCACGCCGCTTACCGATCTAGCTCTACGGAAGACTCACTGCTCAATGACGTTAAAGCTCTGATGGTGGCTACGCTTCGTGGACTCTTGCACAGCTTCCGAGCCGATGAGGATCCTGAAAGCGACGCCGATGAGGACGGGTATGAGTTCCAGCCGAAAGCGGCTCCTCCGAAATTATTCAAGCTTAGTATGGGCGGTCTAACCAGGACAAATACTGCTCAGGAACCCAGGTCGGCAGTCGAGCCCACCCCAAACGGCGACCTCAGTGAGACGGCGAAGCAACCAAGACCGTCAGCTTCGCAACGAAGACGCCACACAATCGCCAGCGCCGACCTACCGGCCGCACTCTTCGGTACATCGTTCACGAGTAACAGCGCACGCTCTACTGCCCGCAAGTGGTACTTAACTCTCACCCCTGCCGGCGCCGCATTGCGGAAATGGGTGTGGGCCGGCTACACCTACTTTACACTCCTCTTCATCATTTTCATACCCGTACGCGCCTACATCAAACAGCACGCCCTCGGCAGCACCGAACCCATCCTCTGGGCCCTGACCTACCTCCTCGGCGACCTCAAGCCCTACTGGGGCCTCTACATCTCCGGCGTCTCTTCACCCATCTCAATCCTCACCACCATCCTCACCGACCTTCGCACCACCGCCCTCAACCCACCCCCCCTCCTCCCCATCCCAACCTTCCGCGCCACAATCGGCCCCTCCAACACCCGCCTCCTACTAATAGCCTACTGGCTCAGCATCCTAACCCTCGGCCTCCTCCTCGTCCTCTCCCTCAGCACGCGCTTCGAAGTCGACACGCGCCGCAAAGTCTTCCACGGCATGATGGTGCTGATGCTGCTGCCGTCCACCTTCCTGGATCCCTGCTTCGCGGCCCTCGCCCTCGCCCTCGTCCTCGCTGTCTTCCTCACTCTCGAGCTCCTCCGCGCAGCCCAGGTCCCGCCCCTCGGCTCCGCTATCGCGAAGTTCGTCGCGCCTTACGTCGACGGTAGGGATCTGAGGGGGCCGGTCGTCGTTAGCCATGTTTTTCTCCTCGTCGGATGCGCTGTGCCGTTGTGGTTGAGCCTGGCTGGCTTTGGCCGCACTCTGAACGCCAATGGCGACGGCGGTGGCGACAGCGGCGGCTGGGAATTAGAGCAGGACAAGAGGGAGATAGCGATGGTCTCCGGCGTCATCTGCGTCGGCATGGGCGACGCAGCCGCCTCCCTGATCGGCCGCCGCTTCGGGAAGAGAAAGTGGCCGTGGATCGGCGGCAAGAGTCTCGAGGGCAGTGCCGCGTTTGCGGCTGCCGTCACGCTGGGCTTGGTTTTTGCGAAGGGATGGCTTGGGCTGGGTGGTTGGACTGATGAAAGAAGTATCGCGGTGGCTCCGCTCGGAATGGGAGTGCGGTATTGGGGCCACGTTGTGGGCAAGGCGTTTTTGGCAGGCTGTGGAGCTAGTTTCATGGAGGCGGTGTTGACGGGGGCGAATGATAATGTGGTTGTGCCTGTTGCGCTTTGGTTGTTGGTTCGAGGGGTCGGGTTGTAGCATGGCTATGGCGGTGCATTGGACGCTTTCTATGGGGAAGCAACTGGGCATAGAGTTTTTTCGAAGCATGTGGGGAGAAAACCACAAACAGTTCTCCCTACTTATACCCTTGTGAACGAAACACTGGTCGTGATGTTCCGAGGCACGCTGGGCTGCGTATAGTGTACGTATATGTCTAAGTCTCCCATCTCCGATCCCCCCTGCCTCTGCTCTATTCCTCGATTCCTCTATCCCCTTGCAAGAGAACGAGTGTCTAGAATGTACGTATGTATGTATTTCCGGCCCGGTTTATGCATGTTGTTGGGTGAAGCTAGGTATGGCTTTTGCAGTTGCCCTTTTCGGCGTGTTCGTGTTCGCAATGCATGTCTTGACGTCTGAATGTTCGGCGAAACAAATACATTATGTAGGTAGACTTCGACAGCCGGCGTACATGTAGGGAAGGATAGTCGATATATGTATACGTACGTAATGAACGGCGGTGTTTTAATTCGTCTTGAAAGCCATTATAATTCTGTATCTGCCAGCACCGCTGTATCGAAGCAAAAGCCCGTCGCCTCTTCGCGCCACGCAAAGAGCACTAGACCAGGCCAGGGCCCTATATAGGTATCTCACAACCCCTCAATTCAGCACCCAATAACCCCTACTCTACCTACTCCTCCATCTTCTCCTCCTCCTCATCCTCACCCTCCAGCGCCTTCTTAGCCAACCTCTCCGCCTCCTCCCTCAACTCCTTCGGCACCTCCTCATGCCGTCCCTTAGTCGGCCCATCGACCGCACTGACCCACGTCATCTCCAACTCAAACTCCTTGTCCTTACTGTCCTCATGCGCGACATAGATGATCCTAGCAGCCTCCTTAACCCCCTCTTCCAAGCTAATTCCGCCATCCGCCGGACTCAGCTTGAGCTTCTCCAACTCCGCCTTAGCCGCCTGTCTGCCCTTCCCCGTCGCAGCGCCATAGTAGCCCCAGTACAATCCGCTCGGCTCAATCATGTACAGATACGGGCCGCCCTGCTTGGCGCCCGCGCTCTTGCCGCCGGACCCCACGCTGGGTCCGCTGCCGACCTGGGCGTCGACCCCGGCCTCGGCTTCCGAGTCCCAGCCGCCGACGATGGCCGTGATGCCGAAGGGACGCACGGATTGGTACAGCGTGTAGGCTTGCACGTAGCTGCCCATGCGGTTCGCGAGTGAGGAGACGGGGATGGCGGATTTGTACAGCGAGCGCCAGCTGGCGGCTTCGTCGCGGGCGCGGGAGACGAAGTGGCGGCCGTCGGGTTGGAGGCCGGAGGATACCTGTTTGTACGTGTGGTTAGCATGGGTCTCTATGCTGCGTCTGATTGTGGCGGATCCATATGTATTCGGTGAGAAGGTTCGAGATGTGGAGAGGAAGGAGGACGAGGGGCGAGACGTACCACACCGATGTTCTGATCCACAGTCGCTATCCGCTTGTTTGCATCTTTCTTTTGTAGCTTGGAAGGGATGAGCTTCTCCAGAGCCAGAACCACACCGTCTCTACATCTGATGCCGATTGCTGTGCCGCCGTTCTCTACCGCCTTGACTGCGTATTCGACTTGGAAGTTGCGGCCATCGGGGGAGAAGACGGAGTTGGAAAGATCGTAGCCTGTGCCTATGGAGGTCTAGAGGAGATGTTAGGTTGAAGCCCTAGAGTGATTGGAGGAGCTTGATTTACCATGGCTACGTGGAGATGAGGATGTGAGGTGGAGTTCTGGTGTGGATAGGGAGAATGGCAAGGACACTAGGTGAGGTCGGTGAGTGTAGAGTGGAATGGCGGTGATGTCGGAGATGTTGCGGTGTAGATGGGCAGAGAAGGTGTAGGTTGTATGATGGTATGTGCTAGGCAAGCTATGAAACGCGTCCGTACGTCGTACAGTATGAGCTGCGGCTTGTTGTCTTGGCGCTTGTCGTCCACCGTAGCGGGCTGGCTGTCAAGTCCGGCGGTGAACGACGCCATTACTGTACGAGCTCCGTCTCTCTCACTTGGAAGCAACTTATATTTGCATATAGGGTACAGCAGAATATTTCATTTAGCTCATATTGCAGGTCTACCACTGTACCAAGCGGTGCTCAAAACAAATGTCGGTCTGTTTCAAGCTTTCTTTGACGCGGTAAATGTAGTCACAGAGTGCTGCCCGAATTGACCCGTTTGACCAATCATTTGGTTGAAGCGAATGGGGGGTGCCTGCGCTTTGTCCTTATCGATTGATCGAGGCCCGCTAATATAACTTGGGGCATGCTCAAGCTACCGGTAGCTGCCCACTAAGTACCTGTAGGTATGTCATCTGCACCTCCTCTATATAATGTAAACCATCCACTTCCCTCGCCTCCATCTCTCAAGGGTTTCCTCATACTCCCGCATCTTCTGATATGTCATACTCTTCTGCCTATCTCGCCATCCTGGACCTGCTATTCTGCACCATATCCGGACGTAATAGGCCTGTGCCACTGGATTCCCGGAGCTGGAGCTGGAGCTGGAGCTTCCTGGATTGACTACCCGGAAACGGAAGGCTAGAATATTACAACACATAGCCGTGTTGCTCTTCCCACATTCAATAGATATACAAGCAAACACTGTCCGTTCTTGCTGTTCATACCTTACCAAGCCACTTGCTTGGTAACAAGCTTACGTTTCATAAGTGTCACATCTATTTCCATACAAGTACCTTGCTGCCTTACTTCTTGTATACCTTAGAGGTATCCATCCTCCAACGTGGCCTATCTTGGTCCATTACTGCCAACTTTGTTCTTACGATACACCCGTATCATACTCGCCAGCAGTCTTCTCAGAAGCACACAAGTGCAGCCACGTAAGACCCATAACCTCGTACAATGCAAACCACTGACAGACGTTTCCCCCAGTGTGGCGAAAGCTCCCTAGGAGCAGATGTTCAAGGCTCACGCACCAACACCATGTCCAATTACCAACAAGACGAGCTGGCCCGCCTCTTCGCCCAAAACATGAACATCGTGCAACCCAACCCGTCAACACCAAATCAGCAGTTCCGTTTCCAACAACAACAGCCTGCCGAGCAAGCAACGACTTACTCATCAATGCACTATACCCCCACCGCCCACCTCCGCCCAAAGGCCGCATCAGAACCATCCACCTCCCCGGTTCCCTTCGAGCACCAGCAACCCAACCAACCCTCCCAACCGGACGAGACCTACATAACTGACGCAGACCTCGAAGCAACGCTCATTCAAAACTCAATCAACCCATCCTCCCTCCTCGCCTCTCAAATCCATCTCTACCGCACCGCAGACCTAACCCAACGCCTGCGCCTCCTCGAGCTCTGGCGTATCGCGCCCCCCGAATACGGCGATGCCGAGCTCGCAGACCACGCGAACCCGCATTGGCCCCACACGAGCATGCGGTTGGAGGAGGACATGGCTCGGCTGAGGTATGAGCGCAGGATGCAGGGAAGGGAGGTCCAGGTCCAACAACCGCTGGATTCGGACGCGGCGGTGCAGGATATGAATATCGATGGCGCCGCCGCGCCCGAGCCGCCAAGGATCCTGCAGTCGATGCAACAGCACCACCTTTACCATCCCCCCCAGCACCAAATGGAAGCGGAACCATACATGTCGACCGGGTACCAGCAACAAGCGTCGCAACACCGCCTCGACCCGGTCTACGCAGCAGCAGCAGCCCCGGTGGCTGTAGGTGGGTGGGGCGGCGAACCAGACCCGGCCGTGTCGTCGGCGCAGATGAGGCAGGATATGGAAGATCGCTATGGGGCGTTTGAACAGGCGAGGCATTTTGAGCATTTGCAGGCGCTGAATCGCGAGGTTGAGGAGAGCAGGGCTGCGGAGTTGACGGGTGGGCCGGGCGCTAGGGGGGAGGAGATGGTCATGTAGGACGAGATTGATCCGTTATTACTCCCCGACTAGGGTTGGGGCTGGAGTTGGTTTGAACAAGACAGGCGGTTTGTGAGGGGATTCAGTAACTCTCATTTGATCTCTAAAAGGTTTAGCCGTCCCAGGCGTGGGATCTGAAAGCGCTGTTACCTTGGTGTTTTCCTAAGCTTATGACGATGGATCGATCGTTGTTACACGAATATAGAAGGAGACGAATGGATGTGCCTACTTCAGTCCCCCTTGTCTCGGTTCCGTCTTTCAATCCCCACCAGTCCGGTCCGTACCTCTAGCAATCAGGTTGATACAAGTGTGGGCTTCAAGTCGTGCCAAGCACAGTTCCTCCTCTGCTTCTCTTCACTCCAGTTCCAGTCCTTCGCCGCTCCCGATTCGGTTTTTCAATCGTCACTTCACCTACGAACAAGAGTGGCTGGTAGGTCAAACTCTTTACAATGGTTTCAGGCAACCTTTTTCGCGTTTCATCCTACTCAGACTCACTTTCGCCTCAAGAGGCTGGAAATTGACAATAGCAAGCGGAGATTACGATAGTCAGTAGCCAGCCATCACAAGCCCCAAGGGATATAAGTTTCTTCCTGGTTTCCACCTAGGTCTTACTTCCCCTTTTCCTTCTCTACATTTTTTGTTATCATCTTCATTTCAGTCGGTTGCAGGACAACTTGGCTTCACTGTAACTTCATACCCACTATCTGACCAACAAACCCATCTTCAACCCACCTTCACTCCAGCCCAACAGCTCGTTCATTGCGCGTCAGGAACGTCTCCCGTACCCTTGTCTCTCAGGACATTGCTCTACGCCACCTACACACTCAGCAGGCCCTTGAACTCTCCACCAAAACCACCGCAGCCCAGCCAGCCTCGAAAAACCAACGGCACCCATCCCAACACAAATCAGACCATGGCAGGCAACTCTTCCACAAGCGCAAGGGCTAAGGACAAGCGCTCCAGCGCTTTCTTCCAGATCAAACGCAAAGCAGCCAAGGACGCGCTCGCGTACAAGGTACCTGAAACCTACAATCCTACTATCTGCTTCATCCCTCCTCCCGACCAGTCCTTCCCTTAGAGCTTTAGCCAGCACCAACCACCCCTTTGAAAAGCACACACAGTCCCCCTTCTCAACCCATCAGACAAAGGAATCACCAAACTAGGCCGCTAACAACCCCATCCTCTCCCAGCCCCCCAGCCCCAAGTTTCGAAAATTCTCCATCAAGCAGCCCAAGCCCGTGTCAGCGATGCAGCGCAAGCCCGGCATAATAGTGGACCAGGCCCTGTTCCAGGGTCTGTCGAGGCTCAGTCTCACTCGGGCGCTAGCAGCCAGAAGAAGAAAGGCCAAGAGAAGACTCAAGCTCAAACTCAAGCATAAGCACAAGCACAGCCTCCAGCACAAGACCAAGAAACCAGCCCAGCACAACCCCTTCAGCCTCTCGAGTCCTGGCCCCCTGCTTCGGTCCCTCCCAGCACCGCGCTCTGCCCCCTCACATCCTGCCCCTCGCCCGGGTGCCCCACCACGCCCTGAGCCACTTCAAACACCACGTTTCCTCTCTCCTCCAGCAGCTCGAAGCCGAAGCCGCGACAGAGGCACGCTTCGGGACCGGCGACGGGACCGGGATCGCGGATATGATTGTGGCAGTGCGCTGGAAGGAAAGGGTGGCGGGTGGGGAGAGGGCTGTTGATTGTTGGGTTGTTTGTGCTGGGGTCGGGGAGAGGGAGTGTGTGGCGGGGTTGGTGAGGGGGAAGGGGGTTGGGGGGAGGGTTGTTGTGTGCTAGGCGGTGATTGGGGTTGGATTCGACTGGGCTGAGTGGGGGAGGGTGCGAGGGAAGGGGAGGGGATGGAAGGGGAGACAAGGGGGTGGCAGTGGCGGTGATATGGTGGCGGCCTTTGGGGCCTAGAAGTAGACGGCCAACAGGAGCAGCTCGTCCGACAGGCTGGGGGTGACGGAGGCGTACTACGAACTCCAAGGCGATAAGTCACTTTTTTCTATACTTGAGCAGGGGAGCGTCGAGCAGGATGCGACGGTAGCTGTACGTAGGGTGGAGGACGATATAGGACACTCTATCCTCATCCTTACCCTAACTCCATATATTCACTTTCTGAAGCAGTCTGTCGAAGCCACTACTGGGACGCCATGTCCACAGCTCAAGGCGCTCTTAATCGTCTTTAAGTGATTCCTAGTTTCTATTTCTTGGTCCGTTGAGCCGCCGGGACGGAATGTTTACGAGGTGTTGCAGGCGGTTGATACAGGGGCTGTGTGGATTGATTGGGAAAGGATCTGCCTATGTTGTTCAGCTCGTGAATGCGATGTTGGAGACTCTGGACAGTACAACAGGCTAACCTATTGTGCAGCTGGATTATATCTCTTGCTCTGGATGCGATTGCAACCTGTGGTGGTAGTGCAAAAAGGCTAGAGGCGCAGAGAGGCAACAGTTGGCGGATTCGACAATGGCGAGAGGGACTTCGTGCGAGGCAGAGGTTTGATTGTTTAGCATCTACGACTGTCGGAAAGCTTACTGGGCCAAACAAGTAAAGGCGAGGCATAGCCATGCACAGCTTTAGGGGCGTGCGTGTGGCCAGCTCGCTTGATGCTTTTCTTGCAAAGGGGGGATGAAAGCTGACCGCTCTGTATTGACGTAGCAATGCCAGATTCGGGTTGGCATATCCAAAACAGGATTCCTACCACCCGAAAGTGAAGATCTTGTTGGTATAACGGTCCATTCTATTTATACATGTGGATAAGGATACTTCCAACATCCGTCGGAGGGAGATGGCTCAATATATTGCCATATACAGCCGTAGGTACATGAACCAGAGCGCCCTACTCAAAGCTAGGCCTCGCGCCGTCCCGAATGCTCCAAGAGCGCCAGCCATTCAAGTTTTCCTGATGGTGTTCGATCTCATCGTACAACCAACACCTACGCCCCAAGCTGTGCCACATTCCTTCCACCGTGCCTCAAGCTGTCATCTGACCAAACTCACGAGGTCTGGAAGCTACCAAGCTTGGTCCTCTTCGCCTCAGCCGGGGCCCTCGCGTACACAGCATCCCAGTCAATAGCATCCCACCAACGGTTGAGATACTCCCTCTTTCCAGCGACGCCGAAATCCGTCAGGTAGACATGCTGCCACGTGTTGACGCACAGCACGGGCTCCACGAACGCCGCGCCTGGTGGGTACTTGGATGCATCCTGGCCAGCCTTTGACGCGGCACCGAACGAGCCCGCGACGTTCTGCACGACGTTGTGCTGCGCCTGCAGGCGTGCCTGAGCGCTCGCCGCACTGCCGGGGCTGTGGTTGTTCAGGTCGAGCCCCTGCTGTCTGTAACCGGCCTCGGAGTATGGGGTGCCGGCATTGTAGGTAGTGAGGATGCGGAAGCCGGCGCGGTTTTCCTGGCCGAGGACGCGGGCGCCGGGGGTCGAGGCCCAGACGAGCCAGACGAAGCCCGGTCCGAACATGGAGGCGGCGGTGTCGATCATGGTCTTGCGGAGGGTGTCAATGCTGCCGAAGGTCTTGACGAGGGAGTCTTCGAGGGAGCGGTATTCGGCGAGCGGCTTGGGCTTGGGGGAGAGGGTTTCGAAGAAGAGTTGGTTGTTGTGCGCCATGCTAGCGTGGTTGAAGAGGGAGGCGGTGGTCGGACTGCGGGCGTGTTGTATTACTATGGCTTTCGGCTGGGCGTGCTCTTCTGGGAAACCTGGATATGACGGTCAGGTCTGTCTCGTGGGTAATGTACTAGAAACGAATGTCGTACCAGCGGTGATGACGTTCAATCTCCTCACAACCATCTTCATGTACTGTGTCCACGCAATATCGTAACCCTCTGCACTAAGCAGACCTGGAACACCCCCCGTGCTGAAAACATCGTCGTGTGGAAGAGGAGGTACATTGTGCTGAAGTCGCCGTTGCTGCCATGAGGCTTGAGCAGTTCTTGACTGAGGAATGAGGTCAGCGATTGTGGCAGAAAACATGCAATTTGTGATGGGCATACTGTGCTCTCAGCTAGCGACTTGAAGGCACCTGCGCGCCGGGATATTCTTTGTAACAACATCTTCGTGTGGTGGTGTGTTTGATCGTCCAAAATCTCTCCCAAGTCAAAGATCCCCAGCCGCGAGACCCTACGAGTTGCGGCCGGAACTTTCCGCGCAGCTTGACGCGCCGCCGGAGCTGCCTTGCTACGTCGTCTATGTACTGCCACCAGCGTATACCAGTCCATCTCCCCATCTCCTCCCTCCATCAAGCGGAAACATTCTGCGCATCTTTGCGTTGTCGCTGCAGTTTCTCCACATAGAAGTAATCTCCCACACTTTTACGAACGCAGCTCACATTAAAAGATGGTAAGCTCCCTTCAAGCCAACCAAGCTAGCTCCTACAGGTTGCTAACCTCAATAGTCTTCTCCTTTCTCCATAAGTACGCCGTCCGCACTCTCATACGATTATATCTCCTAACTTACCAATCAGATGGCGGTGCCTGTGTTGCCATGGTAGGCAAGGACTGCGTTGCCATCGCCTGCGATCTCCGTCTCGGTCTCCAAGCCCTCACCGTCTCGAACAACTTCCCTAAGATCTTCAACTACGGCGATGTATATCTCGGTCTGACTGGTCTCGCAACGGACGTATCAACAGTCGCCGAGACAATGCGGTACAAGGTCAACATGTACCGTCTGCGCGAAGAGCGTCAGATCAGCCCACAGACTATGGCCAACCTGGTCAGCAGTTCGCTATACGAGAGGCGTTTCGGACCATGGTTCGTCAGCCCGGTCATCGCTGGAATCAACCACACAACTGGAAAGCCGTTCATCTGCGGGTTCGACAGTATTGGATGCATCGATTTCGCGAAGGACTTCATTGTTAGCGGTACTGCGAGCGATCAGCTGTTCGGAACTTGCGAGGGTCTGTGGGAGCCAGATTTGGTACGTTCATGGGATCAGGGTGAGAGAGAAAAATACAGCTGTTAACATTGTGTAGGGTCCTGAGGATCTTTTCGAGACCGTCTCGCAGGCACTGCTCAACGCCGTCGACAGAGACGCCCTCTCCGGCTGGGGTGCACACGTCTACATAATAGAGAAGGACAAGGTCACCAAGCGGTTATTGAAGGGCAGACAGGATTAGAGGAAGCGGAATCGTGGGGAGATCACAATAAAGAGCCAATGTTCACTAGCAGGCGGGCTCTTGTACATTAGACATGGCATTGCATGAGGCGCTGGGGCGTTGTCGAGCTTGACGCTCGTAGGAAGCTCATGGTATTTTACGAATTTACATTTTAACAACTAACAAGCATTCCTCACTTGATGTGGTCAAGGATGGTGATTGGACGGGTGCTGGCTTGGTTCGTTTTGGAACATTCTACCTCGACTCAAGCCGTACGTTCCGAGCTAGGATTACCTTGACGGCCTATTCCGCCACCGAGCCCACAAGCTGCATGACATTCGTACGCTCGTAGGGCAACATTCGAATGTCGTGTCCAGTCACTCACTGTTCATGTCGATCTCGGCGTGGGCGGTGCCCGGCCTTGTCGGATTTAGCTGACCCCAGCCCTAAGGCACCTCCTTCCTTCCCTGCCCTGCCAATTCCCCTCCACATCCATTGTGACGATCTCCTATCTTTGTACACAATCGCTCTTTTTGCTTTCCGGTTCGAGAATGCCAATGTCTGGGCATTGTTCACTCTCACCGATCACTTCCACAGGCGTCCAGCCAACCCTGTTATACGGTTACTGGAGGCAACATTATCTTATTACAGGCAACGCATGCAACCTATCAACAAACATGAGATCTGGAGGGTTGCAGACCGTAGTTGACCTTCTGATCCTACCTGTTGCCATTAAGCCCCAGAAAGAGCCACAGCATCAAGATTCTCGTTCAGAACAAGCTAACCAGAACACTAACATTCACATTCGCTAGCCTAGATGTGATGCCGATCCCTACTCATGACTCGACTTTAAATATAGGCGAGGCTGAATGCGTTGGCTACTAAGATTACATGTAAGAGGGCCCGGCATTCCAAAACTAGGTTACCGACAGTGGCAATCAGTCGGTCAAAGAGTGTCGCTTTACCCGTTTGAGACTTCGCATCAAGGCAGCTGTATCAGCATCATCATCATCTCTTTCGATACATCTCAGGCTTGGCGCCGTTGCTTCTTTACGGAACAACTACTCACCGCATGACTTTCGTCGTAGAGTCTTGTTACGACGACAATTTGGTAATTTTGTGCAGGGTAAGTTGAGCTCTAGACCATCTCTTTCTCCTTGAGGACCTCACGCTATCAAACAGATCCTTGCCATTCCGACCCTACTTTATCACCGGCAACCTCTGAGAGCTTGTATGTAACCCTAGCAAATCTGAGGCTGAAGAGTATGGTACGCATCCCACGTTACCCTCCGCGTTTGGAAGGGATTACGGTAAGACCAGTATGAGTGCTCAAATGGCCAGAACATCCTACTTCAGCGCGGCCTTGGACCTAAGGCGTGTCACTCCTTGTCATCTTACACAACTAGAAGACTCCTTGCTGGGTTTCTATCTTTGTTGAATCGACAGCTGTACCTACGGCACCAAGTATAAGTATGCAACGCTCACGGACGTCGGTGACTTGCTACGTAGATCCGCGACACCTTCTTTGTGGTGTTCCAAAAGGCCGCAAGCCAGACGCTTCCCTTTTCAACGGACACACCGGTACAGCACAGGACATGTCTGGTACTTCGGGAAGCGACCCTCCACAGAGAGCTGAAGATGACTGGTCGGGTATTTCTGATCCAGCTGAGAGGAGAAGGATACAGAACAAGATGGCTCAACGGAGGTTTCGTAAGCTTGCTCCGGTCCCGTCCGGGGCAATGTCTTCTGATCAACGCAGACCCCAGCTGACATATGATATCAAGGAGAGAAAGCCAAGCAGGAAAAGGATGATGCAGAAAGGGAAGCTCAGAATCAACGGCAGGCGAATGCAGTGTACAGCCCGCCAGACTTGAAGTCTCTGGGCCAGGATGAGGGGTTATCAGGGCTACCATGGGGCTCCATTCCACCAAAATTGTTCCCAGCCAGCAAAGTTCAAGAGACTAAGAAGTCACACAGCTCTGAAAGTTCCACAACGTACGCCTCGTTTTCGAAAAGTGGGGAGAGTTCTCGGTAGTATGCAGATTTAACTACGCGAAGGCCGAAGAGCTTGGAATTTTCATGTACAGTCTGGCGTCCACCTCTTAGCAACGAAAGCTACAGTCACTCCCGTCCTGCTGAGCTGACCAGATAGCTTGCATCAGAGAAGGTGCAAGCGGCCGGTCCGACAACAACTGAAGGTGTCGATGCAAGTATCAAGTCTACTGTCTCAGCCAATGGGGTATGCCTTCCCTTCCGGCCGTTTCCCATGCTTTTGGGTCAATTTCCATTGGCTAGCTTCGGTATACAATTCTTCTCATTGGCCACTTGCCACTATCATATGCAGATTCGATTAAGCCGAGCACAAACTGTGCCCTCGGGGTACAGTTCCGTTTCCTGTCACATTCGCTTGCAGCAAGGCGTTCAGGATAGATGGAATGTGGCTTGCGAGTCTCTCGTCGACCGACCCATCCGGCTAGAAACTAGAAGAGACAGTAGGTTATTGAGAGTTGTGTTCTTAGCCGAGAGAGTGGCTCGAAAGTCGGCGCGTAGAGTGGGCGCTTATAGGTCGCCAAAATCAGCCGCAGCCGGGCACAGTGCCACTTCAAAGCCTCGTTTCAATAAGTATGTTGGTACCTTTACAAAAGACTCGTTGGCAGGGCTTGAAAATTGCAAGGCTGCAGTGGACGAGTGCACCTGCCGTTGTGATGCTTTAGGGTGGCCCGTGAGCAGCTTCCGCTTTCGGATGATTGGCGGGCTGAGTGAAGCGAATCTCTACGCCCAGCTGGAGCTACACCCTCAACCTTCTTGCACCACCTTCACACGAACAGAGACGACAGCTCATGCAGTGTCAGTATGATCGGAGTGAAGGTGCCGAACCATGCGCCGCATTATGCATTATGCATAATGACGGGCCCTTACATTGACGTTGAATCAGCTGAGCTTAAACCATCCGCAGTTTGCCCCCCTTCATGCGGCACTCTTGTCAAGCAAGCCAACTGACTACTATCAAGCTTACTGCGGCACTGCGGGATAGGTCGAAGCTAATGCCCAAGCCACCGCTGAGACATACGGCACCCTCATCTCATGATTCATGGTTCCAGACCACATCATGTTGAGGCGACGGTTACGAAGATGCCTCAGGAAGTCGATAGAGAGTGGCAGAATATTGACCCGCCATCAGAAAGCCGGTAATGGAAGACATCAAATCCAATAGACTCAGGAAAATCCAACACCGGGTGCCGTCACGATGATTAGTGCCGCGGTCTCGGGACCTGGCAGACGAGACCTAAGGCTCAGGGGACCAACACCCCTCCATGCACAAGCCTGACCAAGCTCCGGTTGTCCTCAACATGGTTGGTACAGTGGACAGGCATACTACCGTGCTGCTCCCGTTGACACCTCCACAACAATATATCAGGCCGCTGTGCCGCACAATCGGAAAGCTGTCACGGATCACAGTCGAACACATCAGGCTTATAAAGATACGTTTATCAACTCTACATCGCAATGGGGCGTGATACTTGTGTACTTCCATTAATGTCACCGAAGACGCCTACGAGTTTGTTCGGCCATCTATCCCTTCGAGAAGGGAGAGAAGCCGGAAAAATGCCTGCTGTTACCCGGGCTCAGGCAGCTAGAGAGTAAGGGTACCTGCATCAAAGGACGCGGAAGGGGCTGTAAAACCAACAGTGTACCGCACCTGTCGTGCTCTAACACACACACTTCACATTAGACCCACGGATACCTGCATAAACCAAAAGCTGAGCAATGACTGACTCGTTGGACAGTCAACAGCATCAAGAGGAGCTTCAAGAAGAGGACGGACGCTACCTCGAGGATGTGTTCGACATCTTTCTACCAGGTTCCTCTCCACAGTCCAACTTCGGTGTACTGTTGGCAGACCAGGCTACTATGGTACAATTTGACAGGTACTTCACTAAATGGAGATACCAACCACATCATACTCACATTCTTCCAGGCCGCTGCACAGACAACTCATGGATGTTGTAGTCCGCAAAGCGTCTCAAGACCCAGCGTTCTTGAACGACCTTCGAGCGGTGATTGGAGAGAAAGATACCGCCAAAGCGGACTTTTACAAGATCAAGGGTCAATTCAAAGCAGCCTTTGCCAGCCTCAACGAGTATCGTCTAACTGGTGTTCGATCCAACACCTCCCGAGACGTGATCACGGTAGCAACACATCTCCGAAACCTTCTTCGAGACCTGGAAGCTACAGCTCGTAAGCACGCCGGAACACCCTGGTTCCGCTTCAACGCCGTCACCTTCCTGCTTACAACGATCGAAACTGTCGTCGGCTGGAACTTTGACGCTTATGTGGGTGTGCCATGGCCACGCCCTGCATACATCGATCAGCCCTGGCACCGGAACTTGTATCGTCGACTCATTGAACGTCCAGAGACTAATCGGCCCTTCATTGTCGGTATCTTGGACGAGCAATTTGCTGACATCATGCCTGGCTTTCGTGCTCATATCGAACGAGTGGTAGCCAAACTCACCCAAGCCAATGCACCGCAACAGTATATCGCACACTTCGGTCGATGGGCGGCTGAGGAAGAAGATGAGAGTAGTGAGGAAGAGACAGACAATGAGGATGATGAGGATGATGAGGATGATGACGATGATGACGATGAAGATTCGGAATGAGATTGGTAGTTGTGTGCTCACATACGCCAGGCCGGCTTTCTCTTACTGTTTGGGATAGCGTTTGGGCGGTCAACATCTTCCCTCCTTTGGCTTTCATATGTACACATAGCCACCAATCCCTTATATATACACACAGTCCTTACGGGGCCGTCTCTTCTATATCTATGAACAATATTCTTACAAATGCCACCCACGAACACACTTCAAGTCACTTTTGGCCACATGCGCCACAAACACCACAACTTGCACAAACACCCATGGTTTTGCGCAACCATGTATCATACATCCCTGCCCCTCACACCAATATCATACAACGTCCCTGTCTCTCCACCTACGGCTTCTCCCTCCCCCCAAACACCCCTTCCATAGTCCCCGCCTTCCTGCTCGTCCCACCCATACTAGGCCCATCCAGCACCGCCCTAACCCTGCCCTCGAACGCCTCCACCATCTTCTCCGCGACCTTCGGCGCCGCCGCAGCACTCATGGCACTGTACAGCGGATTGGCGAAGCAATACTCGATACTCAGATTCACCTCCGTCTGCTCCCTCGCCTCCAGCGGAGCCGGCTCTTCCTGCGGCTTTCCGCCGCTACCGCTGATAGGCCCCGGCTTGTAGGGGAATGGCCGCAGATGCCAGCGCGTGAGCAGATGCGTCAGCACCGTCGCGTTGCGCGAGGGATCCGCGTCTGGGGAGGGCCGCGGGTTGTGGTGCGCGATTGCGTCGGCCGGGAGAGTGGTCTCGGTGGCTCCGGACACGGCTTCGAGTGTAAAGGAAGAGGGCGCGCAGTAGATGCGGCTGTGGTAGTCTTCGCTGATTTCGGCGCTGAAGCCGATGCTGAGGCGGGCTTCTTCGGGCCAGGTGGTGCCACTGCTGTCGGGGGTGGAGTGCGCCGTGACGGTGGAGGTGCGGCAGTAGGGGAGGAAGGCGCTGTATGAGGAGACGTCGGCGATGATGCGGTAGATGGCTGTGGCTGGGTAGGGGAGGGTGCGCGTTGCGGTTAGGGTTTGGGTTTGGGGCGCGAAGGGGTTGGGGAGGCCGGAGACGAAGGGTCGGGATTGGGGGCGTGTGAGGTGTCTGGGGAGTTGGGAGAGGATGGTCGAGGTGGGTCGGATGGCTTTCATGGTTGTGGGTGAGGAGGTGGTCTTCTGTGGTAAGGTGTGGTAAGAATCCGAGTCTTGTCTGCTCGGCTTCAGTTGGTCTCGGGCGCGAAATGTAAGGACTGGGTGACCTCCAGGTAAGACGAAGGACACAGAAAGGTAGGCCAGATACAGTCGAGTCTTAGATCGCGTAGAGCATTGACTTTTAGAGAATTGTCGCGATGACTTCACGATGCTGCGGGCCCGATCTGAAGCTCGAAAGTTGCAACGGGCCGAGCCGATCTCTTTCCCCAGATTTGCTCTCCATTTCGACCCCAGCAGGTTGGAGATTTATTTTCTTAGATCCACCACCTTGAGATCTCGGTCACCCATCCCACACCACCCAATCACTCATTCACCCAAGGCATCAGCCGAAATGAGTGACGCACAACCCCAAGACGCGGCCGCGCGCCAAAAGACGCCCAAAGCCCAGCTCTCAAAAGGCATGGAGCACATGCGCTTCGCCGTGACAATCCCAGACACACCGCCGACCTCAGCGCCGACCACTCCGCCCGTCGACAGCGGCGCCGACACCCTCCCCCAAACCACCGACACCACCTCCACCAACACCAGCACCAGCACCCCCTCCGAAGAAAACGCCTACGGCGTACCGGCCACCTTCCAACCACTCCGCAAACCCGCAACCGACTCCGCCTCAAACCCCCAAAAGCGCACCGACCCGTTCCAATTCGGCTCGCGGTACCTGGAGGAAGGCGACGACATCTTCGCCTACAACGCCTGGGACCACGTCGAGACCGACTCGGCCTACAAAGCCTTCATCGAGACGCAAACGGCCGTCCAACGCAGCAGCCCGGTCAGCGACTTCGACAAGAAACGCTTCAACGGCGCGCCGGAGAAGTGGTGGGATAAATTCTACAGCAACAACCAGGCGAATTTCTTCAAGGATCGCAAGTGGCTGGTGCAGGAGTTCCCGGTGCTGGGGGAGGTGACGAAGGAGGGCGCGGGGAGGGTTAAAATATTGGAAATTGGCGCGGGAGCGGGCAATACGGCGTTTCCGATCATGGCGATGAATCGGAATCCCGAGCTTACGATACACGCGTGCGATTATTCGAAGAAGGCGGTCGAGATTATTAGGTCCCAGGAGGCGTATGACGGCAAGACGATTGTGGCGGATGTGTGGGATGCGGCGGGGAAGGGGGAGGGGAGTGCGCCGCCGGGAATCGAGAAGGGATCCGTGGATATTGTGATTATGATTTTCATCTTTAGTGCGCTGGCGCCGGACCAGTGGAAGCAGTGTGTTCGGAACGTGTGGGAGTTGCTGAAGCCCGGAGGGCTGCTGCTGTTCAGGGATTACGGGAGGGGTGATTTGGCACAGGTTAGGTTCAAGAAGGGCCGGTATCTGGACGAGAATTTCTACGTTAGGGGTGATGGCACTAGGGTCTACTTCTTTGAGGAGGATGAGTTGAGGCAGATTTGGACGGGGCAATTGGAGGCTACGAGGCAGGAGAATGGAAAGACTGTGGCAGAGGAGGCCAAGGGTGAGGATATTGATGCGGAGCTTTCGGAGACCTTGAAGAAGGCTTCGATCGGTCAGGATCAGGAGGCTTGGCCACAGTTTGACGTGCTCAATCTAGGAGTCGACAGGAGGATGCTGGTCAACCGACAAAGGAAGCTGAAGATGTACCGATGCTGGATGCAAGGACGCTTCCAGAAGCCTGCCACAGCTGCGCCTTGAGCAAACACCAGCAGTAAACACGCCAGCCCAGACTTCCGTACGGGATCTTTAAGGGGAATGGCTATATCCCGTCTACTACCCGACCTACCTCAACCGAAATGCGTCTTCGGCCGTTCCAATTTCTCCCACTCGCCATCCACGCCCTTAATCTCCATATCGACCTTCTCATTATAAAAGCAGCAAAGCCCCTCAATCTGGGCACTCTCAAGCGTCGGTCTGGTATAGAACCAGACGATATCCTTGTACGTCTGCCCGCCCACCTCGGCATGGTAATACTCCGCCTCGCCCTTGTACGGACACTTGGAACGGGTGTCGCTGGGTCGCAGGATTGACGGGTCGATGAAGGTTAACGGCATGTAGTACCGCACTGGGAGACCGGTTTCGTAGAGGTGCATGGCGGTGGGAGAGGTGGCTACGACGTGTCCGGCGATGGAAACGCGGAGGGCGCGCGTGGAGGCGACGATTTGGATGCGCTTGTAGGGGTCTTTTGGATGCACGTAGATGGGCGAGTCTTCTTCGAACCATTGGTCTGGGGAGTGTTAGCTCAGGCTGGCACGTCGAAGTCGATGGTTGTGGTGCGGAAACAGAGACTTGTAGGAGAGGGAGAAGAGTGGATACATACCCATAGCCCCAAAATCCACCTTAACAAGCCCACTCAACTCCTTCCCCTTACCCTCCAGATCCCCAGCAAAAGCAAACGCCCTCTCCGTCTCCTTCCCATTCCCAGCTCTCAATCTCCACATCCTTGCAATCGTCTTCCCTCCCTCCTCAATCTTGTCCCCCTCGTCTACCTTTAGCGATCCATCCTTCTGTGCAGCGGAGAAGGCGGCTTTGGGGAGGTAGAGCTGCGGGAAATAGTCGTGTTCCCAGACTAGGAGGGCAGAGGTGGTGTCGGCGATGTAGGCGCCGCCGTGCAGGATGCGGATCCTGCAGGGGGTGGAGAGGGTGCGGACGGGGCCTTGGGTGGCGAGTTTGCGGGCGAGAGCTTGTGGACTGAATTGGTGTTAGATATGTACCTAGATTTGTGTATGGGAAGTGTGGAAGTGGAGTAGATGTACTCGTCCATTCTGATGATGTTGCTCATGCTATACTGTTGGGTTATGAGAGGTGTGGAAGGTGGTCGACTTGTTCAGATAGAGCGCTGTGCAGTTTCAACCTAGAGGCTGTACTCTTCGAGATATATATACACATACAGAGAGTGGGGAGATGGCACTGAACAGATCCGTGTTCCTACCGGGCGTTAACAACCCCGCCAATTGAGGAGAGCATGTTTTGTCAGCGTCAGCACCTGGCAGGCATCAATGGGTCGGGTGGCATGATTCACTGGTGACTAGACATGTGATGAAAGCTGATCAATAGCGTTACGGGATCTCACAAGATACTGTTATGCATTCGTACACAGAAGAAAGGTGTTACTATTCAATTGTCTACCTCATCGATAACGGAAGGAACCTAGATGTAAAGTCGCAGATAGAGTTCGGAACGCCGCTGAGAAGCGCCTTGGCACAAACTCGACCCTTGAACCACTGGGGATGATCCGTTACCAACTGAATGGTGACCATGAATTAGTCGCGTGCTACTGTTGATTGTAAGCCTGTATACTTGGCGCAGAATTGTAACATCCGGGATTATGGCTGGCCTTGTAGAAAGACTGCGTTAGTGAAAAGAGTAAAAAAAGGGAGGCGCAGTACGCGAGGGCGCCCTAGAAAGCTGCAGGTGCGGCACGCAAGGGGAAGGGATTGTTAGTAGATCTTCCCTCGTCAATAAAAATTCTCTCAATAACAACCTTCCTGGAAGAGCTTGCACAATCTCTCAGCTACACCACATCTCTAATCCAAAGACGATCGCTATCACCGCCATCTTCTCGTGTATTGTATAACTACAGTATCTCGCATACTCGTACTCCCACGCTCAGGCCAATCGCTTACGACGCTTACGGGCATGGTCTGGCCCAACCGTCGGACGTGAGCAGCCGGGACCCTCCATCTCCGCAATCGCACTCGCACACGACGCACAGGGCCCAAGGCATCCCACATATTCAGCTGCTCTCAGCCTGCCGACTTCCATATCCTTCCATCTACCACAACAACCTTCATTGATGACCTGATTACGACCAGAACGCGTTGTTCGCATTGCAGAATTGAGGTAGCAGGCTCACAATCTCTTGTATGCCGTGCTTCCGCCCATGAGAGCCCAATCATGCCTCGAAAACGACCCCCTGGATCAGCTCTAAGCCTGAGCAATGCCCTCCTTTGCATTATACTCCTCATACCCGTCATTACGGCAGCTCAGCAGCAGCGGCCTAACAATGCATATCAAAGATCACCTCCCGAGGTGCTCGATGGTGCCGGTAACACGCCCGACCACCGTTTAGGTCGGTCAACTCACACGCGCACCAACCACAAAAACAGCAAGAACAATAACAACAACCACAATAACGCGATTCTTTCTACAAACGAGCGCGCCCTTGCGACTTTTGCTCCAGCCGGGTCCAACCCAGCTGTCCGAGCAGTTCCTGCCCGATCATCGGCTCCATCCGCTGGTCTTACTTCGCGACACCCGGCGCGGTCTCTGCAGGATTGGCAAGTCGAGGATATCATTCTCCTGGCGACAGTTGATGGAAAGATCCACGCGAGAGACAGGAAGACAGGAGCGCCGAGATGGGAGTTAGAGGCCGACAGACCTATGGTGGAGACGACGTACCACCGGAATAACAAGTCGACGTCCTCGGAAGTACCCGCTGAGGGTGATTATTTGTGGATAGTCGAGCCTTCGCAAGATGGCAGCCTCTACGTTTACTCGCCTGGACCGCGTGTTGGCATGCAGAAGCTTGGATTGACTGTCAAGCAGTTGGTCGAAGAACTCTCACCCTATGCCGGCGAGGATCCTCCAGTCGTGTACACCGCAGACAAGAAGAATACTCTCTATACTGTGGACGCAGCTACAGGAAATGTTTTGAAGATGTTCAGCGCCTCTGGATCGGTCACTAATGACGACCGCAACTGTAGAAGAGTGGATGCCCTAGAGGAAGGACTGAAGAATGAAGCGTGTGGTTCAGTTGGCACTCTCACGCTTGGAAGGACCGAGTACACTGTCGCCATTCAAGACAGAGAGACTGGGGAGCCTATATGTACCATACGCTACTTCGAGTGGGGTCCGAACATCAGAGATAAGGATCTCCACAACCAGTACGCATCGACTCTCGACAACGCATACGTCTACAGCAAGCATGATGGAAGCATCTTCGCCTGGGATCATACCGAGACGGATGGATACAGCACTTCCTGGCCACAGCGCCCGATGTATCGGCACAAATTCTCGTCACCAGTAGCACGTGTTTATGATGTCGTTCGTCAATACGATGATGACTCCACAGACGCCTCGCTGGTTATCCTACCTCAGCCTATTGGACCTACTGGGGGATTGCCAGAGTTGACAACTGTTTTTGTCAACTGTACCGAGAGTGGTAGTTGGTATGCTCTGTCTGAGCAAAGCTATCCTACCGTTACCGATGGAGCAACTAGAGCTTCTTGTTACTATGATTCCTGGTACCTTGATCCAGATGGTGAGGACATACCAGTCAGTGGTTCGGTACTGGCAAAGCAGCGTGCTAAGCTGGTTGGTGTACATCCCTTGTCGGCCCTTAGCAGCGAGCGACCCAATATTCCAACCATTTCTGGACCAGAAGCGAGGGACACTATCTCGTTGCCTGCTGGAGGCATGTCTGATGATGGAGATCTGCTCATTGATGAGCCACGCCGCTCCTGGCTGGACTCACTCCCGCCGACATGGACGATCATCATCATGCTACTCTTACTGGTCCCTATCATTCAGAAGAAGTTCCCTTCATTGGGAGACAAGCTTCTGTCTTCGAGAAAGTATATCGAGCAGCTGCTTGGCCAGCGGGTTACAACAGCGCAAATGTTGGACAGTGTCCCCACTGTAACGGTTACTGAGCCCGATGACAAGCCTGCATCTAATGAGGTGAAGGAAGAAACGCCAAGCTCGGAACCGCCTAAGATACGTGAGGCTGAACCGGCAGTGGAGACAGTTTTCGCTCACGCAGATAAACCATCTGAGAGCGAGCTGGAGCCCACGCTCAGCGCAGATGATGACACAGCGCTTGCTCAACCGGAAGCGGAGACCACTGCTGCACCTGCTGACACGCCACAAGAAGGGACGCCAGTGAAGCCTAAGAAGAAGGCGACTCGAGGTGTGCGTGGCGGCAAGAAACAGAAAGAGAAGAAGGCCCAACAGCAAGAAGCTCAACAGCGGAAACGCAAGGACAGCCAGCTCGATAAGATCAGCGACTCAGACGTTGAGGCACTCACCAAGGTTGAGTCGCACAGGGATGAAAAAGCCATCGAGGTTATCAGCGTGCCTGACTCAGAAAATCCCAACTTCAAGGGCAAGATCCAGATCAACAACCTCGTTATCAACACGGATCGTGTCCTGGGTCATGGTTCAGCCGGTACTTGCGTATTTGAGGGCTCATTCGAAGGAGACCCGGTTGCTGTCAAGCGCATGCTTTCACAGTACTACGAGCTCGCATCCTCTGAAGTTTCATTCCTCAAGCAATCCGACTACCACCCAAACGTTGTCCGCTACTTCTGTCAACAACGGGACCAACACTTCCTCTACATTGCAGTGGAACTTTGCCAAGCAAGTCTCTGGGACCTTTACTACAGTGACACACGGGATGAGCAACGGCGTGCCGAACTCTCCCACCTCCTCTCCATTATTCAGACTGATGTCCCAAAAGCGTTGCATCAACTCGCTGCCGGCCTCCATCATCTCCACGAGATGCGCATCATTCACCGCGACATCAAGCCCCAGAACATCCTCATCGCCTACCCACGTCGTAACCAAAAGCTGCGGCTCGTGATTTCGGACTTTGGGCTGTGTAAAACACTGCCTGAGAACGTGTCTACGCTTGTTGATCCAACGTCCAACGCAGGCACATGCGGCTGGAAAGCGCCAGAGCTGATCCTTCAACCAAAGGACAGCGCCTCTAACAATGGTTCATTCCCCGGCGGCCAGTCTACGACAGACAGCGCAACCGGCACCGGCGCCACCTCCGGCGTCAAGCGTGCAGCCGACATCTTCAGTCTGGGCTGTCTCTTCTTCTGGGTCTTGACTGGTGGTTCGCATCCCTTCGACGACAAAGAAGGCTGGATGCAGATGCGCGAACTCAATATCAAGAAGAACCGGATGCTAAACATGGAGAAACTCTTCGATCTAGGCTCCGACACCGAGGAGCCTCTGCAACTCATCAGGAGCATGTTGGCTCATGAGCCAGAGAACCGCCCCACGGCCCACGAAGTCTACACGCATCCATTCTTTTGGAGCGCGGAGAAGAGACTCAGGTTCCTAGTCGACTGTTCCGACCATTTCGAACACGAGCCCCGCGACCCGCCGAGCGAGCACCTCCTGATCCTCGAAAGTTATGGAGAGGTTGTCTTCGGCGCCGACTTTTTGCGCAAACTCGACCGCAGCTTCATCGACACGCTGGGCAAGCAGCGCAAGTACAACGGCGCGCGCATGTTGGATCTGTTAAGGGCGTTCAGGAACAAGGCCAACCATTACGAGGATATGCCCGAGGAGGTGCAGCGCAGAGTCGGCAGTTTGAAGAATGGCGGATACCTGAGGTATTGGACTAATCGCTTCCCGAGGCTGTTGATGGCGTGTTATTGTGTCGTGCGCGAGTGTGGCGTTGTGGGGAATGATCGGTTTGAGGGCTATTTTAGGGGCGAGGGCGAGTAGAAGTAGAGAGGCTAGAACTGGTTCATTCGTGTAAAGATGCGCCCTCGACGATGTTCATGAGTGTCTCAAGCCATTTGTGGGCGATGTAGAAGGGTCCGCGGAACTTTCGTGGTGGTCGAGGTCGTCCACGACGTCCACCCCCCGTCGTGCCCCTCTCATTCGTACCTCGGCTCGGTGGCAGCGCCGGATTGTCGACCTCACCTCAGCCAACGACCCATATAGCCCGTACCTAAATAAGTAGTGCTAGATCGCGCAAAAAGTCACTCTATAATACCTATTCAGTTCTTCGTCTTCGTTTTCGTGAGAAGTAGAGAATGGCGCGACCGAAGTTGACGCTGTTCGTGGACCTCGTTAGCCCGTTCGTCTACCTGGCGTTCTATGTTACGGTATGTACCCCTTCAAATCCCACAAGGTAAGTAAGGTAAGGTAAGGTAGGAAAGTAACTGACGTAGCCCCTAGAGAAACTCCCCAGTCTTCAAGCAATGCGACGTCACCTACGTTCCGATTTTCTTGGGCGGCGTGATGAAGGCGTGTGGGAATACTGCGCCGATTAATATAAAGAGTATTACTTTGCCGTCCTTCCCACCTCCTGCGTCTTGAGTTCCTTATCCCTTCGTGTTTTCATCATTCCAGCCCTTCATCATTCCAGCCCTTCATCCCTCCCTCAATCCCATTCCTTCCTTTCTCCTTAACTATTACTACGCTCCCGCCCTCCCTCCTCGCCCCTACACCATTTCCCACGCACAACCCAGACTGACCGACGTGTCCACCCACCAGACAAAGACAAATGGATCCATCTCGAACGCACGCGCTGGGCCCAATACTGCAACATCCCGATGCGCTCCGAGCCGCCTGAGGGGTTTCCCGTTCCTACCTTGCACGTAAGTTTAGGTACTTGTGTACTGGTTACCTTTCCTGCCCCCCCATCCCTAGCCAATACACGACCTTGCGCGACCAGCACACAAAGACGTAGTAACAAGAAAGCAGATCCAACGCGCCCTGACAGCGCTCCAAGCGCACAACCCCTCCGCCTTCCCGGCCGTCTTCGCGGCCCTGTGCCACGCGCTCTGGGTGGAAGGAAAGCCGGCGCACACAGCTGAGGTGTTCGGTGGCGTCTTTGCGGCTGTGCTGGGGGAGGGGGAGGCACGGAGTGTGCTTGGGAAGGTAAGTCAGCTAGCCTCTCATGCTGTTCATCGAGAGAGGTGCTTGGCGGGGTTAGAGAGGTGAAAGGTAGGGTTAGAGGACGGGCACTGCTAACAAGACATGTGTATAGGCCACATCGCCAGAGACGAAGCAGTCGCTGCAGCGGAATACGGATCTGGCGCTTGAGGAGGGCGCGTTCGGGTTGCCGTGGTTTGTGGGTGAGTACCTACATTAGATGTTGGTGGCTGGGTCCGCCAGGAAGGTGAGGGTGGTGAGTATGCACAGCATTGCTGACGGAGATACACAGCTACGGATGCCCAAGGGCGGAAGGAGGCGTACTGGGGCTTTGACCATCTGGGACAGGTGATTGAACATCTGGGTCTGAAGAAGACAGACACGGACGAGCTGAGGGCGATGCTTTGATCGCGTTACCTTTGCTCAGAGTAAGTCTGCAGCTATGAGTGCAGTACCGGATTGAAGGGTAGGGAAATCTTTGGCTGCAGGCGTGGTGGCTGTGCCATCAGCCCGAAACGACTTTCTGCATCTGGTATGGTATATAAGTACCTGTACATATATAGCCTATGCTTTTTGTGATGTATTTTCATCTATCATCGTCGTTGTCGACAACGGCCCGCGCTCAGTGAGTGCGCCGCTGACACGACGTAAACACGGCCCATGCCTTATGCAGCCATCGCATGCGTTCCCGTCTATCTCATTAAAGATTCCTTCAAAGGCCATCAAGCGCTCGCTCGCTCTGCCACACCTCACATCCGCTCTCTTCTCCTCGGGGCAGCGCGAATGATGTTGTCGACTCTGAGAAGGAGCTGTTGCGTGTTAGTATCGACCGGATAAGTAGTATGGGTTAGGGAGAATGGACAACTCACCTCAGCAGCCTCGCTAGCACTGTTAACCACCGCCCTCTTAAGCTTGTAGCTCTCCACGACGCCCAACTCCCTCATATCCGCCACACCACCACCTGGGGTCAGGAGATCCAACCCACTGCTGCTCATGCCACTGTAAACCGCCTTCCTCAACCTGGCGACCAGATCGCTGCTATCCAGACCCGCATTGTCGGCCAAAATGGTCGGGAGCTGCCTCAACGCCTTCGCAAAGCTGTCGACGGCGATGGCCTTCTTACCCGCCACGTTCTGCGCCGCCTGGTCCACGGCCTTTGCCATGACCATCTCGGCGCATCCACCACCCAGAGTTGTCTTGGGCATCTTGACAGTTTGCGACAGCACGGCGAGGGCGTCGTGGAGCGAGCGCTCCGCCTCGTCGAGAAGCTGCTCAGTCGCACCACGCAGCACGACCGTGCATGCCTTTCCGGCCGCGACGCCCGAGAAACGGATGAGAGTGTCCTCGCCGATGATGACCTCCTCGATAACATCACAGTGGCCCAGCTTGACCATATCCGGGTGGTCAAAGGTCGATGTGATCTCCGCGCCAGTCACCAGCGCCAACCTCTCGACGCCATCGAAGTCCGCATGCTCGATCGACGCGATGCCTGCGTCGGAAAACAGTTGCTCAGGCCAGTTGTAGATGAGCTGGCGGTTGACGAAGCAGTTGATGCCGTGGGCCTTGATGCGCTCAACCTTCTGCTTCATCTTCTCCCTCTCCGCCTTCTCCAGCTCCGCCAGCTTGCCTGTCGAATCCACCTTGACCCTGGCGCCGAAGATCTTGACCTTGTCCGTATCCATGCTCGTGTTGGCGACGAGGATCTTAGCGTTCTCGATCCGCTTGGGCTGGTTGACACCGAACTTCTTGTCCAGGATGAAGCCGCTGTCGAGGTACGAGTCGCTGAGCTTGCCGCCGGCTTTCTTGATCACTTGGATGTGCGTCAGGTCTGTTGAGCCCTGCATGCGGAGCACGGCGTCGACGGCCAGGTTGGCGAAGTACTCGCGCTCCTGCGACAGCACTTTCGAGCTCAGCGTCGTGCGCGCGATCGCCAGCAGGTCTTTCCTGAACAGCTCCGGGCTGGCGCTGTTGTCGACGGCGGAGTTTTCGAGCGCGGTGAGGGCGGCGTTGGACGCGATGCGGTAGCCTTCGATGATGGTTTGGGGGTGGATCTTTTGGTTGACGAGCTGTTCGGCCTCGCGGAGTAGCTCGGCGGCCAGAACCGCTACGGATGTGGTGCCGTCTCCTACTTCGTCATCCTGGACCTTTGAGATGTTGACCAGCACCTTTGCGGCGGCGTTGTCGAGAGCAATGGATTTCAGGATCGTTGCGCCGTCGTTCGTTACTAGGATCTGGCCGGTTGAGCTATGGAGGGGGCTAGGTGTCAGAACGGTTCTTCGAGCCGATGTTGCGTGTGTGATGACTTTGAAACGTACCCAGATTGTAATATCTTGTCCATTCCCTTTGGTCCTAATGTGCTCTTCACCAGATCTCCTACGGCGATAGCGCCCACGAATGCTGAGAGACGCGCATTCTCTCCCTTCTCCTCCGTCACGTCCTCTGCGAAGATCTGAGTAGGGTTTTGGTATGACTGAGAACTCCGTTAGCACCACCAGCACATCCATGACTGTTGCTGTACGTACCATGTTTGCTGTGAGTGAGGAAAGGGGGTATATCTGGCGTTAATGAGCTGCTCGTGGAGGTCGACGCGACTTTTCCCATCCCGCAAAGTCTTGGCACATGCAGCTTCATGCGTTCGTAGAGAGCTTGCGGAGTTGCAACTTCACCTCCGAAGACTGGTATACTACATAACAGCGACAATGGCGAAGAGACCCGCAGCAGAACCACTGGAGAACCTCCGATACACGGATTCACCAGCGTCAAAACGTGCGAGGGTGGAAGATATCCCGGACGCGGACCTACCATCGCAGGAGCTCCTGAGACCTACAGTGAACGGCCACGCGAATGGAACATCTACGGACGGAATAGCAGATGCTGCAAGGCAAGAAAACGAGACATTAGAAGAGGCGGAGTTAAATGAAGATGAGGACCAACCGGCTATTTCAGCACCAACCAGACAGACCGCGCCGACAGAAGGTTATGGCGACCTCTACCTCGACACAATCAATCGCGCAGTGTTAGACTTCGACTTTGAAAAGCTCTGTTCAGTAACACTGTCAAACATTAATGTATATGCATGCCTGGTATGCGGGACCTATTACCAAGGCCGGGGACCAAAATCGCAAGCATACTTCCATGCACTCGACATCGGCCACCACGTCTATATCAACATGGAGACTAAGAAAGTCTACGTTCTACCGGAAGGCTACGAAGTCACGAGCAAGAGTTTAGAAGACATCAAATACGTGGTAAATCCCACCTTCACCAAGGAAGACGTAGCCAAACTGGACAAATGCCGCGCGGAAGCCTGGGACCTCCAAGGCCGCAAATACAATCCCGGCTATGTAGGCATGAACAACATCAAAGCAAACGACTACTTCAACGCCGTCTTCCAATGTCTGGCCCACGTGCTGCCACTGCGCAACTACTTCATGCTGACCGACCTCACCCCCCGGCCGCAATTAGTCCAGCGCTCCAGCATCCTTTTGCGCAAACTCTGGAACCCCAAAGCCTTCAAAGCGCACGTATCGCCCCACGAACTACTTCAAGAAATCTCCCTCCGCTCGTCCAAGAAATTCAACCTCCTCACCCAATCCGACCCAGCCGACTTCATGGCCTGGTTCCTCAACAACCTGCACCTGTCGCTCGGCGGCAGCAAAACCCGTCCCAAATCCAGCATCATCCAGCAAATCTTCCAAGGCCAGCTGCGTGTAGAATCGCAAACCATCACCGCGCGAGCCGACGCGCAAGACCGGCTACGATTCGAAGACGCCGCCATCGCCTCGGCGGTCCAGCCCTTCACGATCCTGACCCTCGACCTACCCCCCGCGCCCCTGTTCCAGGACGACCGCGAGAAAAACATCATCCCGCAGATCCCGCTGACGAGCGTGCTGGGCAAGTACGACGGGGTGCGGGCGCAGGAACGGCTGAATACGCGGCTGCGGTACAGACTCCTGCATCCGCTGCCGCCGTATCTGATCATGCATATCAAGCGCTTCTCGCCGAACAAGTTCCTCAACGAGCAGCGGAACCCGACCATTGTTACTTTTTCGCCGCGCGCGCTCGATCTGTCGCCCTTCGTTGAGCCGAACCCGGCGCTGCATCCGCCCACCGAGCCCGTCGTCTACGACCTCGTGGCTAATGTCACGCACGAGGGTGTGAGGGTGAGGGATGATAGTGTGGAGGGCGAGGCGGAGAAGAAGGTGTGGAGGGTGCAGGTGCTCGATCGCGGGGGCGCGGACGGCAAGGCCGGGGAGAGGTGGTGGGAGATTCAGGATTTGTTTGTTAATCGGGTTGAGGCGGAGCTGTTGAGTACGAAGGAGGCTTATGTGATGGTTTGGGAGAGGAGACGGGGCGGGAAGGGGAAGGGGAAGCAGGCGAAGTAAATGAGTGAGATGATTAGCCGAGGCTACGAATGGCAGGGCCTGGAAATGTTGAGTTGGATGAGCTGTGGATGTGGAGAAAGTCATCCATATGAGCGATCTGGCCGTTATGAAGCAGAAGCCGGCGCTCTTCCCAGAATAAAACATTTCAGAACTCCTTATCCGTGGTATCTTGCCGTCGCTAGTGATACATGACTAAGTCTATTCGCACCAAAACACCCCGCTCGCAATAACCCGCAATTAAGTGCCGAAAGTCGTAAGCAAAGTAATCAAATGCAGAAGATTAAAGCAGTGAGGAAGCAAGATCGTACCGCATCGGTCCACGAGCACCGTTGTCGGAGAAGACAGAGCCTCTATTTGCTTCATGCAGACTCCTCGTCATCACTACGGTCAAGGCGGGCGGTCCGCGTGCGGTGAGTGCTTGCAGACGGTCGCGCTTTGGGCGGTGGCCTGCGATGCGCAGCAATGGCCGTGTTACGTGCCGCCAGCAGCGCAGAAGGCTCATCAGTGCCAACGAGAGCGGTGAAGAGAGAAGAGGGGCGTATGCTCTGTCCCTCATCAATCGGTCCCAATGTTGGTGGAAGCCTCACACCGCCTGAATTAGCATTTCTCGGGGCTTGGCTGGGGCTACCCGCTAGTTGAGGTGCTCTGGCACTACGTAAAGCGGAGGTTGATTGAGAAGATGATCCACGGGTAGGTCGTGGCAATTCTCTGGGGGTCGGAGCGGAGCTTGAATGGGCTGGTAGAAAATGTGAGAGGTGACTGAAATACCGCGATGGTCGCGGCGAGGGAGACGAAACGGTTGAAGCTGCATCAGACTCGGTGGGGAGCTGTCCGGGGCGTTGCCTGTGAAAGTTCGACAGGAACGTGATTGCGGCACGATTGTTCCCTACGGCATAGCCGATACCGTCACCTAACATTCAGTCAGCTATTGGCCCTTCAATGGTTGGGAAAGGATCTCGGACCCCACCCAATGTCTGACGCGTCGCTGTCACCATAGTCCCCGTACTCATGCTCGTGCTCTCCGTAGTGCTCACTGTCGTGTTCATCGTGATCTTCGTCATCATCATCGTCATCGCTGTGCTGCAGAGGCGAGAATCCACCTTCGTGGCTGCCTATTTCGTCCCCGCGCTCAGTCTCGGAATCATCGCTGGATTCGTCCTCATCGTCATCGTCGTCGGAGATCGGAATGGCCCCAGACAGCCTAGACCGTTGTACCGGGCGTGCACGTCGCGAAGACATAACTTCCGGGCTCGCAGAACTCGAGTCCTCTTGCTCTGCATGAGCTTGATCCGAAGATTGCTCGTCGTCCTCGTCGGAATCAATTTGGATGGTCCGCCGTGCCCTCCTCTGCTGACTCGGGCGGGGCGCATCGTTAGCAGGCTCTTCAGAGTCCGAGACAATTCTGTACAACGGACTAATCTCATCGTCTTCCATATCCGAGGCAGTTTGAATAGTCCGCCGTGCCCTCCTCTGCTGACTCGGGCGGGGCGCATCATCAGCAGGCTCTTCAGAGTCCGAGACAATTCTGTTCAACGGACTAATCTCATCGTCGTCGTCGATGAAGTCCTGCATCGAGTGGCTATCCTCATCTTCATCCTCTTCGGTATCCCATTCACCATCCACAGTAAAGCCAACCATCTCATCACGCGCTTCACGGCGTCTACGTCGCTCTTCTGCGCGCACAGCATTGCCGATTGGACTCGAACCATGCATCTCAGAATCGTCATCCGATGGATAGGCACCAAGTCCGATATCCAGACCGAAATCTGCATCTGCGTCCTCTGCGTCAATGTCGATGTCCAGCTCTTCATCCGCACCATGACCATTCGTGCTCGCACCACTACTGTCGGTGTCAGAGAAACTTTCCCAGGTATCTCGGTCAATATGTATCCCGCATTGCAGACACATGCCCTCCTCCAATTCCCAATGGCAGTAAGGGCAGCGATCTACGTTATCGCCCGGGTCGTGTATAGGATTGACAATCATGCGAGATCCCTTCTTGAAAGAGCCTTTGAAAAGACCTCCCGTCCGTGGATGTTCGTTTGCCAGGTCGATCTTGACGATGTCTGCCTCCTCTTGTTGCCATTTAGCGTGCTCTTCCATTGTCTCACCGTCTGGTAACAACTCGGCTCTGCCGACGAAGATGCTTGCCATCTCTTTGATCACATAGGAAGGTGCGGGGATTTGGGTAATGTGATCCCTGCAGTTCGGACATGTCTTTTTCTTGTTGGCCACGAACCACTGACACAGGCAGCTGTAACAATAGGTGTGGCCGCATTGTAGGACATATGGCTCGTAAAGAAGCCTTTCGCAGATTTTGCAAGTGATGAGCTGCCGGAGGGCGTCGAAATCGCCTTGTAGTAGCTGTAAAGCCTATAATTCGCGGGTCAGCATAGACGTCCCAGACATATACGCGGTAGCATATTTTACTACTAACAAGGAGATGATGACTACCAGACTCGGCAGACGCAACTACTTTCGCACCAACACCAGGACTTGGGAGCGTCGGCGTGCTTCTCTGAGCTCTTTCCCTCACGTCTTCCGGAGACATGGTGCGGCGATCACTGCCACTTGCGATGTGAAGTTTCTTCCTAGAACCTTCGTCTGCGGACTCGCGGTGTCGTTTGCGGGACGGCATCCAGTGAGGTATTACTTGATGTGTAGGCTGAAGGAGACCTTATACGCGTGTAGCTCGCTTCAGACCTTTTCAAGGCCGATATGGAGTGGTTAAGGTAGGGTCTGTGTAAGGGTCCTAGCAGTCTGGGGCAAGAACGTCCGCTAAGGCTTCCCCTCGGAAAGCTGCTTTGAGTCGGCTGTAGCTGCAGACGAAGACGAGCAGACGAAGACGAGAGCTGTGGAATGAGATGAAAGAGTTGACGGAAGTCAAAGTAGATGAGAGGTCTCCCTGACAACATAGACTTGCCAAAGCAAATCGTAGTAAGAGGTGAAAAGATGATTGCTGCGGCATATGTTACGTGCAGCCTGCACCTGGTCGACGGGGCCATGTAAGGAGGACTCCAGCAGCCGGTAAGGAGGACTCCAGCTTGGTCACGTGAAATCTTATAAGAATCATTCCGTAGGAGTGATTCTAGCAGCCTAGATCGCAACTAAAGTTGCTAGCTGCTCCGAATCACTCACCTAACCCCCTAACCTAACCTAACCTCCTAATCTAACCCCTAACCTGAGTTATTCATGATCCTTTGCAAGTCTTGACTTTGCCAAGACAAGCTGCAAATCCTGCTTAGTCAGCTTCGGATTGCTTCAGATTTAAAGATCTGTCTATACTACAGGTTAGGGGTTAGGTTAGAGGGTTAGGTTAGGCTAGGGGGTTAGGTGAGTGATTCAGAGCAGCTAGCAACTTCAGTTGCGATCTAGGCTGCTAGAATCACTCCTACGGAATGGTTTGAAAAGTCGTAGTTTGTATGGAAATCTGGTGAAGTCCTTCTTACCGGCTTCTGGAGTCCTCCTTACCTGCGCCCCTGGTCGACGTGCAAAAGCGTGACGCGATATAGATTAGATCGCTTGGCGCGACGCTACCCTAGCTTGTGGAACCTTATTCACGGCCCACTCCGCCGATCAAGCACGCAACTTCTCCTCAGCTTCAACCTGCATCCATCCAATCCGTCCAAGACCTTACCTTATTTCATCATCCTCTCCTCCACTGCTCTCCCACTCTTCTTCCTCTCTTTTAATACGTCCCTCGATTCACTTTTCTACATCTTCCATCTTCGCAATCTTTTGCGCCTTACCATCTCACACGACTCTTTACGTTTCTTGTTGTGGGTTTTAAGGCCCTTCACCGAGATTTTCCACTCATGCTTGTGTGGCAGCTTACCGTCAGTTTGCGAATTTCTGAGCGTTGCGTAAGCAGTGTTGAAACATTTAGAGGTTGAGAGCGTTACGTTTACATGGTTTGTTGCTACATAACTCCATTCAAATCACCTTTCATGAACAAGAAAGTCACATCTGGTCTCATACTCTTTCGTTCAGCGGACTGTGGTGTCGTGAAGATAAAAGCTCAATATAGGTCTCAACGCCTCCACTACGAGTGGCTACATACATTCCAGATGCGACACATCAACGCCATGATTAACTCCGGACAATCCCATCAAGCGGCAACACCGGAGCATTCCCACAGCGTTTCCAGAAGCGACAAACATCAAATCGTCAGACAAATTATTACGACTCTTACTAAGGTATCGAGTCTTCATGATACTCTCTGCCCATGCGACAGCCACCCATGCGCAGCATCTCAATACCCTCATGCGATAGCGACAAATGCTTCTCCATAGCTGCGACCTAGGGACTTAGGCCTCCCTGGCACGCTTGGCTATGCGCATAGTCTCTTCCGTGTCCTCACAGCCGACATCTGGAATGTCAACCTCGTCGATGTAACCCACCTGGACCTCCTCGTCCGGGACGATCTCCTCGTTGGTGCGCTTCAAAAAGTGTTCTTGCTCGGAAAGGAACTTCTTGAATCCCTTGGTATCGAACTTCTTGCCGGCAGACTGCATGGTGCGAAGGACCTTCAGTTGACTGCGCAGACGTTCCTCCAGCATGGCCAAGCGGTAGTCGCCGAACTGGAAGTAAAGACGGCTGAGGTCAGAGATTGGACGGACAGTCCTCAGCTCTGTGTCGTCAGGGAGATGAGGCGACTTTGGTCTAAAGGAAGTGACCATGCTAATGCGCTCTTGAGCACCGAGCGCCCTGAGAGCCTCGTGCGTGATGTAGCGTCCCTGGAGAACGACGGCACAGCCCTACAAGCTTGTCAGTAACTATGGTGAAGAATGTATTCGAGAAGAACGACATACCATCTGTGGCCCTCGGACCTTGATGACCTCTCCATTACCGGTCCTCAGCGCAGTCTCGCCACCGACCATGGTGCTGCAGTCACTCAACATCAAGACGCAGACGAAAGGATAGCTGTCGGTGTGCCAGCCAACGACAGGCTTATCATCCTCCCATGGACAGCCAGCAATGCCCTCATCGTTGGCATGGGCTTGCTTCTCCTTCTCGATCATAGCCAACTCACTCTGGGCCTCCTTCTCGGACTTGACAGAGACATTGACGTGGCCAATCTCAAAGTCAAACTGTGGAACCAGATCTACACCAGCAATCTTGGAGATGATGGCAAGAGTCTCTGGGTTGTTCCATGCATCGTAGATGAATGGTGCGTATCTGGATTAACGTTAGATACTGACACCCATCTAACTCAGGGGTAGAACTTACTTTGGAGCATAGCCACGAAGCTGGCATGCGGCGATGTTACTGGAGTACTTGCAGTTCTCCATGACCTCGGGCCTCAGGACCTCGTCTCTCATGTGCTGGATGGCTTCAGGGGTAAACAGCTGGAATGGCTGCGACACCGCCACCTTGGATACGCCAGCATCTTCCGGGTAACCGATATCCTTCATCATGATGATCTGAGAAGGCTCCTTGAATTGGATGTGCTTCTTAGGATCGAACTCCTGAGAAGCCTTGGACTTCGCTGCCACATTTTCGATAATGGGCTTGAAGTTCGGGGCTTTGGGCATAGTCGGCTGAGCTTGAACGCCGACAGTCGCCATGAGGACTCTGGATGTATGGGAGATAAGACTATCGGACGAAAGAGGGAGGCTCTAAAGAGGAAGTTGATGAGTCTCTATTGCAAGGAGTAGTAAGTAGTAAGAGGCGGATATCTTTTCGCCGATGTGAACTCAAAGCACCTCCCAATACCGCGACGGGGGCTGTATAAGTAGGTAACGGCACTAGGGGGTGACGTTCAGTGTGGAAGAACCAAACTTGGAGTATGAACACGAGGCCTGCCAACACGCTTGGCCGTTGACCATCCTCCACCGACACCGGCACATCTTGCCGCCAACTCTATCAAATCGGGAGCATCGGTATCTGGTGGTAGACAGGCTAGAGCATGACCTTTGAGAATACTGGACGGTTCTAAACTTCCGTTGCAGCAAGCGTACTGCACCAAGCCGGCGGTACTATCTGGGTCGTCAGTCATGCCGCTCACGCGTTATCTTATCGGACATTAGCGATGGGACCAGAACCTCCCATTGGACTCGGTGGCTGCAACTATCTCGACTATCTTACCAAGAATAGTTGTTTTGCAACGATTGTCAATATCAGCCACCAGGGTTATCTGTGGAGACAAATTTGCTGGGGCTGCCTGGGACTGATTGCGCTGTCGCAGACAATCGAAGTTCCTCATGGATTCCATGTCTGGTTCAGGCATCGCACCTCGTTACTCCGCATTTTGCGCCAACATCACCATGACACCAGCTACCACACACGTGGAATCACATCTACCCTTTTCTATTACCAAACCAATAAGGTCAGCGGCCCAATCAAGCGAGCGATGGCGCACATATGCCCTCAACACGCGCAATGAAAAGGGTGTTACGATGGGCTTATTCTGCAACCGTCCGGTCCGAAATGCCCTCGTTCATCATGATGGGTTGCGCTGCGCATCAATCAGACGCGCAACCATGCCAAGAATACCGCACGTCTGGGCGTTCTTTGACCTAACGAGATAAGAGCGTCATTCACATGAAGGGGCGCTTGATCGTTTGATGATCCTTGGTTGCAACTGGCTTCAGAAGCAACTTTGGGAGGTGTGGAGGGCAGAATGGATCGTATTTCCCGAATGGGGAAAACGGCGTCGATCCGCTGATTGCCCTTGTCTTGTCATGTTGCATCAGCCTTCAGCCGCCAGCCGCAGCACCAACGTTGCGCGCATTCCCTGGATCCGTCAACTTTGACGTGTCTCAGAGATAGTGCGTGCGGCTGCCCCGGATTGATACCAATGCCCCGACAGACGCTTAATTTACTGCGTTCGTGTGGATGCTTGAGTTGCCCTATCGTGGCATGTGTCGGCCGTTGACGGCCTTCTAACGCCCTTGCGCGCACTCACCGCTTCCTACCTTACTCATCCTTCCCACAATCACACTGTTACATACTTGTATACCTACCATTCTTAATGCGCAACGCATCTACGCCAGTCCTGCAGACAGATAGACCATGTAACTTTTGCGGAAGCAAACCGTCCTCCCATCCGTGCTGTCGAATGTGCTTTATGATGTTCCAAATCAAATGCCAAGAAGCGTCTTATCGATAAGCCCATGCCATCGCACCTCCAACCGGCCTTGCCGCGCTTGCAGGCGTGAGTGACAGCCAGTGGCGGCACTGCACATTCCATTCATACTGTACCGTTTCCCTCGTCTTCATCAGCGGTCCCCAATGTCGGCGCAGAACGGCAGTGGCGAAGGTGAAGGTGAACGCCAAGGTGACGCGTGGAAGAAGGGCGGGGATAGGTTCATGGGGTGCGTTTCCCCATCTAATCTGGGCTGCTTCGTCTGTGGCGAAGAAAGTGTGGGAGTGTGGAAGTTGTAGTTGTGAAGTGTGGTTGCTGACGGAGGAGTGATGCAGAAAACGGTATAGCGAGTATTTCGACCCGTGTCAGGAGGCTGCGGATCGCAGTCTCAAGTGCTTGAGAAGGAATGGGGGCGATAGGGAGATGTGTATGGATTATTTTGAGTAGGTCTACGTCTTTCTCTGGTGGTCGAACCGGCTTTGCGGCATCAGGGTTGAGATTGGGGTTGGGATTGTGGGGGATGGGAGAGAGGAGATGGGAGATGGGAGCCGTGGACTGGGTGTTGCAGATGCGGAGCGGCTAATCTGTTGTGCAGGGCTTACAAGGAGTGTAAGAAGACTTGGGTAGGTTTGTTTCGATGGTAGGGGCTAGAATTGTGCTGATGAGATGTACTATAGCTTGAGCAGATGAGGGAGGAGAGAAGGAAACAGGGCAAGTGGTGGTAGAGGCGTCGATATGCGTGTGGCATTACACTGGTTGCCTGATTTGGGTTGAGATTGAGGATCGCAGAGGTGGCGCGGCATTCGATGGGCTGAGGAGCGGTCGAAGGCAGCTGTGTTGTGGTGGACATTGGCCAGCCTCGGTATGCAGAGGTGCGAGGGTTATTGGGGTTATGGAGGTCAAGCAGGGAAACGGTAGAGCATTTAGCTGTGCGACAAGAGTCTGCACAGTCGTAAGGCCAGACTTGGATGTCATGGATGGTGACCACATGGTTCACATGTATCTGCGGCGAAGGCTATAGAACACATCAAACAACAAACTCCCCTCACGCTACTATACCTCTGCATCGTTCACTTCTTGACAACCTTCAAAAGGACCCAAGTAACGGCACTGCCGGCCCGGGCTCAATTATTGCTGAGACGCACGCAAACATGCGTACGATGCGCGCCCCAGTGCTTTACTTGTTCATACACATATCGTAGTGGAGTGGATCTACATACTCACAACCTACAATCTCACGAATCGCTCGTCAACGGCGGGAACAGCGCGCCCTTAGTATAGTACCCCAAATCCACCACCGGGGTACCATACGTCGCATCAACACCAAACCGGCACCACTCCCAGCCTCTCCTGTCTTTCTGCACTCCAATCATATCCAGCAGTATCTCTGCCTTGCCCGGCATATACGGCTGCAGCATGATTCCGCACAGCCGCAACGTCTCGGCGCAGACATAGACGACCATTTCCATCTCATCCAGGATCCGTTGTTCTTCGTCCGTGGTGTCGGTATCGGTCTGACGCAGCTCGGCTAGCTTCTTTGCTAGTGCCCATGGGGCTTCTGCTTGGATGAAGGCGTTGCAGTTGTAGACGGCGTTCATGATTGCTTTGAGCGCCAGGTTTGGCCGCAGGCTTTCCACGTGGCCGTCCACGCGCTCTGGCAGCTCTACCAACTTCGAATAGAAAGCGGTTGCCTTTGCTTCAAACGTCGCCCGGTGGTCGTCTACATCCGCATACTTCTTGACAGCGTTGGCGACATTCCAGCCCTTGCCTCGCATGACCCGGCTGGTAAGGTTGCCAATACCGCCTTGGAGCCCCTTCTTGTACCGCTCGATAATGTGCACGTTATCGTAGTCGGCATCGTCCGTGATGCCGCCGTCGTGCAGCATGTAGTAGCGCATCGTATCCACGCCGAAACGATCGAGTGCGAAAAACGGATTGACCACGTTTCCAGTACTCTTGGCCATTTTCTGCTTGCCCAGCGTCCAATGCGCGTGCGTCAAGATGCGCTTGGGCGGCTCGATGTCTAGTGCCATGAGGAAAGCGGGCCAGTACACGCAGTGGAAGCGGACGATGTCTTTTCCTATGACTTGGACGTCGGCGGGCCAGCCGCCCGCGTGCTCTGCGCCAGGTGCCCAGGGATATCCTGCTTTGGTTATATAGTTGAGGAGAGCATCTAGCCAGACGTAGATGGTTTGTGAGGGGTCGGTGGGCACGGGGATGCCCCATGTCAAGCGGCTTGTCGGCCGTGAAATAGAGAGGTCCTCCAGGCCGGCCTTGACGTGGGAGACGACGTCTTGCATCCGGAAGTCCGGGCTCACCCATTCGGGGTTCTCTTCGTAGAACTTGAGGAGCGGCTCCCGGAAGGCGGAAAGCCGGAAGTGGTAGTTGCGTTCTGAAGTCCATTCTACTTCTTTCCCGGTCTCGATCGAGGCCATGATTTTGCGGCCCGTAGGTGGGTCTAAGATAAGGTGGACCTGAGATTCGGGATAGAAGGTTTCGTCGCTGACGGAGTACCAGCCCTCATGCTTCGATTCGTATATCAGGCCTTTCTGCTCGAGTAAATGCTGCTTGTTGTTAGCGGGCTATGCAGACAGAAATGGCAGTATCGACACTAACCCAAGCATACTCCACAGCTTCCCTATGGTCTGCATCGGTGGTACGAACAAAGTGGTCGTTCGAAAGCTCGACACGGGAGGCTAAGGTCCTGAAGACCTCCGCGCCTCTGTCGCAGAAGGGCTTAGGATCGCTACCGGCCTTTGCTGCGGCTTGCTGGACCTTCATATAACTTTTCAGCAACCATACTGCAGCCGCAGTTCAATATGGAACCAACCTTCATGCCGTGTTCGTCCGTGCCTGTGCACAACAGAGCTTCCCGGCCCTTAAGTACCTGCCATCTCTTGAGGACGTCCGTGAGGACCATAGTATACATGTGTCCGACATGAGGAGCTGGCAATAGCTATCAATACCAAGTCCATATTGGAGCAGCATCTCACTGACCAGCATTGACGTAAAAGATAGGTGTGGTGACATAGTACGGTTTCGTTCCATCCGCCTTGGTTCCCGTCGCAAGGCCTCTTCTAAGTGTCGGCCGAACTTTGCAAGCCGGGCAAACCCATTGCGGCCTCCATGATCTCAATATCAACGATTGAAGGGGCGTCAGCCGGCCCTGGACAGGCAATGTTGGAAGTCGCATTGGAACAGCAGCGTTTCAATGGAGCTTGCGACATCCATCGCATGTGAAGGGAAGCGTCAGATGGTCCGAGCTCACCTCCGAGCATGCCGCAAAGTGAACTGTAGCCTAGGTACCTATCTACCTACACAAACACTACTTCTTTGTACAGACACGATTCTAACACCGCAGCTCATAATTCCAGGGAGCATCCTTCCATCATCAGCTAATATGGGCGAACTGGGCGAGGATGTCCTGACACGCGTCTCAACAAACGGTAAGCTCCATACTTAGTATGAATCTGAAGAGCTCCTACTGATGTAGTCTGCAGCCGCCGAGCACTTCGTAGACGCCTACTACAACGCGCTGAATGGCCAGCGACACACCATCTCCTCATTCTACGTCCCCATGACCGTCCTCCCAACCGGCCGCACCCTTCCCGCGATCGTATACAACGGCCAAACCCTCTCCAACCCAACTGAATTCCAGGACAGTTACCAGAACCAGATGCCCTACACCTTCTTCGAGGTGCAGTCCTTCAACGCCCACGTCATGAATCCTAGTCTGGCACCTCTCACGCCGGACGCGACGGGCAAGGTCAAGCAGAAGGAGCTCGAGGAGAATATGAGCATTTTGGTGCAGGTTAGTGGGTATGTGAGGCTTGTGGAGAGGGGGTCGGGCCCGATGAGGGGTTTCAGTGATACCCTGGTACTCGTGCCGAACAAGGCGGAAGTAGGGGCGAAGGGGAAGGGAAAAGCTGGCGAAGGAAGGAGTTGGCTCGCTCAGAGTCAGAACTTCAGATTCGTTGTCTGAATGCATATCTCAAGGATGTATCCAAATGATATGGTGGAAGGCGCCATGGATCTTTCCCGAGGCAGCTTTGGCGCCACACCCAGAGCCGAATCCGAAACTCCATTCTGGCTACTGTTGGCAACACGGTGATGCTCCTTGTAGCATCATTCGACAAAGGACGCTACTCCATATCTTTCCCCGCCGGTCCACTTACGAGCCTCTCGTGATCACGATCGAACTGGCACGCGCGAGGGCTACAGCAATGATACGCAAGGATGAAATGAGCCCCGCGACTGGACTGAAGCTCAAACGGGAGAGATTCACTTGAAGACATGAGGGCGAACTTGCCAGACCTCGAATGAATGGGGATGGGTACGGCGATAAAGCTTGCTTCCGCGACCTGATTTTTATCATTACAACTGAGGAGAGGAGGCCAAAGCAGATGGAAATGGCAACAAGCGAGGCTTTGAGGGTGGAGGCGTCTCTAGGATGGAAGTTGGACCTAGCGCAGTGCCTATGCAGGTCGCAAAATCATTCTTCGTATTCAGGGAAGAGACTGGATTAATAGTACAACTGGCATTCCTTCGTATCTGCGCATTCCTCAACACTGGTATTCAAGCCTTAGGGGCGCGCATGTTCGCCTCAACCCTTGCCAGAAGCTCCGCCCTGGTAGCAGTGCTGCCCGCCATCAGATTCCTCTGTGAAACGTAAGCTACTTAATCCGACAGAAGAGTTTGTCAGCCACCTACAGCGTTCAACCAGCGTCGTAGCTCATCTTCAGTCCAGGTTTGCGGGTCTGAATATTGCATAGTTAGTGGGTCACCCTATGTATGTAGCTTGTGGCGATCAAGGAAGGCGTGTGACAGGACGTACCACCCTTAGGGTCAGCTTGCTGGGGAAACATGTCGCCGCCCCAGATGGACCATGCTGCTACTGCTGTGACTAGACCTGCGAAACCGAAGAAGAGGTTCTGACTATGGTTAGTACATGGGTCGATGGTGAGGTGAAGCTTTGGCCAATGATGGATCACGTACCTTCGATTGCATGGCGCGGTCGAGTTGAGTAGGCATTTTGTTCGAGATATGCAAGCAGAACTTCTGTTGATTGCTAGTATTGTTTCGGTAGAGCAGTATGAGTGGAATAAGGTATATGTGTGATCAACATGTAGTTGCCTACACCAGTTCCATGATCTAGGCTGTCTCGACTCCCCCCTCGAATCCTCCCAAAACGGCTAGCGCGGGGCAGCTTGCGATTTGCCGGTAAATCTTGGCATCTAAGCGAACCCTCACAATTTCGACACTTCCGAACTTCCAACGCCGGACGACGAGGATTTGAATCAACGAGCCACCGCCCAGTTCAATCCATACCGCCCATCATGCCTTCCGAGATCAGCGACATCAAGCAGTTCATCGAGATCTGCCGGAGAAAGGATGCTTCCTGTATGTCCTACCCTGCCTGTACCGAGAGGAATGGAAACGGAACGTCGTGGATACATGTGGGCTGTGTGCTGCCGCGCACTTCAAGGAGCCCTAGCAAGAGGAGGATTAGACTGTTTAGAGGGGATGATACCGGAGAATAGAACAGCGCGCTGACTGTTTCCTTCACAGCTGCCAGGATCAAGAAGAACCAGTCCCAGACCAAGTTCAAGGTCAGGTGCACCCGCTACCTGTACACCCTTGTCCTGAAGGACTCCGACAAGGCCGAGAAGCTTAAGCAGTCTCTTCCACCAGGTACGATACTTCGCCCATCACCGCCGGCACCGATCAAAACCAAGGCGGGAAATGCTCAGGAACTTACACTAACATATCACCATCAGGACTCACCATCACTGAGACCCCAAAGAAGAACCTTAAGGGCAAGCGTGTCGCCAAGTAAATGCATCGATGACGGAAAGCGGGCGCTAGGTTGAAGGGCAAGAGCTACAAAAAGGGTTTTGCTCGAGGCCAATGGCATTGGGGAGATTTCTACGGCGCACTGTGCGGACATAGCGATTTTGCAAAATCGGAAACTCATTCCAAAAGCCAACATATTACTTCCCCGTTTCTCGTTGCGCTGTGATTCATTGTTGGTCGGGAAAGATGGGGTTGTGCTCATTTGACAGCGAACTTGTACTGGTCCTTGCGGTCCAGGTACACGACTTTGTCGCTCAGGCCTGCCTCTTGCATGGCTTTCTTGAAGTCATCCAGTGGAGACAGGAAGACGTCGTAATCGCTGTCGACTTATTAGCATGCGGTACCAGCTCAATGGTAACAGGGAGCTCACTCGTAATGTATAGGAATCGTCAAGTCTGGATCGATCAATCGTACCAGCTCGATACCCTGTTTGGCATCCATGGTGACCATCAAAAGTGGAACCTTTGGCGACGGGATGGTCGTTCCTCCGAGATGAATCAGCATGAGATCGATGTTCTGACCCTTGTAGCGTTCTGGGATCTCCTTGAGCTCAGGAACCATGAGTGTGTCTCCGGAGATATAAATGCTAAGCACTGTTAGCAGTCATGTCAAGCTACAGCAGCATTGGAGACTTGCCGATATCCGTTCGTGAACTCGTCGCCCTCCTTGTACCCCAGCTCAATCATCCATCCATTGGTAGGAGGCACCGCACCCAGCAAATCATTCGCCACCGAAAGCGGTCCAGGAGGGACATGCTTGCCCGGCATTCCGGTGACCTTGATGGCTGGCACCTTGCCAGTGTCGTTGCCTTTCTTCACGTCCACAAACATGCTGTCGAAGAAGTCGAGGTCGTAGACTTCGCTGAAGGACTCATCACCTTTGCCTTGGAGGTTCTCCTTTGCGTGCGGCGTCGTTATGATCGGTAGGGAGCGCCGCAGAGAAGCCTCAACCTTCTGATCGAAGTGGTCACTGTAAAGTGTCAGGTATCAATTCTGAAGGATCGCTGATTCGGGCCTTACGCGTGATAGTGTGATAGCAAGATCACATCGACGGGAGGGAGCTCGTGGAGGTCGATGGCTGGATTGGTTTGGCGTGTGCCGGTTACGCCTGGACCAAGATGGACGTGGTCTCCGGCGTGTAGGAAGTTTGGCTACAATGACATTCAGAGGTTGAGCTGGTACGGATATGATGATGAACGTACATCTGTCATAAGGCGAATGCCTTCCCATTCCCTATGTCAAAGTAAGCATTCATTTAAGGTCATCGTTTCTATAACACATACATTATGGTTGTCGCGGTGCCTACAAAGTATATGCTAGCATTCTCTCCTCCAGCGCCTGTTGGATGGACCTTGGTCTCCTTCGCCTGAGGCAAGCTGTCTGGGAAGTGATCATGATCGCGTGTTGGGGCTAGCTTTTGCGATGGGTCAATCGTGAGGGATTTCATTCTGACGGAGCTTGTAGGGGCTTTGGAAGGCCTCAGTTGGTATTCTGTACGTTAAGACGGTGAGATGTTTAACGCTACAAGTATATTTCGGTTCTACGTCTCTTTGCAAGTGAGATGAACATCACGTCACTGCCTTTGCGGCCCTGCATGATCATCATGGACGTTTCGCATCGGAGCAACCTCCGGAAAGTGTCTTGTGATATATTACTACAGCAATACTGTATACAGGATTCCAATACAATTCCAAGCCTGATGCATCACGACCTTTCTATATTCACAAAGGAGTCCAGAGCGGAACGAATGTAGAGACACAGCAGTTCGATCTTCTGGGGAAGCTGCGGGTGGCTTGCTTGGCGTCGATCATCCCCAAGCCCTCGAAACGTTGCGCATTAGCTGTCGTGTTCCTGGATTTAGACGCTCCTTAATTCGTTTCTTGGGTTTCCCACTGTTTCTTCTTGTTCTTCATGTCGTTTGGAGTAGTTCAGGGCGCCGTATGAACAACCGAGACCCATTTAATCGATTCAGGACCCCGAGTCCAGCATCATCCCTATTCCAGACTGGTACCAATAAAGCAGTCAGCAGCATTGCTGCAGGCTCTCGCCAGGCCGTTCAATTTGGACAGCATCTCACGGAGAGTGGAAGACAGTTCATCCACGAGAATATCGCGTCTCCAAACTCAGACACCATGTCTGCACCTACCCCACGCAACGTAGCATCTTTCAACGACCAGTCGTGGGGGAGTTCGGGGCGATCACGATTTCAGGAAGATGGACACGCGAATGGAGGAATGGCTGAGAAAATAGGAGGCATGTTCAACGACAGGAGACCTTCGTTGCCCATGTACAAGGACAAACCATATCAGTATCCTGGTTCCCACAGGAAAGTCCCCTGGTTCAGGAGACGACGCTTACTTGCCCTATTACTGGTGCTCTTCTTCGCTTTCCTATACTTTACTGGAGTGCTGTCCTCGGGAGACAGTGGAAAATCTGCCGAAAAGCCGCGGAAGGCTTCGTGGGGCTTGTTCGGTTCAGATACGAAAGAGATCAATTGGGATGAGAGGAGGGACAGAGTACGAGATGCCTTCAAAATGAGTTGGAGTGACTATAAGGAAAATGCTTGGGGCTTTGACGAGTATCATCCAGTATCGAAAGGGTCAAAGCAGATGGTGACCAACGGTATGGGCTGGATCATTGTGGACGCTCTGGATACGCTTATGCTCATGAATCTGACGACGGAGATCACTGATGCAAGAGACTGGGTCCAGACGATGCTGAGTTATGATGTCGATCACGATGTCAGCACCTTCGAGACCACTATCCGCATGCTTGGAGGCTTACTCTCCGCGTATTATCTCTCTGCTATGGGGCCAACGGGCGGCGATGATCTGTATCTTGAAAAGGCGACAGACCTGGCCGACAGGCTACTCGGAGCATACGACTCGAAATCTGGTGTGCCATTTGCTAGTGTCAACCTTCACACGATGGCAGGCATTCCATCTAAAGACGACGGAGGCGCTTCTTCCACTGCCGAGGCAACCAGTGTCCAGCTCGAGATGAAGTATCTCGCGAAGCTGACGGGCGAGGTGCACTACTGGGAGAAAGCAGAGAAGGTCATGCAAGTCGTCGATGACAACGGTGAACGAGATGGACTCCTGCCTATTTTCATCCATGCGGATAGAGGCACATTCAGGGGGAATAACATTCGCCTTGGCAGCAGAGGTGATTCGTACTATGAATATCTAATCAAGCAATACCTGCAGACTTCGAAACAAGAGCCGATATACCAGGAAATGTGGGACCAGTCACTGGCAGGCGTTCAGAAGCATTTGATCACATACTCCTACCCATCGAATTTGACTGTCCTCGGAGAACGGCCTTCGGGACTCGACAAGCCTATCTCGGCAAAGATGGATCATCTGGTTTGCTTCATGCCTGGTACCATTGCGCTCGGAGCGACCGAGGGAAAGACGGTTGAAGAGGCCAGAAAGTCGCCAAGTTGGGGCACCAAACAAGAGAAGGAACTTGAGCTTGCAAAGCAACTTATGAAGACCTGCTGGGGAATGTACAAAGTAACCGCAACCGGGCTGGCTCCAGAGATTGCGCACTTCAACATTCATGACCCGCCTGTCATGATGGAGGACCGTGTCCTTACCTCTCCAGAGGCGCTTGACCCAGCGGGTGATGCAGAGTGGCATCAGGATTATCATATCAAGGGTGCTGATGTGCACAACCTACAGCGACCAGAGACGGTTGAGAGCTTGTTCTACATGTGGCGCATCACAGGCGACGAGATGTACAGACATTGGGGTTGGGAGATGTTTCAGTCATTCGTCAAGCACACGGTGACCGAAGACGGCAAGGCCTTCAGCAGTATTGGAGACGTGAACCGCGTTCCGCCGCCCACACGAGACAACATGGAAAGCTTCTGGCTGGTAAGTTCCATTTTGCCTCGCCATCATGCTTGGACTTGCTAACGCACCACCAGGCGGAAACCTTGAAATACATGTACCTCCTGTTTGGGCCCAACGACGTCTTGCCGCTCGACCAAGTCGTCTTCAATACCGAAGCACACGCGTTCCCACGCTTCGAGCTCGGCAAGCTGTTCAAGACCGGATGGGAGCGCAAGCCTAGAGACAAGGACGGCAAGATCATCAAATCGCGGACGCCAACACCACCGACGCCTCCGAAGCACGACGAGCCTCAGGTTAAGATCCAGACGGTCACGCTTGCAGCTACCGAGGCTGCAAAGCTGGCGGAGATGAAGGATGAGGTGAAGGCGGAGGCGCCGACCCCTGTAGAGATCCAGGAATGAGGAAGCTCGACGAATGGTTAGGGTATTTGTGTGGCGTCAGTGTCCATATTGTCTGTCTCTTGCATCACAGGTCGGGGGTAAAAAGTACAGATACCCGGATGTTCGCATTTGAATCGATCCTTGTCGGATTTGCTTCGGTTTCCGTGTTTTCAATGCATTCTGTCTTCCTCGCATTACGGTCATCTCGTACGCACTGACTGCAAGGCTCCCTTAACTGAGTCGGATCGAACAGCGTCTCCGAAGCGCAAGAGCGTCAAGTCCCTCTCAGCCGGTCTGGAGTCTTGATTATACTGTATAGGGGAACCGGAATATAGGAAGTCGGATACCTCGGCCTCTCTTGTCTTTGTCTGTTCTCTCTTTCAGCCTCGGTGGTTATTAGACCCAGTTTTGCCTGACTCGATATTCATTGAGAGCTGACCATAGGATATGACTGGCCCGGTCTGGAGCTCAGCAGTGGACATGCTGTCACCCACTCGCTTACACTACGAACAACGGGTCCGCAGTCAGTGAATGGTTGCCAGTGCCGCGTTGCACTGGACATTGTCGTCACGCGGCACGTGTACACGCGGTATGCTTGACGCCATATCAACATTCTGTCACCATTCACTCCATTTCGAACACCTTCGCTCCCTACTGCTTACTCTTTTCTTTCCCTGCTCCGCTACGTTGTCCCTCTTTTCGTGTCTATCCTTCCACGCACTTCTTTGCACTGCTCTCAAAAGCACGTCTTCACGCCTTTGCACAAGTTATTACGACGCCATGTCCAACTTCTCCAACAACCCATATGCTGTCCTCTTTGAGGAGGAACGCAGTGACAAGACGTAAGCAGGCATACTGACATAAGATCATCTGTTATCTAACGATCGGCCCCCAGGCACATGACCGTAGGACTTCAAGTGGATCACCACAAAGGCTCGACCAAGCAATGCGAAACTTCCACGACTCAACCACTATGTTTCCAAGGCGGAAACGTCCTTATCCGCCTAGGTGATGGACCGGAAAACTGTCTACTGCTCCACAGCAGTGTGCTCAGACACGCGTCTCCCTACTTCAATGCAGCAATGAAGCCATGTTGGGCTAGTGAAAAGATGCACACCGTCGAGAATCCTTACAATGGCGAGAATCTGGAAGTCTACGAGCTCTTCCTTATCTACGACTCTGAAGATGATACCTTCATACTGGATCGCAACAGCGCCGTAAGTACGAACTCAGGCTGTTGTCAGGTTTCTGGATCTGACATTTGGCAGACTTTCTCGACTCAACAGCGAACGTGTACACCTTTTATGAATTCACCTCTCTCAGCCGGCTACCTTGTGGCATGTCGTATTTACACGAAGGGATACGGTATGGCACTAAGCGCGGAGGTTCACAAGGTACTTTTCACCTTACTGTACGGCCTTCCCGTGGCCGTACCGGACATTAATGCTCTGTTGCCATCCGTGGAGCCGTGGATACACTTGTGCGGATGCGATTGTCTTCTGGAGGGCCCAGGCGTCTGGTTCTACGCGGATCTCGTAGCCTACGCGGATTTCTACGGTCTCTTACCTCTGCTTGCGGATGATATCACCAAGCTTATCCTCGCCTCACCAGATATTTGGGTTAATGTCGGGAGGATGCCAATCGTGTACCTAGCGCTTGCCATCAAGCTTAAGTGCGATATCATGTTCGACGACGCGCTGCGCCACTTCGTCGGTGGTCATGGCGACATAGAACAGTTGTCTCGTGCTACAGGTTTCAGCAAAGGCGAGGTGGCATTGCTCGTCTATCCACTGAGGGAGGAGCTTCGGGACCGCGTGGAAGATCTTAAAGTGGAACTCTTCAGGCTTGGGCTCACTGTAACGATGGATGACAGGTGTAACGAGGACTACAGTTCCTTCTTGTCTGCAAGCGAGCCCCAAGAGACACAAGTCCAGGTCTATGAGTATATTGCTCGATGCATCTTCACCGACTGGCTCAACGGTGAGCTCCACATACCTTGGACGCGGCCGTAAGTTTTGTATGAAAACATATCGATTATGTATGCTGAGACAAAGGCGATAGGCTGAGAGACTTCGGCCATGCTATATTCAAGGCGGCCGACTCAGACGATCCTTCTACACTGTTTGGGGACGATGCAGTCGATCGATACGTAGCCATGTTCTGCGTCGGCCAGCGAGAAGCCCCTACTGAAGTCATCAAAAGAGAGCTTACTCGGCTGGTCTACCGAGCTTCCGGGCTATGCCCGCATGTCATCAAGCTCGATGCAGAGGATGGACGCTCTGATGAAGCTCAGTGTGTGGAAGGCTGCTACTATCTTACGTCGCTATGGTTTTACGATGACAGGCACCACCACCCGTGGCTTCCAGGTTGCCACTGGCTTGAACGCGGAGACACCGAGTCCGAGTCCGACGGAGACGAGGATGGTGGTCAGTGCACACCTCTCCATCAGCGTTTATCTCGTGTCAGGCAAGAATACCACGAGAGAGAGGATAAGAGGGCAAGCGAAGCCGATGAAGAGAGAACCCGGGTCTTGGAGAGTGTCAGCACAGAGCCCGCTACCTACATGTGGCTCCGGGCCTTCGGAATGTAGTAACATAACGCACTAGCTCCGACCCTGAGAAGGATGGTAGGGTACTCTCCGTTTTCATATCGCAAGGGAACAATACGACGATGGGGATTATAGAAGGGCAAGCGAAGATGATAAAGAGTGAACTCGGGTCTTGGAAAGTCTGTACGGAGCCCGCTGCCTATATGTGGCTTCGGGCTATGGGGACGTAGTAGACCAACGCATTAAGGTAGCTCGGAGTTCTGAGAATCAATGATCATGACATGATACTGCGGGCACTCGAGCGCTGGCCAATCATACCTCTGCCCCATGCTATCGCATAGAGCCTCGAACGTTCAAAATCCCTCCTTATCGAGCTACATACGCCGCGACAAATGTGGGCTTCGAGCTTTGTAGGGCCGCCTACAAAGACGTAGTACTTGTAGTGTAGAAAGCAGACATGACGACTTGGCGCAAGAATGCCTATATAGCTGGGCCAATAACTTTTATCAAAAAGCTCGGTCCTCATACCGACATTTTAGCTGTATAACTACAGCTGCGAAACTTATATAGACTAATCGTTCGCGCATGTGATTTACTTATGACACACCTTACAAGCTTGCGACGGACGATACTCGCCCCGTACTCACGGCAATTGGCAAGTTCTATCCCCGCCCAATCTCGGCCTCGTCTCTACATACTCCGTGTCAAGTGTCACAAGACCATTCTCAGCTGCTGTAAGCACACGACCGTAATCCGACACGAGAACCATTCGAACAGTAAGCGCCACTTCCTTACACATTCACTTTGGTTTCATCCACCTTACAAGAAAGATTTGGCTTGAGTCGCGATCGGACAAAGAGTACAAGAAAAGATCTATACTATACACAAGAAAGCAACCCCAACCACACCAACCCAAGCGACCACAACCACTGCACCACTAACAGCCCAACGCTTCCCCATCTCAGCCCCCGACGACGCCTTACCCGACGCGCTCGCCACCCCAGAAGCCACATACTGCCCAGAGGCGCTGCCCGATGACGCCACACCACCAGCAGGACTTTGCACGTTGGCGGTCGGAGGCTGCACTACCGCCTCCGTCACCGTACTCGACCCCTTCGCGACAACAATCTGCGTAGCCCCACTCATAAGACTCAATTTCTCTCCGCTCACCGTCACAGCGGCGCCACCTGGCCGCAGCGTCTTGGTGCCGACTACGACTTCAGTGGTTCCGTGCACAGTGGTGAGGGAGTAGGACAAGGTATTTTCGCCGAACGTGATGATCTGGTTGGGTTGGGTCGATAGGCCAGGAATGAGGGGGTAGGCTGTGCCGTCGACGATCAGCTGGGTGGGCTCTGTACCGACTGACGGTGGGGGCAGGGATATGGTTTCGCCCTCTGTCGTTATCACTGAGCCGGGGAGGATGGTGGTTTCGGCGATAGATAGCCCGATTTCGGTTCCGGAAGAGATGGGGTTGTAGGAAAGGGTCTCTGAGCCAGCGGTTATTGCGCCAGGGCCTAGAGTTGTGGGTGCGAGTGTGGCGAGCGCGTAGGGTGTCCCGTTGATGACGAGCTCTGAGGGGGCTGCGCTTCCGCTCGGTGAGGGTAAGGAGATCGTCCCGCCTCCAATCGTCCGAGCTGATCCGGGGAGAAGCGTTATTCCGGCAATAGCTATGCCTCCCACAGTCCCTGAGGTGACAGGCGTATACGCAAAGGTGACCGGGCCGACAGTTATCAGATCCTCAGAGCCCGGAGCTGGGGAGCTCGTGGGAAGAGTGTAGGGTTCTCCGTCCACGATGATGTTGGAACCACTTGTAGGTACCGAAATGGTGTAGCCGGCGACAGTTGCAAGAGAGCCTTGAGGGATAGTTTGGGTGCCAATCACAATGCCGGTGAGCGACCCGGAGGTCACAGGTGTGAAGCTCATTGTATCGGGAGCTGCTGTGATGACGCCAGTGGCTGCCGGGTTCACGGCGCTGGAGCCAGGTTTGGTGGTGAAAGGTATGGGTGTAGAGAAGAAAGGCGCGAGCTCGTACGTTTCACCATCAACAAGAAGGTTACCGCCACTTGTAGGAACGACAATGGTATTGCCAAGTGTGGTGATAGTGGACCCGGGGAGTAAAGTATGGCCATATAAGACGATGCCAGTAAGGGTACCTTTTGTGATTGGTACGTAGGACATCCCCTTTCCATTTGGTGGCAATAGATACTCCGCAGGCAGTGGGCTGGCAGTAGGAATAGGGATCGTGATGCCACCAATAGCCAGGCTCGAGCCTCCCGAAAGAAGGGAGATCGTGTGGAATTGGATTCCTGGCTCTGTCGGTCCCGGGGTTGCGTCTGCGAGCTGGTAGGTGTTCCCATTGACGATGAGTTGCGTGCCACTGGAAGGGACCGACATAGTGGCGCCGTTGACAGTTGCAGCAGAGCCAGGTAATATCGTCGTGCCGTCGATCACAACGCCTTCGCTGCCTTGACTAGGCACTAGATTATAGACTGATGTTTGCGAGCCGACAGTGGTGGACCGGGAACCCCTGGTAGACGTGGGGAATTCTGTCGCCTGCGTTTGACCATCTATTACTATGTCCGAGCCACCTGCTGCCGCAGAGAACGTTGTGCCGGAAATGGTAATAGCTGGTCCGCCCACAGTTATTGTTTCGCCGGCGAAAATGATATGACTGGAGCTCGGGTCGTATGAAAAAGGCGCGAGTGCGTCACCCGCTGTATTCGGGGTTGCCGCCGGAGCCGCAGTAGGCACACCGTATGTAGCGCCATTTGCCGCAATCGAAGAGCCTCCTGGAAGCAGAGACAGGGTCGCGCCGGAGACAGTGACCGGACTGCCTCCAGGGGCAAGAGTCTGACCTGCTAGTATCAATCCTGCGCTGCTTGACAGTGGTACGTAATTAAATGTCTGAGAGCCCAGACTTAGGGACATGGTAGTTGAAGGGGAAAGAATTGAAGAAATGAGAGTATGGCCGTTCAGCACTGTCGGTGTCAGTGAAACATCAGGCACCGAGGTTTGTGCGTCGGGAAGTCCAGCCTCCTGACTAGTGCTGCTTCTGACAAAGCTAGATCCGGCAGGGCTCGGTGAATGGTTAGAAGCGGCGGTAGAGGCCTCGTCAGGTGACGTGTCGACTGCTGTCGTAGCAGCATATTGGTCAGATGACGCCGAATCAGCTGAAAAGATGGACAGAATCGCAGCTGCCACTGCATCCCCGGATGAAGATACTGTGGGTTGCTCCGTGGTCGCAACTGGAGCCGTACTCACAGGCCCTGGCGTGGTAGACTCAGGTTGTGCTAGTAAAGACGCCAATGCACCGCCAATCTGACTCTCTGGTGGCAGCAGTGATACCGACGTCTGAACAATTGATTTCGAAACTGGCTCCAACGAAGCTGTCGACGAGGCCACGACCAGAGAGGCTGTTTCAAGAACAACAGGATGTTCTGATATTGTGGTATCCACGCTAGACGTTGAAGACATGTCGACAGACGTGGCTGACCCCAAAGCTATTGGAGAGCTGTCTGCCTCTGTCGAAGGAGCGAGCCCTCCCCTGGTCGTTGATTGTAACGAGCTTTGAAGTATGGGCGATTGAGTCGCCGGAGATATATCCGTCGCTGAAGAGGCGACGACAGGACTCAGAGGAATGGCACTCCCTTGGGTTGATGGCACCGATCCCACAGTAGACGAGGATTGTGATTGGGGAGGAGAACCCGCTACCAAACTAGTCATATGTGCAGTCACTAGTTGCGTTCCTCTTCCTTCATTCGCAACAGGGGGCGCTACCACCGGCAAGTTCATGGGGGAAAGCCAAGTGCAAGGCAGCAGCGCTGGCTCACTTGGGAAGGCCTCTTTGTACCATGACTTATCCACATATTGCCTGGCTGCAAAGATACGGGTGGAATAATAAGGATCCCTGGAAGAAGTGGTGCCCGGGATGCCCCAGTCCGTGGGAGTAAGTACGGCCGGCGTTAGTGTGACTGGCGGTAAGGTGGTACCATTGTACTTCTTTGCGGTTCTACACGTAGATCCAGCACCCACGGCATCATCAATTGTGCCTTTCCAGGAAAATTCGGAGACTGGATCAACCCACGTGTTGGGCCAAGTGCTGAGAGTGTCAGAGCGAGATCTTTGCTTCCTGTGAACATGGTGCTTACAGCGTTGATCCAGCACCTATCACTGCTGTTGGAGGCCCCGACGGAGGTAGTGTGACACCGGATGGCAGTGCTGCTACCTCTGTAGACAAGCTTGTGCTGTTGGTCCCATTCCCTACAAAATGCCATACGGTTGCCACTGTCAAAGTACTGACCTGAACCACTTCGAAGGTGACCCAGACGTAGGCTACTGCGATGTCCATAGCGACAGTGCAATGAGGAACACATGTTGTCGGTGGAGGGGTAGAAGTAGAAGCCGTCCGAGTGGTATTGAGATAGGCTTGGGTAATGTTATTTGTGTTCTTGAGCTGCCCAGAAACATTACTCACGACCCGTTAGTGCCAATGCGTCGACATACCCGACTAGCAGTGGCCCTAGAAAGAAAAGACTCATCCAAGTGACTACGATAAAGCGGAGCATGTTGAAGCGGAAAGGAAGACAATAGCGAGCACGCAGAAGGAGAAAGCGAAAGAAGAAAGTGCTACTGCAACAAGATGAAGATGGAGAGAATCGTTGCAGTACCCAAAAGTGTTTCTAGCATTACCGTAGGTAGTAGTAGAAGGGGCCAAGAAAAGACGGCATCTCTGTTGCCACTCCCTACCATGACCGCGCGCCTAGACCAGGTACATACTAGGTAGGGTCTCTGAGTGGCTGAAGACATGAGGACGCGGCCAGCCATGCTATCCTTAGCTTACTACAGTACATGTACATTTCGATGGGGGTGGACCGCAGCCACGGCTTGTGCACAATCGAGAGTTTGGGGCCAGCTGCTGAAGGAAGGAGGAAGGATTGAGCTGCCTGAACCCGCGCAAGCTCCCTCTTCCAGGTCCAGCACCCAATCACCCGTACATGCAACCAACAGCCAACAAAGGGGATGAAAGGGATTGGTAGGAGCACTCGAGGATACCATGATTTCGCGCATATTGGACGCCTGAGGCTGAGCAGATGAAGCTTGTCGGCCTTGCCCAGCTGCACAGGGCTGAGCGGGAGGAGTGGACCAATTGCAGGCTGAGCTTCGAGGAAAACCAACACGGAAGTCGCGACCCTTGTTTGGTGGCCCTGATCCTTCGAACCATCACCCGCACCTTGGAAACAACTTCCTTGGAAACACCTTCCTTGGAAACAACTTCCTTCTTATACATGTATATCGCTCAGAAACACCCATATCACTTCGTACACTTCTTTGCGTCTCTGTCCGGGCGACCATGTCGTCCCCACTGTTCCACGCGATGGCACTGTACCGCACGTTTTGAAGCAGTTTACCCCTTACGTACAAGCGGTACGGGTCCTACGGCCCACGCGTCCCTATCACGCATCTATAGGCCATATACGAGCTCTTTGTAGAACGAAGCGGACAACTCAAGAGGGCAGTCAGTCTATCTAGGTCGATGCGATGGGCCCCTCATCTCTCGAGCATGCTATGCACGGCTCTAGGAAGCTCATCGAGTGGATGTTGCCTGCCACCGCAGATGCTGTGTCACCTCGCGCACACAAAAGTGTAACTTCAACCACTCGATCTGTACACCCTCGTAATCGTTAGTATATGTCATGACTCCCTTTGCTATTTATGCCCTCTGTCTCACACCAATGATGGGCTCGGTCGGAGGTGAGGTTCCTCGCCGTTCCTGCCTACTTAACTTGGTTGCAAGTCACACGACGTATAGGTGAGCTGTCGAGCTCGAAAGCACTCTTCACCTCGCACTCTAATTTAACTGTCGCCGAACATGTCCGACATCACTTTCTCTCCTCTTTCACGCCTGCTCTACTTCTATCAAGCTGGAACAATCTATGCATAAGCTATAGCCGCCGTCGCTCGTTCATCTCTGTCTCACTTCTGAGCATTCAACATGCGCTTCCCACCTGTTGCCGTCTTCCTCTCATTTCCTACTCCTAACTATGTTGACCCCGTCACTCGCGGCAGAGCGCTCATCATCACTAATGTCGTCTTCATGGCGCTTATGACGGTGGTGGTGGTGCTGCGCTTCTACCCAAGAATCACATTGAAACGGTGGCTCGGACTGGACGATTGGTCAATCCTGGCATCTCTGGTATGTGTAACCTCAGATGTAGCTTCATGTCTTGAAGCTCACGTGGGTTAGGTGTGGGCCCTCGGTCTCGGTATCGTAGTCGTTCTCGGGAACATGAAGTATGGCTGGGATCGACATCTCTGGGACGTGGCTCCTGACCTGATCCAAAATGCCAACATCATCGCCATGACCGCCAAGCTGCTCTTCACATTGGCTGCGACATTCACCCGCGTCTCGCTCATATGCTTCTATTACCGCCTCGTCAAAGACAGTGGGATTGTATGGTTTCGTTGGGTTTTGCATTGCAGCATGCTATGGACCATTGCCGTATGCATCAGCTTTGTCTTTCTGACCCTCTTCCAATGCAAGTGAGTCTTCCACTTCCACTCTCATCCTTCCCCTAGAGCTCACTGACACCCACACTCAGTCCAGTGGAATCATACTGGAAGTTCCCCTTCCTGTCTCACTCGACCTGCCTGGACGAAGGCACCGTGACCCTCGCCGCCGGGGTGGTCAACTGCATAAGCGATCTTCTCGTTACCGTGCTGCCGGTTCCAATCGTGATGCGTTTGCAGATGCCACTCAGACAACGCATCGGCGTCATGGTTCTGCTCTCTTTGGGTGTCGTAGTCACGGCTGCTGGAATCGTCAGAACCTACTTCATCTGGTTCAGCCTGATCAAAAGCTGGGATGAGACGTGGTTTAGCTATCCGTTATGGATCAGTGCCGCAGTCGAGATCGATCTGGCCGTGGTATGTTCTCTGCTTCCTTGTTCGCGTCGCCCTTGCTATTTCTACCTATTCACTACTGAATGACCATCCAAGCTAACGAACTCAGCTCTGCGCATGCGCCCCCGCCCTCAAACCACTACTAACACCACCCCTCTCCCGCCTCACCTCCTCCGTCGTATCTTTACTCAGCGACGAGCTCTCGCACCACCGCCGCTCGCCCGATCCGAGTTCGCACGCCTCGCCCCTATCCTCGCAAGCCTCATCGTCAAAACCGATGTTCAATCCGCTGAGGAGCTTGCGCTGGTGGCAGCATCCTAAGTATGACTTTGAAGCTACGCAGATCAGAGACGAGCCGAGACTGGAAATGGGAGAGGTTGTGGATGAGAAAGGAAGCCATGTGCGGCGGAGTCCTGCGGATGTGGAGGCTGGCACCGAGATGGGAGATGGGGGCAGGATCAGTATTGAGAGTGCCGAGTTGCGTGCCTACTAAGCAACGCAGTGTTAGATGGAGCAGTTGGCTCTGGAGAGGATTATTAGGTGGTCCGGGATTGTAATCTGCTATGATATCAAGATGCTCACGATGTAAAGAAAACACAACGATGTTGATGTACACTCTGGAAGTTACCAGCGACCGGGCCTGGCTAATGAGAGATTGCTTTATTTCTCTCCCCCGGCTCTGCTAATGCTACAAAAACGAATTGGTATCATACTTACCCTTCCTAAACGCCAAGCGATTGTCCTCCGAGCAATTTGTTGGACCCGTGCTAACCCTCCTCTTCATCTCTTCAGTTGCCTTCAATCTAGTCCTCGAGCTGCTCCAGCCTGAACTCCTTCAGCGCAAAGTCCTCTTCGTCGTCCTCCAAGCCTAACCGACCCAGTCCGCTGCTCAAGCCACCACTCAAGCTCAAATCCTCCTCCTCGCCATCATCACCGAAGACACTCGTCTGCGCCTGGATCCACGCATCGAGCTCCGGATCCTCCTCAGATAGCTCCGCATGCGGGGTTCTGGTCGCCGGTCTCGAAACGTCTGCACGGCTGGAAGCAGCGGTTGTAGGCCGCGACGCCGAGGGCCCAAGGACCGCCGGTCGCGACTTTAGGACCGGCGCTCTGTGGGCTTCGGAGATGGGCGGGCGGGCGGAGGCCGAGACGGCGCGGCCCTTGGAGTAGCCGAGCGTGGATCTGGATGCTGCGGTTGCGGCGGCGTGGCGGTAGGAGGGCATTGTTGGCGTAGGGGTTTTGCGGGAAAGAGGAGTGTGGGCGGTGGAGAGGGGGGCGTTGGCACGCTGGGTCGCGGAGGCGGTTGGAGCTGCGAACGAGGGGATCGGGCCGCGCGGTTGGGGCCGAGAGAGGGCTGCGGCGGCGGATTTGGAGGTGAGGGTTGCGGGGCCTTTGGTACTTAGTGGTTTCCTGATCCGTGGCTCTTTTGGCTTCAGGCCATGCGCATTTGCTTTCGCGACTGTCTCCTCTGGACTCGGTGCCGCGCTCCTCTTTGCTTGTGGTGGGCCGTTGATCTCTTCGTACAGCGCCTTGGTCAATGGATCCGTCTCCATAGCCTTCCTGATCTTCGCTTCGTTCTCCACCTCAGCTCTCTCGTCGTTCTCCTTTTGCAACCTCTGTGCCCTCGTCAGACCCTCTGCGTCGCGCTCGTTTGCGATCTCGCGCCAGATCCCCTTCATCAGATTACTAGGCTCGAGAAGGGAGTGGTCGAAGTTGTCGGCGTTGAAATCATCTGGGTGGTCTGGGAGCGGAATCGAGCGTGGAGGCATGTATTCAATCTCTGGTTCCTCTTCTGGCTGGGCCGCGATCTCGGGGGAGGCATGGTGGATCTTGACTTTGGGACGGCGGAGGCGTGGGGAGATGGTTTTGATGGAGTCTCTGCCGGTGTTGGGGGCTGGGGTTTGTAATGCATTGCCTTTGGCGTTGGTCGTCTTCATGCCCAGAGGCGCACGGTTGCGTGGACCTGTTCTTTCATCAACCCGGAGCCTCATCTTGCCTTTCCAATATCGTAACGTACCTGCGGGAGTGACAAAGGCATTCTTGTCACCTCCAAACACCTTCTTTCCGCCCGTGAACACGTTCTCATCGCCACCCTTTCCCCCCTTCTTGCCCGTCTGCCAGTCGCGGTTCTCGTCATTGAGCGGGACCTTGAAAGGAGTTTTCGGAGCCTTGTTGCCAGGCGTCTTTGCTCCTAGTCCCTTGACACCCTGGTTTAGTGGTTTGGCAGCCGCCACCTGCTGCTGACCGTAGACCAGGTTTTCCTGATCAGCCCGTGCCGCAAACATGATACGCGTTGTTGTCAAGCATCCGTTCTTTGGCTGTGGATGCTACGATGTGCTGCGCTTAGAGGCGTACGTGAAGCTGGAACGCGGTATTTGTTGATGCGGGCGTTGCTCGGTGGATGCATCCGGGGCAGGTGCGAGGGTCGCGCCAAGACCTGACAGGGACCACGTTCGAGGGGCAGTGTGTGCGAGCTGACAACACCGCTTCTTTGAGATTCTGATACCCAAAACACAATACCCTTGTACATCTCGCCAACAAGTCCATCGCGACGCCCTATTCCACCCTTTTCCTCATCTACCAATCTTTACCTCTGTCAAAATGGACGCAATCAAGAAGGTGCGTCGAAAGCGTCCCAAACATTGCCCCTCCATCCCAAAGCTGGCTTGTTGGCTGCTTCTGGGAAACGGCCTCGCATGGCAACGTTTCAAATCATATACAGTCAAACAACCTCGTCCTTACTGACATCTTTTCTACAGCGTATGAACGCTCTCCGCTTGGAAGCCGACGAATCCGCCGCCAAAGTTGAGGAGTTGCAGACCAAGGTCAAGTCGCTCGAGCAGGAGAACTTGGCAAAGGAGCAGGAGATCACATCGTTGTCACACAAGAACCAGCTCCTGGAGACTGAGCTTGAGAAGTTGGAGTCCGGCCTCAAGGACGCCAAGGCGGCCGCCGATGAGAGCTCGCAGCACGGTACACAGAACGAGTCTCTGCAGAGGAGGCTGCAGTTGCTGGAGGAGGAAGCAGAGGAGGCTGACAAGAACTTGAGGGAGACGAACGAGAAGTATGTCACTCCACATAGCAGAACCATGAGCACGTGTCGGGTTTCAGGGGTTACGGGCGCTGACCGGAGAATTACTACAGGCTCCGCCAGACGGACGTTAAGGCCGGCCATTACGAGCGCAAGGTTCAAGCTCTCGAGAGCTCGCGGGATCAGTGGGAGGCCAAATACGAGGAGATGGCCAAGAAGTACGCCGACACGAAGAAGGAGCTGGACGACTTCGTTGCCGAGATTGGCAACATCTAGACGATTGTTCAGGTCCACGGCATGGGCTTCAGCCTGTGTCCCTGGTGCATCGACTTTCGTCACCGGGCTTTTCGATGGGCGTTGACGGACACTCTGTTCTCATCTGCCCCAGCTTGAGCTACGCGGTATGCAGTTATGATGAGGATTGGCGAGCATTAATATGAGCGTCTTTCATGGGTTCTTCACCACCACCAGCTGTCCTCTACTCTCCTACCTTTACGATACCATCATACAGTAGGAATTGAATCTCACGGAGTCATTGAATGTCATTAAAAACCTTGCTTCGATTGGGGTATCATTTTTCGCGCCTCTCTTTCGCCGCCGCTGCATTCTTCGACTTCTGCTTATGTCTCGTCTGCTTTCTTTCCGCCTTGCTCTCATACCGGAACTTCGGTTTCTTCGTCTTTGGCTTCTTGTTGGGGTTCTGCTTTGTCCATGCCTTCTTCTTCGTAGTAGTCCCGTCCTCCTCTACTTTGTCTTTCTCCTTGTCTTCATGACCACCTTTTGCCTCCTCCTCCTCTTCATCATCGCTCCCACGTAGATTCCTCAGGTCGTCCATCGTCTCTATCGTCACCGTGGTGTACTTGTCCTCGTCCATGTACTCGTCTTCCCGGTCCACCTTTTCCGGCTCGTCGAACCCTCCCCACTCCGCTTCTTCGCCATCTTCTCCGACGCCTGGCTCGCCCTCGTAAGAGTCTGGGTTCGTTTCGCGCAATATACGGTTGACCTCCTCGACGTGCTTTTCAAGATCCTCTTTCCGTTGCTGTCTCATCTGTGCGAACTGTTAAATTTGGATTGCCTTGCATTTCACGACTGATTGAGAGATGCCTTACCTCTTTCCTCGCCTGTACTTTCTCCTCCTTCTCTGTCTTTGCAGCCTGCTCTTGCGCATGCTTTATACGCTGCAACTTGCGCTTATGAAACCCAGTGAGATATTCTTGGCGTGCCGCAGGGTCAAAGGTAAGTTCCTCGATGTTTTCGGTCACCCGGCGGCGTTTTCGTGCCGGGGCGGTTCTCTGTCCCCTCATCTTTTCCAATTGCTATAGCGACCTTGAAAATGTATATTTGGAGACCAGCTCCGAAGTGGATGTGGTGTAGTAATTGATTTGTTTGCAGCAGAAATAATCTAAACGCGCGATCACATGCGGAGACGGGAGCTTTCCATCTGAGGTTGCGGGAGACGGGACTCTCCGCCCAGCTTCCCGCGCCGCCTCTACAACGTCACGCAGGCGCCTTGCTATCAACCACCTAATACACAACCACTCCACCATGCTTGTAAGACTACTAACAGCGGCGGCGGTAGCTGCCAGCTCTGTTTCTGCATTCAGAGACACCAGCCCTTTCTTTTTGTTCTCGACGGCTGAGTACGACTCCCGTCTCCTAACCTAAGCTTAAGACACGCAGGTGCTAATGATAAGTGATAGGTTCGAAGGCCAATCACAGCAGATAGCCACGGCGCAAGATGTGCAAGGAAGGATAGAAGTCCTCGCGAAGAGCTGCCCCTCGGACTCCTATATCGTAGTGTCGCAACCTGGCGTCTCGGGCACCGACTTCGCGGGTCGCCATACAACGCCGCACTTGAGGAGACGGCTGGGTGGGGAGGATAAGACTGTTAAGAGCAGCGTGCAAGTCAGAGACGTGGTTGGAAAGGTCAGCGGATCGGAAGCAGCAACACTACTGAGTAAGAGCTGTGGAAGCTTGGTCGAGTTGAATGGTAGTGGTACGTGTCGCAATACCGTCATGGTTGGAGCATTGATACTGATGGATCAGCAGAAGGTTTGATTCCATTGGATCAAGAGACACCTCAGGTCGTCTCGGTCACTTTCCCTGCTCTACCAGAGGAGGCTGAGAAGAGAGTTTCGATGTTGCGCAAGCAAGGTACGTCCCATCCTCCCTCAGCCAAGTCTCTCCCCCTTTGTATATTGACGCCCAACAGACTCATACCTGAACACTTTGCTCTCAAGCCTTCCAAATGACAAGTTCACTGTCATCTATACCACAACCCCCTACACCGGCAAGATGTCCTCAGAGCCACAACACCCAGACTCGTACTACCACATGAACGAGCCATATCCGTCCGATATGCACACAGACCTCAAGCGCGATTTGAGCGTTTACCCACGTGCCACTAACGGCACCAACCTTGACAGCAACCTCCCACTGTTCGAGAAATACCAGTTCCTGTCTTCGGGTGAGTACCAATGCATCCCTCTCTCATCGTTCGCGCGCTCGAAGGTGGAAGAATGCCAGCATTGTTTTACACTTCTTATTTCTACGCTCGTGATGCTAACATCTTACCCAGGAATCTTTATGGGTCTTGGCGTCTCGATTCTTCTCATCAGCATTCTCTACATTGGCATCAGTGCTATTGCCGGTCTGGAGGTCTCATACATGGCTTTCAGCAAGGAGATGGGCCCGGCTGCGCAGAAGAAGCAGCAACAGCAGTAGTTGATGTACGCTAGATATCACTGCACTTTGAGGTTGCTATCCAGCCTCACAGCCCGTGGGCAAGAAAGAGATATGCCTCTGGAATGTCAGATGGAGCAACCGAGCCGAAATCATAGCGTGTCGCAGCAGCGAAGACAGATGGAAGTACCAGAACCATGTCAAGCATACAGTTGGCTCGTCGTTGTATAATACTCCAAGATATCTAGCGTTGCGTTCGGAACGTTTACATACATGTAGTTTACGCAGTGTTCGGTGCCCCTTTTCGCATTTCACAGCCAGCAACACGCGCGAGCATAAATTTAGCTCCGCGCAAACTGACAGACGCGTACGTTACGCATGCGTTGTGGAGCAGTCCAAGGGGGATTGTACACAGAAACACGTTCAATTGCATTGACGGGACGACTGCCACGAATCAAACAACAACGAAAAGTGATGCCTGCTGGAGTGAATGGTTTATTTACGGTCCTACGACGATCGCCGAAGCTGTTGCGGACGCATGTCCCTTTATAGCTAGCTTGAATCTGTATACGACCAGTATCTGGGGTATACGGCATACGGTCGCCGCTGCCGTTTTAAACTAAGGTAAGTCGTATACCCCGATCTATACGACGTTGATGAGCCAGATGAGGTTGTAGGCATGCATATATCAAGTAGGTCGTCCAGAGGAGTAAGTGTCGACTCTCACATTCTGTCTCCCATCTTTTGTTGCTTCTTACTATCGTGTCGAATCTCGCAGATATCATCTGTCCCTTTTCTTTTCGAAATCAAATTAATCTGCAGCCCTTGGACTTGATCGTCTTCTGAGAGACGCTATCTTCGGGATGAACTCCATCCAAATCAATCCAAACAACAATGGCACCATCACCAGCAAAGACCTGATCCTCTACCAATACACCCCTTCAGCCGGCGCTGCATACACCTACATGGGTCTCTTTGGAGTCGCTACCCTAGCTCACTTCATTATGATGTTCCCGTACCGGACATGGTATTTCATCCCCTTCATCGTTGGGGGAGTGAGTACGTTTCTATCCTCGCATCTCCCTCCTCACAATCTGCCTTACGCTCTAGAAATTCAACCGAACAACTTTTTGACCCGATTTGAATAGTGGAAGTAGGGGGCTACTACGGCCGTGCCTGGTCCCATCGTGCCCCTCAGGACTTCAGAGCGTACATTCTACAATCACTGCTCCTCCTCGTCGCCCCCGTATTCCTCTCAGCCACTCTCTACACGGACCTCGGCCGCGTCATACGCTACCTCAACGCTTCCGACCACAGCATGCTGCGCCCCTCGACCACTTCCAGACTCTTCGTCACGAACGACGTCGTCTGCTTCCTGGTCCAGATCGCCGGCGCCGGGATGCAAGCCACGACGAGCCTGAGCATGCAGAACACGGGGCGGAAAGTCGTCATCGCGGGTTTGATACTCCAGATCCTGGTCTTCTGTTGCTTCATCCTCATCGTGGGCGTGTTCTACAGACGCCTCGACGCTGATCCGACGAGAGAGGCGATGCTGCCTTCTGTACATTGGGAAAGAGCGCTGATTCGGATTTTCCTCGCCAGCGGGTTCGTACTGGTCAGGAATATCGTGCGCGTCGCCGAGTACTGTGAAGGCGCTCAAGGGTTCGTGCAACAGCATGAGTATAGGATTTATATATTCGATGCGACGTTGATGGTGCTGGTTTTGGTGGTCTACTTCTACCATCCGGGTTTCTTGATGGAGGCGGTGAAGAGGTGGAGACGGGAGGAGAAGAGGAACAGCGAGCAATCTAGGTCGGTTATGGATGGGAGACCGCTGCTTACAGGGCAATCTGATTATTTACAAGTCCCGCTGGGATCTGGGTTGCCGCAGCCTCTCCGGGAGGCGCGTAGCCCCTGAGGAACCTATGGGGAGTACGGATTAGCGCACGCGATATATCATTGGAAGAGTGGGGACGAGGATGGAGCGAGACTGGCAATTCTGATCTTGAATAAACGAGCGTTGCGCATCTAGCCTTGTTACTTGGATGGATTTACTTAGATATTCTCTTTTTCAATATATCTTGCGTTGTAGTTAGAAAAGGTGCATCGCCTGTCGTGAGCGTTGCGCGAAGACGAAATTGTCAGATGTGACGACCAGGGTGTTATTCGTGGTTCAATACTGTCTAGACGAAATAAATTTCAGTCTTCTTTGTTCTAATCTTTCAGGAATTGTTCCTTTTTCTCGTCATATATTCATATATGTAGACTCTCCACGCCCAAGGGAGTTTCTGGCACCGTGTTTACCAACACTCTTTTCCTCGGCCACTTGAGGATATCATCCCATTCCGGACCCAACAGCTGACCGACGCGACGAAGTATTGTTCTCGGCCATGCGCAAAGCCACCAAGTATCAGAGCGGAGCCTCATCAGTGCAGCATAGCAAGCCAGTATGGCCGAGGCTATTGGCCGCCGCTGTGATAGCATGTCAATATACACTTGCTTCAACTCAACGGCCCATATCTGGACATGCTTCGCATCTTTGTGCCGGTCTGGGTATGCTTCTAGACGCGCGATAGCCTTGAACAAATTGGAAACAGCGTCGTTGCACGCGTCAAGCTCATCTGCCGTCTTACAAGAGTCTGCCACACGTTCTCGTAGCTCTCTGTAGATCGGATACGTGGTGTCTAGGTCGGGCAGGAGTTCAGGCGTATCGACGGGCGTAACGACCTTACCAACAAAAGTCGTGGTCAGGTAGTCCCAATGGCGAGACAAAATGAGCTTGATGCCTCGACCAAGTTGGAAAGAGCTGATAAGGTCGTCTATCGGGTCACGCGTTGAGCTTTTGGGGCTCCAGATGGGCTCAGCTAATGCAAATATGGATGTCGGCCCCGAAAAAACAAAGATGGGGAGGATGTGTTCCTGAGTCGTATCTGCAATGTGAGGACGAGCAAGTTGGAGAGCCGCATCTTGATGAGCGGTTGCCCGAACATAGACTTCCAGTCTATGTGGTTGCTTCGAGAAAAGGTGAAGCGCCGACAGCGCCAACTTGACGTAGAGCACGTAGGGATACTGGAAATCGATCTGGGCTTGGGCTTCGTCCTCGTATTCCGGTCCAACCCCGAAGGTTTTCGAAGTGCTTGTGATGCCATGGTGCATCAATTCCAGGTCCAGCAGATCGAAGGGACCAGATGCTTGGTTGCTGAGGCCGAGCAAGCCGTGTGAGATGGCATCAGGCGTATGTGAAGCGGAAACTGATGTAGGAAGCGCAGGTAGACTGCACGTATCATCCAGGCGGGCACACGTGCCGCATGTCGGACTGACTTCATCGCACTGTTTGTTTGTTAGTAAGTCGCGGACTGGCGAGGAGTACACATTAGAGGTATTTGCCTTCACATGGCGCTTCTTGCACTGTAGGCAACCGTTGCGCGACTTGCTGTGCGTCTTCCGCCGTCGTTCTCCTTTCATGGCCGACTAATTGAGATTTGAGACCCATCCCCATCGTCACTTCATACTTCGAGACCTGTAGATACAACTTTCATGAGAAAGAGAAAAAGAGGAGGAGCATAAGGTATGGTCCGATTGAGTAATGTTGCTGCCTCGGACGTGATGCATGACTCGGTGCCAAGACCCTGACACGCGGACCGAACAAGCGGCGAGCGGCCAGTGCCTCCCAGTGACGAGGGTCCCTTGAGTGCGCCAATCACCCCGGATCGTTTCAAAGCTCGGCCCATATTCAATCTCCCATGCGCCTGCCCGCATTAACTTATCCAGACTAATCCTCCTGAACGATTGACGAACGGCTATACCGCTCCTTCCTGCACAGCTTGCCAGCTCGCTGTTTTTACCGTACTTCGCTGCGTTTCAGCGCTCTGCCCTTTCTCTCAGCGACGCATACAGCTGCAAGGCTGCGCACCCGACAGTCTGCGGAACGAAACGTCAGCGCCGGATCAGCTGGCTCCTTAGGCGGCGCATAGGAGAATGTCGTTCGCTTCGTCCTTTTGGGGCGGCAATGACTATGCTGCTGGTGAGTGCCTCGACCTGTCATGTATACATCCACTAATCTGCCCCCAGGTCTCGGTGTCCTGTTCGGCAAGCTTCAGCAGGGAGTGCAGGAGAATCAACAGATGCTCACGATAGCGCGCATGCGAGCCGATGCAGAAGATCTATATGGATCAAAGCTGAGCGACATTGAACCCGCAACGAACAGGATAGATGGCGGGTTTCAGAAGGATGATGGCGCTAGTACGAAGAAAGTGCGGAGATGCCACAGGCTGAAGACTGTTTCACATGCTGACAATGGTCGAAACAGGCATACGAAGGCGTGCGGGCGGAGATGATCGAAGCTGCCAAGAATCACAAGAAGATTGCGTCCAACATCCGCGAGCTCGTGGTAAATCCTTTCGGGAGATGGGCCGATGCGCATGCGGCGAGGGTGCAGCACTCTCAGGACGACCTACAACTCCGGATAAAGGCACATGACAGGCAGGCAGAGGTTGTGAGGAATTACCGAAGCCAGTATTACAACAAGTGCAGGAGGGTAGAGGACTTGGACGAGGAAGAGAAGTTGGCCTTTCAAGACCCTCAGAGTGAGGCTGCGAACAGTCCTAAACCGATAGCTAAGCCGCCTACGATCAAGGTTGCGGAGCCCGAAGACTCTGACGATGAGGAACCGCCGGTAGAGCTTGGAGACGAGACATTCATGCCGGACCAGGTCAAGAAGATTTTGACGCATATGCTCAATAACATATCTATAGGAGAAGCAAAGGTGCCAATTTTGGGAACATATCAGAATGTCTCGACGGGCTCGGATATCACAGAGTATATACAAAAGCACTTAGGAGGGACGAGTGTCGCCTATGCGGAGCGAATAGGGCAGGATTTGATTCAAAATGGCTTCCTTAGGCTGATCGGCAACGTCGGAAGCACGTTCGCAAACAGCAGTCGAATGAATTATCAGTGGAAGCCAAAGGTCTTCCAAATCACTGGACTACCGGACAAAAAGAAGGGCCTTGTGAGAAGTTCGACTACCTCGTCGAATGACAGCATGGCTCTCGGAGACAACCCGATGGTGGGCGCTGTCGGCGAGTATCTCGCCAATTGGAACCCCCTGAACAATGCGCACCCGAACGAGACACCCGCTGATAAGCTCAGAAGAGAAGCACAGGAGGCAGATGAGCGGTATAAGGCTGCTGTTCGGAAGCTTGACGGACTACGGTGCAACCTTGAGGAGTCCATTGTCGACAACCTGAAGTTTATGGAGCGCTGCGAGCTGGACCGGCTGAAGGCGATCAAGAGCGTCATCTTAGACTTCTCCGGCGCCATCAGCAATGTCATTCCAAGCCTACAAAGTACGGTCGACAACATGATGCTCTTCCAGGAGACCGTTCAGCCACTCGGCGATCTGCGGTACCTCCTCGAAAACTACAGGACAGGCTCGTATGTACCTCGGGTGCAGACTTACGAGAATTACTACAACACGGTGGATGGTAAGTTCAGTCACGCAACCAAGAGGTCCCAGCCACAACTAACTTTCTGCCAGAACAAACCTTTGGTGTAGATATTGAGGCCAGGGCGAAATCGGATCGCAAGCGCGTACCCCTGATTGTCACTACTATCCTCACTTTCCTTGATAACCGTGAGTGTGACTTGGTCATAACCTTGGCGACGGCACTGACATGCATGTAGACTATCCTGATTTGGAAGGGGATGAAGCCCGGCGTAAGATTTGGCTTGTGGATGTTCCACTTGCCGCTTCCCACCATCTTCGCAATGCCATCAACACAGGCAAATCCATTCCGCATGAAGTTCTTGAGAAGTACGAGATACCCATTGTTGCGAGCGTTTTGAAACTTTACCTTCTGGAGTTGCCGGATTCACTGGTATCTTCCCACGTTTACGAAATCATCAAAACCATCTACACCACCACCGCACCAAATACCTCCGAGAACGCCCGCGTCAGCGTGATTCAAAGCACGCTGGGCCAACTGCGTCTCGCAAACATTGCCACCCTCGACGCCGTCACAACACACTTTACACGCTTAATCGAATTGACTTCCGCTGACGAAGAGTACGTTGCCGCTCTGGCCGCAAATCTCGCTCCTTGCATCTTACGCCCAAAGACTGAGACTTCCCTCTCAATGACGGAGAGGTACAACGTCCGTCTGGTTCGTGACCTCCTCGCACACAAAGACGCGATCTTCGGCGAGCTCAAACGCGCCTCTTCGCTATCTCACACCTCGTCAGGCGCCAACCGTCCCCGTGCCATCAGCACAGACGAATCTCGCCGAAGAGAATACATGGAAGAGCGTCAGCGTGCGATCGCCGAGAAAAGTGCCCATCGCGCTCGAGCGCCATCCCCATTCCGCCAATCCTTCGGTGAGCCGAGAGTGCCAACCCCGGTTTCGGGACACAGAAGAGACAAGAGTGCAGGCGGCGCAGAAACCAGGTTCCCTGTCAACGCAAGCCCGGCTGCCAGCCCCATTACGGCAAGACAGCGCGGCGCGAGTTTGGAGGTTCCCAGCTCGCCGCCGGTTCCCCAACCGCAGCTGCAGCCTCCACAGTCACCACCGAAAACGAACGGGAACGCCAATACCGCGGCGCGGAGAGAGGACCAGGCCCAGGAGCCGAACACGATCAACGTCTCTAAACTGCGCAACCGGGAGCGAAGCGATACCAACGGCTCCGTTGTCATGATGTCCTCCTCCATCTCTAACCCCGCAGAATTCGCAAGCTACTACAACTCCACCGCCCCCGGTGCTGACTCCCAACCCGGCGCAAGCCAAGCCCAGGCCCAACCCGACTCCCAATCTCAACCCGACAAGCGCAACTCCCAGGGCCCCCAGGGTCAGCAAGTAGAAGTCGAGAAGCGCAACTCGCTAAACCGGGCCGCGCGCGTCGGCGCCGCGCGCAGGAAAGACACGGCGGGACTGGCTCGCCAAAGCCTCGTGGGAAAAAGAGATAGCACTGCAAGCGCGAGGGATAGCGTTGGCAGTGTCGGCACTATTGGGACCGCGGGAGGCGTGGGTGGGGCTGGAGTGGAAATGGTCCAGAGTCCTGTTGATGATGAGAGGAAGGGCGTGGAGCTCACGGATAGGCCGATGGACCTGGATTAGGACTTCAGGGCGTGGTATTAGGGCCTCAGCGGTGGTTTGGTGAGGGGACACCTACTTTCTTGGGAACATGGGAGGACGAGAATTAGAAATGCTGGAGGGATATATAATATATCTTTAGGTAGGTATGATGGCAAGATGTGATCGTGCGGTCTATGCAAGAACCGCATAGCTTGCCATGCGCGCTGCGTATATCGCATGAACATTCAAGCCCGTTCATCTGCTACAGCAGGTACCTACCTACTTAGGTAACGGGCAATAACCAAGTGACGCTTCGATGCTGAATATATACCTAGGTAGAAGGCAAGCGTGTCCCGACCATCGCACTTGCGTCAAGCTAACGAAGTTGAGTTAGCCAGGCAGTGGCTACCTGCCAGAAAGGGAAGGAGCGTGTCTTATTCCACCAACTGTTCACATTGGACTCGAAACACTCCTCATGCCCATTCAGAGTAAAGCGGTCTTAATGATGAGTGCTGTCTCTTTCGCTCTGAAGAGCGTCTACTTCAACTTGATCCTAATAGCCCCGTCCCACGCCTCCTCCGCACTTCGCAAACGCCGCCATCCAGCTTCACTTCAACTTAATCCTAATAACCCCATCCCAAGCCTCTTCCGCACTCCTCGCCGCCCTCTCCGCAAACGCCTCCATCCAGCTCCCTCCCAACTCATCCCTCCACTCCAACATTTCCAGAGCCGTTCCTACCTCCCCACTCCTTATATCCTCCAACACCGTCGCAGCCTTCATCCTGCCTTTCATCGTCACCGCTATCTTGTGCACAGCATCAAACTGCCTCTGCACGACAGCCTTCAACTCGTCGATTTTCGCCACAGGCAGTCTCTTCTTGGCCTCCTGGCTCTTATTCCAGTCCGCCGCGAAGGCGGTGAAGCGCCAGCCCGCCCTCAGCGCGTCGAACAGCAGGTAGCAGTTCCGGAGCAGCGCCGTGCACTGCGGCGACCCGACCGTCGCGAGCGCGAACACCTCGGCCTCGCCACGGCCGGTCGGCATCTCCGGCACCGCGTCCGTCACCACTTGTAGTCTTTCAGCCAAAGGGATCTGTGGGTGCGAGCCCCAGCGCATGCCGGCGATTAGGATGCGGAGCAGGGGCCAGAAGTTGTTGCCGAGCTCGTGCTCCATGTCTGTGATGCCATTTTCGGCCTTTGAGCCGTTGGGGAGGGTTGCGAGGATGGACTTGTCGACGCCGCCTTCGCCGAACAGCGGCGGGCGGCCTTGCAAGATGTCCCAGGTCTCGTCTGCTTGGAGGGCGTTGAAGATCCAGCCGGGGTGGGGCGTGGAGCCCCTGGCGTGGATGAGAGCTTCGAGGGAGAAGCCTTGGTTGCGTGATTCGTAGTTGAAGGTTGTGTTCCAGTCGCGGTTGTCCGAGAGGTTGTCCCACCAGCTTTCGGGCACTATGAGGGTTAGCTTCGCTCTGAGTCTTGTGTTGCGTCTTGTCTTACCTCGGGGACCTGGCAGAGGCGCTGTGGGCTGATCTGTAAGGCGCGCGATGCGCCGTCCTTCCAAGATCAACATACGTCTGGTGAAGCTACGATCTAATGAGTGACGCAGAGCTTGGATCTCGAAGAAGAGGTCCGCCTGTCCGTTCCTGAGAAGGCTCTGCTGCGCCGTGCCCAATTTCTCCGTCGTCGCCTCGTACATCTTCAGGGCCTTGTTGATGATCTTGCTTGGGTCGAGATCCGCTCCACCTTGTCTTGGGAATGCGTGAGGGTGATGCAGAGAAATGCGGGTCAGAAGCATGTGCGACAGCGTGTCTTGTTGAATCTCCTTGACGCTGAGAGAATCGTAATGCTGGGCGGCTAGCGAGTGGAAACCGAGCTCAGTCTCGAGATAGACGAGCATCGCCGCTGCCTGGTGTCTTGGCTTCAGCTTGTTGATGCCGTGTTCAAGAAGGCAGGCGGCCTGAAGCAGAGACGGTTTTTCAGCACGCTGTAGTGCCGAAACTGCTAAGTAGTAGATTTCAGGGGGGGTGTCGATCGAGCATCCTTCGGCCAGTTTTATCAGGCGGATGCAGTTGGTGGCGAAAGGTACGCTGTACTCCACACATGGCTGGGCGGAATTGCCGATTGTGAGGAGGTATTCAAACTTTAGAGCATTGATCTCGGTCATGAACCAGCTTAGACACTACACACGTGAACCGGGTTAGCCTATGACCATGTTCGTTCGATCAGGTAGCGTTTGCAAACCCCTTCATCTGGTAGACCTACCCTCTTCTTGTCCATACTGTCGCCGCCAGAAGCGTCCTTAGCAGCCTGTGCGACGAATTGCCGAAACTTGACCTGTGCGTCGACAGGCAGGAGCAAAACAAGGTCTTTTAAGTCGTCGAAACAAAAGCGCTCGGAGCGATAAGCGTCAAAGTACTTCTGAAGAGCTTCCAAAGCATCTTGAGTGATCTTCGGTTCGCGACGCAGATGGTACTCAATAAGTGCGATTCTTGCGGGCCGATTGCCAGTCGCAGCAAACTCCTCAATCAGAGGTGGGATATGAGGGGTCGCGATGTCCAAACAAGCTCGCAAATAGCCGTTCCATATAAACCAGTCGTCTCGAAACCTGGGAGTGTCAGTACTTTTGTCTTCGAAAGAAAGCTGGCGGTTGTTTGCGGAACGTACGCATTATACATATTAGCGCCAAGAAAGGCATCGTTGTCTCCAGGGTTAAGAAGCTTGTTGCAGTAATAACCCAGGTTGCCCCAATACTGGCCGTCGTAGAGCGATTCTATACAGCCTTTTCTCAGCTTGGCATCAGTAAAGAAGTGAGGATGGTGGATCTGGTTCAGGTCCAGAGGTAGAAATAAGCGCGAAATCTCATCGAAGCGTTTCCGTCGCCTGAGGATGGTCATTCGTAGCTCGTCCTCTGCGACACCCATCGCAGACGGCTTGGCAAGATCAAGGTCTTTGTCTGCCAGCATGAAATTGATGCGCTTCTTGGTCGGGTCTTGCAGATTCTCCGCGCATAACTGGCGGATGGCAATGTGAGCGAGCCGGAGTCCATCGTCCTTGGGGTTTTCCCGTCTGAGCTGAAGCAGCGCCTAGAAGCAGGTCAGTCAAAGGGCTGAGCGCGAGGAGTGGATTTCACACGTACGGCGTTAGCATCTTCCCACCTCTGGTACCTAACCGCGTTCTCGAACCTCCTCTTGTTCGCCGTCTTCTTCCGCGGGAACCTGGCCTCCTCCTTGGCAGCGTTCATCCACAGCGTACCCATTTCGGCACTGAGAGCCAGCGGTCTCGGATACTCTCCAGCCTGGATCTCGCTGGCTAGGTCGTCGAGATCTTGGACCAAGTTCAGATCCGCAATCGCAGGTTTCCGGTTGCATAGTTCGTTTAATGTCGACATAGCGCCGTCGCGGTCGCCCATGGCGAGCACGAAGCGAGTATTCCATATCAAGAGACGGACGTCCGTGGGAGACTTCTTTAGTGATTTTGTACATCTCGCGAGACCTTCCTTGAAGCGGCCGCTTTCCATGTAGTAGTCGAGGTCCGCCATTTTGGTGCGTCGCGGCCCGCGGGAGGAATACTGTTAGTGAGGGATACAGCAATGTAATCGATGTAGCGAATGGATGTGGGCGATCGTGCAATATTATATGTTCATGGCAGAACGATCGAGGATGACCTTGAGACCGTCTAGCCAAATGCTAAAGCCTAAAAAGTAGGCGCGAACGCTAATCCACAACTTGTAAATATCTTAACTATGCGACTCCCCTTCGAGCCGTGGCGTTGGAGTGAGGTTGCCGAATTTGACGCCCGAACGCCAAGACTGAGGCAGGACGTCTTACCGTATATATAGCTCTGCCTTCTACACCCAGGACCTTCGCATATACAAAGAAGTTTGTTACCAAAGTTTGTTACCAAAGGTTGTTACCAAAGATGTTTGTGATTAGGAATCTGTCCTTTTCGCTTGTACTAATATACAAAGTCTAATATTGATGAGCCGCATACCGAGCGGTTAGGTATCATAAAGTTTGCCCTTCCCATTTTACCAACACCCATTCCCAATTCTCCCATGTCCAAGAACCCCGAAGCGCCTCGCTAGCCTGATCAGTCAAAAGCTTATGTATCCACCAAACCAAGTAACCTCTTCAAACGCCGTTGGCCCACGGCATTCCTCCCCTCTCCCTGTCATTACTGCTGCAACGGACTATTCCCCTCTTCATGCGCGCTCCTGGCACAGTATTCCAAGATCAACCTCTGCAAATCCAACAACTTGAATGGCTTGGTCATGAAACCCTTCATACCAACTTTCGCCGCGCGCTCCAGCGCACCATCCGTCACATCCGCTGTCACCGCCAGGACTGTCGGCCCACTCCTTCCGTTTCCGTTCCTCGGCATGCTCAAGATCTTCTCAGTTGCTTCGTAGCCGTCCATAAAAGGCATCCAAAGATCCATTAGCACCACGTCAATGCCATTGCCCTGTCCAGTACCACCGTGTCCGTGTAGTTGCATCTGCCGCACCGCCTCCGCGCCGTCGTACGCCTCATGGATCGTCTTGTAGCCAAACTTGCTAAGCATGGACACGAGCAGTTTCCTGTTGATTTTGTTGTCTTCGGCCACAAGGAAGGTGAGAGGGTACTTGGCGGCTAGGTTTCGATCAATGGCTTCGGCTGTCGCGGAACCTTTGCGCATGCTTGGACGCCGTTTAGTGGCCTCCGCAAGGCGATTGTTGGTAGCGGGTGTGATTGGTGGGAACGGGATGGTAAAGTGCTGTCTTGTGTTTGGCACGAGCGTAGCAGGGCCCGGTGAAGTCTTCATTGGGGAGATAGATTCGGTCGAAGTTGGCGCGCTGGTGAGAAGAGGTGGTGAATCGGAGGAGGCATGAGGGCGCCTAGTGGAGGCATCGGTGGAAGTCCGACGACGACTAGAATTAGGGAGCTGTATTGGGGTTGCAGTCTCAGTCGCTTCGACAGAGCTTGAGTTGCGAATATTGTGTGGCGCTGGCGTGTGGAATGGAGAGGAAGCACGACTGATCGATTCGCCAGCGTTGACCGGGACTCGCATTTCGAACTCGGAGCCGTGGTTGAGCTCCGAAGTGTCCGCATGAATGCAAAGAAGGTCTCCTCCAAGTTTGCGTGCGATTCCTTTCGCGACCATCAGACCGAGACCGAGGCCTTCACTTTGCCTTGTGAGCGAGACATCCTCTCGTGAGAAAGGCTTGAAGAGCTTGGGAAGAAAGGCGGCTGGTATGCCTGGTCCAGTATCTTTTACACGGATTACTACAAATCGTGACTTGCTGCCCATATTCGCACTGATGTAAATCCGGCCTTCTTCGGTGAATTTGTTAGCATTGAGGAAAACGCAAGAGACCAATTTGCCGAGGTCTTTTTCGTCAACTGCACCATATTAGCATGACATGTCATTCAAAGAGAGTGATAATACGTACTGAACATGGTCTCAGGAACGCCAGGATCCACGGACCATTCAATCATCTTCGTCTTCGGCTCACCGCTACCGTTCTTCGTCCGTACCTCGATCATTTCACCAGTATCTGTCTCACATGCGATGGCAGAGTCAGGACGACCACCGACTTTCAGCCCCTCAGCCACCACATATTGAATGACGTTTCGAAGATTAGTGTGCCGGAGGCCAGGAGCTATGCTTCTCTCCGGTGGCATTGGGTTTCCAGCTGCATCCCGGGATGCAAAGGTGGCAACACTGGCGACTGAGCCCGACGAGCGTCTCCTCTCCAACAGAGCTTCTCTTTCCGCCTCATGGAAACCATGCTTGAGGTCCTCGCTGGGATCGGCTTTTGCGGCCCAGGAGGACAAAGTCTTCTGGACTTTAGAAGGGCTATCGGCTTGATCAGCCCTCTCATCTCGCCGTCTCTTATTGGGCCTCATAATCGGGAGGTTGCTTCCCGCCACGAGGATTTCTGGGCGCTCATGCACAGCGCTTGCTGGCTCGTCTGGGTCGTCCTGTGTCAGATCGGATGGACCATCAGGTACGCTCATGTCCATGTCGTATGCATGGACAACATTGTCCGCAGCTTCAACTGCACGCCGTGAGCTATCTGTGAAAGATGTTAGCATTTTCTTTTCAAAAATCATGACCAAAGCATACCCTGAACGATTTCAATGTTCTCCTTAAGCTGTTCGAAGACCGCTCGCACATTCCTGTCCCTCTGTCCTTCAGCAGCTTCTTGCACCGTAGCATACATAACGTCGAGCATTCCAACAACGCCTTGCATAGGTGTCCGAAGCTCATGCGAAAGACTTCGTGCATATGGTTTGAGCGATTGGGCAGCCGTCACTGCCTCGTGCGGAATGATTCTATTCCTTTCGGCGGGTGTTGGATCGGACTTGACAAAGTTGGATCCCTCCAGTAACTTCTGGAGGATCTGATCCTCCAGAGAATGCAGGAACAATTCGATGATAGCCCAAGAGTATTTCCGGGCTGCGGCACCATCTTTAGACCAGACAAGACCGAAGTGAGCGAAACACTTTCCTTCCGCAAAAAGAGGTAATCCAATGTATGAGTCGTCGACAAAGGGCAAGTTGTTGGGGTTATCCCTAATCTTCTCGTTCATCCTCTCTGGTACAACGAAGATCTTGTCGTGGCGCATATAGCCGCAAGGGCAACCATAAGCGTGGTATTTGAAGGCCTTCAGTGTACTCTTGTCACCCTTTGCGGTCGTGAAGTGGAAAGCCGAAGCCATTAAGCACGATCCGGTTTCGCCGATCGGCGGCATCTCAATAGCCGAATCATGCTCGTCGACGAGTATGCGTTTTGACACGAAAGACATCTGGGCTCCCAACAGCTCCGCCATGCCCTCCGTCACCATAGCCCAGAAGTCATCGGTGGTGCAGCTCTTCAGTGTATCCTTTAGTCGTACCAAGCCCTCCAATAATCTGCTTTCCGATTTCGGATACCATTTGCCCAGCTCTTGATCGAAGTCTTTGTCCGAATCGTGAATAACCGTAGAGTCAGTCAACTGCATGAAACACAGCGACTTCCTCGCATCAAGGTTCGGTGCTATATATGTAGCCATCCCCCGTCCTCCGAAGACAGAATCTGTGTGTAATCCAGCTTTGGTCCCAGTGCGCTGGCTGGTGGTGTTTCGAGTTATTGCGAGCGCTCAGAGAAGGTCTGCAGCGTGCGTGGGGATGTTGCGGGCGTAATACAGTGTGATGTGTGTCTGGGTAAATGCGCTAGGAACGTTTGCTAGTACTGAATCTGTGCGGGACCGTTCCTGGATATACTGCAGATAGGGCGGTATGCCAAGGCCACTCAGTTCCAGTTGGTAAAGTAAGATCTTGGAGTGGTGGCTTTCGAGTTCAAGATGCACCGTCTGTGGGCGCTGGTATTCGTGTGGCAGAAATGTCGCAATACCGGCGTCTGCTATCTGTGGTGGAGCTGGCTGACTAGCGGGTGGAGGCTGGAGAGAGGGACGGCGGTCAGCTTGGTGGTCGGCGGCGGGAAGGGTGGCAGAGTAGCGGATGTCGTGGTAATTGGGTGCGGTATGCAGCTGTGAGATCTCTGTTCCAAGATTATTCTGGTTACTCAGGTCGCGGCGGACGAAGGTTTGAATGCTACGCTACCTAAGCTGGCGGGCGAGGATTGGGTAGCGCAGGGCGTTGCGTCTACGGCTGGACACGGACGGACGTTCTAGGCTCAGCGGCCAGAAGGATTACTGTGCGTTCACAGCCGCACCACAACGTCAGACAGACAGACAGACAGACAGACAAGTACAAGGGACGGCTCGCCAGTTAGCTGCCGGTATCTCTAAGGCACATGTACGATCTGGTGATAGTCCAGATCCGGTCTCGGTGGTCTGAAAGTGGCCCTCTGCGAACAGAAGGTGGTATCTGCATCTGCGTTCCTGACTCGGCGCAGCGCCCGCGCGTCTGGTCAACGCGCGGACCGCGCACCTGCTGGAACTTTGAACACCACCTCCGCGATGGCGTCAGAGGCAGTCCGTTCGGAACCGACAGTTTGAACGGATGCCCATAGCACTGTTGGCAATACAGATCTGTTCGAAGATGGAGCCTGTCCAATAAAGTATACATAAAGTATGCATGTGTATGGGTGCAACGCTGCGAGCACATGGCTACATGGCAATACTGCCCACTTGCGAGCGCTGATCTGCAGATCTGCTAGGACAAGGTTTGCGTGCGGAGCAGGGTTTCCCGAAATCTCCAGGTCCAGACCAGCGATCTTGCCCATCTTCGTCCCTGAAACAGACGTTGTATTCTTGGCGTCCGACTGCACTCGCTCCACTTTCCGACTTTCGAGCGAGAACCTTCCTCTGCCCTTGGCTGCCATCCAGTACCCTGAGTCCCTGACAAAATGTCCCGTTTGCAATGATGAAATACAGTGGAGAAAGAACACTCCATCTTGCAGGCCCAGACAGACACGAGATGGCTGGATCGTGTAACTGTAGGTCGGCGGCCCACAGAGAATTCAAGCCTCGGCGATCAAGATTAGCGAGAAGCGTATCGACGGAGAACTTCGGCGACACTCTTCCATTCCAGACCGAGATAATGGAACACATAACTCCACATGCATCCGCCTTCTTCCTTTCCACACCGATTGTCTCGCTCTTGACTTACTGTACGCTGCCTGGTCTGGCACATACCGTACATACTATTTAAGGCATCCACATCCGTTGCCCGGACCTAGCCCCGCGGTCGTAGAAGTGACATGCGGAGCGCTTTCCGCGGTGCGCGGAAGCAATAGAGGCGTCGCAACGGCAAGCCGTACCAATTACTTCAATAACCGCCCGCTGCAAAAGGCAGAGCACGGTGCGAATATCCACTCGTTACAGAAGGACTAGGTCCTCCTATGAGGTAGATCCGAGACACGGCACGTG
>BPUN01000010.1:706434-885387 GCA_027923365.1 Zalaria sp. Him3 | reverse complement strand
TAACCCTAACCCTAACCCTAACCCTAACCCTAACCCTAACCCTAACCCTAACCCTAACCCTAACCCTAACCCTAACCCTAACCCTAACCCTAACCCTAGGCGCTTTATAATATACTCGAATCTAGGCTAGATTAGAGCGTAGGAAGCTAACTCTAATAGGCCTATATCTAATAGGCCCTAGGAGAGAGTATATACTAGTATGCGTAGATCTTAGCACTAATATTCTGAGTCTAATAGGCCCCTGTTAGATTCGCATATATGGGTTAGCAGTATAGACGACTAATCTTATCAGATTAGATAAGATCGTATGTTATCTGATTAAATAATAATCAAAGCTGGATTTTGTATAAGACACGAGACTGCTATAGTCTTCCCTACCCACTAGTGTAGTCTTCCTTACCCAGTCCCCGTTCAAACCTGTAATTATACATATTGGTTAGTGCCTTTAAACATCTCTATTACACTTCTTTAGCCCCATCGTCGACAATCTCTCGACATGTCTCTTCGCCCCTTCACTCTAAGAACATCCGGAAGCCGTACCACACCCTTTGTGGCTGGCACCTCGACATATCGGCCGTCCCGATCGTTCGCTTCTGTGGTCGCTTCGCCACCCGTGAGCTCGAGCGCTCGCAACCACAAGGTCGTCATCGTCGGTGGCGGAAGCGCCGGCATCACCATTAGCAACCAATTGCTCCGCTCGGGACGCTTCGTGTATGAAGACATTGCCCTTATCGATCCGGCCGAATGGCACCACTATCAACCTGGCTGGACTCTCGTCGGAGGTGGTCTTAAGAACAAGACAGACCTGAGGAAGAAGCTGAGCGCAATGGTCGACCCCAAAGTTCGATTCTACAACAACAAAGTCCAAGCGTTCACGCCGGAGCAAAACACAGTCTCGCTCGCTACTGGTGACAAGGTCGGCTATGAACAGCTCATCGTATGTCCCGGCATTAATGTCGACTTCAACAGCATCCGAGGCCTACAGGAAGCTATTGCCGATCCGGAAGCACCAGTTTCCTCCATTTATGGCTACGACACGTGCGACAAGGCAGCCCGCAACATTGCTGATTTCCGAAAAGGACAAGCACTGTTCACGCACCCTACAGGGCCTGTCAAGTGCGCAGGAGCTCCCCAAAAGATCATGTGGCTAGCACTAGACGGTTGGAAGCGCGCAGGCCTTTACAAACCGGATAATCCTACCACGTCGCCAATCCAGATCAGCTTTGCTACGGGCATGCCCGTCATGTTCGGTGTTCCAAAGTATAACAGGAGGCTGAACGAGCTCCGAGAACAAAGAGGCGTAGAGGGTCTGTTCCAGCATGACCTAGTCGCCATCGAAGGCAACACTGCTGTCCTGGCTCGGGTCGATGGAGGGGAGCAGGTGAAGAGGCACTTTGACCTCTTGCATGTGGTTCCAAAGATGGGGCCTCATGCGTTTGTCAAAAATAGCGTGCTGGCAAACGAGGCCGGCTTTGTGGATGTCGATGAAGGCACTCTTCAACACAAGAAGTTCCAAAACGTCTGGGCTTGCGGTGATGCCTCTAGCCTACCAACGTCCAAGACAGCCGCTGCTATTACCGCTCAAGCCCCGGTTGTAGTGTCGAACCTGCTCAGTTCGGTACGGGGCAAACCTCTCCATGAGATCTATAACGGATACACATCTTGCCCGTTGCTAACGGAGTATGGCAAGGTCATGCTCGCCGAGTTCGTGTACGAGGGCAAGCCGCACGAGACGTTTGGAAAGCTCGTCGACCAGGGTACCCCACGCCGCGCGTTCTATCACCTGAAGAAGGACTTCTTCCCCTGGGTGTACTTCAACTCTATGGTCAAGGGGACGTGGGCCGGACCCAAGGGCTGGAAATGGTAGAGCAGCTTTGTCAGCTTGATGACTTTTGTTCCAATTGTAATAGAACAAGTATTGTGCCGGTTCTGCTCAACGGCTGGAGAATATCCTCGAGTTCTTAGAATCTTTCCCCAGATGAAAGTTGTACAATAGAGTTTGTATATCAAAATCATACCAAAATGACGAGTGTCGACTTGTATACATGAAATGGATGAGTTGCATTGACGTCGTCTGTCAACAGTCGTCTTGCTGTGGCTGCTCCCGATTGAAAAGCAACGTGAAAGGAACCAAAAGCTTCCCCGTCGCGGAGAGTAACAGTGTATTCGACGATCCCACGCCTTTGTACATGAAAGCACCGACAAAGCTACCAAGCACCAACGCCACCAAAAAAAGGGCCCTTCGATCCCGCGGATGATTGCTGATTGCCAAAAGCTTCGGGTCGATGACAAAATCAACCCATGCGGCAGTGGCCATAGCCGTGGTGATTTCCTGAATTCGCATCGGCCGCATGCTCGCGACCTGCGCGCCCGAAGAGAACGCGAGGAGCGCTATCGAGCCCATGGCGGAATTTCCAATGCCTTGACCGCCACTCGTACCCTGGAGGACTGCCGCGCCGAAGACCATGAGGGTTTGCACGAGATGAGACACAAGTAGCCAAAGCCTCCGACGTGGACCAACAACGTTGGCAATCTGGCCCGTCATAATGGCGCCCGCAACGAAGGTGCTCAAACTGATGCCGATGTTGCGAAGGTCAAAAGCTCCCTTTCCCAGCCCAGCGGCGCCCACGGCTAAGACTACCGTGTTGCCGGTCTGGTTCGAGGCAAAGCATTTGAAGTCCGGAAAGGCAATGGCGTCCTGGACACCAATGCTGAAAGTCAGAATGAGAAGCTGAATCTCGATAAGTGCGTCGACGCGTAAGGGCGCAACGAGGTGTTTCCTGCTCAAGAGTCTGGGGATTGCGATCTTGTACACTACATGATCATGTAAGCATCGGTTTCGCACTATAACAGACGTAAGTGTATCTTGCGCCTTACTTTCCAGCGTGCGGTCATATGTCTCCGAAGACTGGCACGATCGTCGGATGATATCGTCCCCATGTTTTCGTGAGACTGGAGAGCATTTGTCTACGAGTAGGTAAGCAGCGCAGGCAACCAGTACGGTATGTCCACCTCGGCGTCTTCTGCTTTCGGCGTCTTCTGCTTCGGCGTTCAAACTCTCGGCGCACGTTATAGATGGAGCCAACGGCGACCAACCGCGAGAAGCTGAACTTTGTGTCGCCGAATCTCACCTCATGTAGGAGAGGCCAATAATCCGACGCCCCCTGCAGCATCTCACACATGATTGCCAAAGTGTTGTCAAGCTAGGGCGGCCTGGCGAGCTTGTATTAGCCTGCGAGCTTATGAAATACGTTATCGAAGAAAACCAATTTTTCTGACTTACTATGCAAATCTGTGATGCTTGAACTATTCCATGCTCAATTTGCTAGTCAATGCTGATGTTCTGAGTACAAGCTTGTGGTGGTGCATCTTAGGGTAGGATCCAGATTCGGCGGATTCGGAGCCTTTTAACGAGGTGCCATACAGCTACATGCACGGTGTAGAGAAGAAGGTACAGGTAGTGGATGATACGGAATGATGATACACTATGTATTGAAAGAACTCGTTTGAGTATGAAATTGATCGCATCCTCTGTGGGGAGCAGATCGCGTGTCCTGGCGTTAGGCTGCTCTTGGAACGTTGACCGGCTTCTGCTCAAGCTTGAAGCGTTCCACAAGGCCTACAGGAAGTCTGCCACCTCTCACATTGACATGCATCGACTGATGCAGCAACTTCGGCTCAGGCAGTGCACTGTCCCTCTCTGTGCGCCATCTCACAAAGTCCACTAGTTGCGTACTGGCATTCATGTGCTTGTTCTCCTTGCTCTGTGCTTCGACGGTTGTGTATGGTATAGCACCCGACTTGCCGTTCTCTGGAACACATCGATCCTTTGACGGGTAGTCATGCCCGGTATACAGCCTGAAGTGACCGGGAAAGCTTAAGAGCTTGTGCATCGACTTGTACAGCGCAACCGCCGAGCCGCCGGGAAAGTCGCATCGAGCTGATCCAATATCTGGATTGAACATAGAATCTCCGGTAAAGACATTGGAACCGACGATGTAGCCGATGTGATCGGGTGTGTGTCCGGGTAGATGTAAAACTTGGGCTTCGAGGTCGCCAATGCGGAATTTCTCACCGTCAGAGAATGTGTAATCGAAGGCATCCTGCATTTCCGACGCTGGGATGTCGTAGATTTGACCCATGGTTTCTTGAACTTGGCTGATGTGTTTTCCAATGCATACAAGGGGCCGCTGTTGCTGCTGTCGCTGCAATAGCATATTCTGCAGGTATCTCGATGCAGTCAGGTGGTCTGCATGTACATGAGTTTCCAAGATGCGGGAAACCATGTACTCGTTGCCCATAATAAGTTCCAGCAACTTATCAGCGGATGCGGTGCTAATGACGCCGGTATCCCTATCGTAGTCCAGCACCGAGTCGATTATCACCGCCTCTTTCCTAGAAGGATCGGCAATAATGTACTGCCAGGTCCCGGTGACAGGCTCGAAAACTGTGTGGATCTTTGGCTCCATTTTGAAGTAGGCTTGCAGTGTACTGACAACGCTACTACTGGCTACAGTGAAGTTCCGGACAATTGATTCAACCTTGCCCACTGCCAGAAGCCTCTACATATACTGTCGCAACGGCATCGTATGATAGTCCCATCTGCGGAGTCACGTCACTGGGTTGCCGAAGACGTTGCTTGTTTCCGATCGAACAATTACACCTCTGCCATTTTGGGAAGCTCGGCGACCATCTTCGGGGACCTTGGCGATCACATCAGAATCCCGGCCGACCAAGTGCCATTCCGGTACACCTTGCCGGACAAAAGATTCCTGGCGGCCAGACTCGAATGTTTCTCATGCCCCACCAAACAAATGTCTCTGCCTTTGCCGAGAAGGCGGCGTTGTGGGTTGTAAGCCGAATGTCTCTTCGGCGAAGCTCGCGGTCAATCTCAAGCCCAGACATAAAAGCCACCCTGCTCTTTCGGTTCGACAGACATCATCCACGCCATATTTCCTCTCTATACCAGTCGTGAGGACACCATGTTCATTGAAGTCGCGTACACTGCCGTTACGGGCGCCGTCTTCGGCGCTGCACTTACGGCCTCGAGAGTCTATATGCCATCGATCATCATCAACCAGTTCCAGATGACTGATTTCTATATGTTCAAAGTCTTCGCAGTTGCCATGGGCTCTAGCGCGTGAGTGTCGTTTCTCAGCAGGTTATTACACACTACTGACCGTAATCAGGGCGGTAATGCTAGCACTCGACAGACTCAACATCATCAAGCGACCCGTCCGCCAAAACTCTTCGCTAGGATGGTTCTCCGCATACGATGGTAACCTTCTCGGCGGTCTAATGGTTGGACTTGGAATGGGCCTTTCTGGTGCCTGCCCAGGAACTGTGCTTGTCCAGCTCGCTCATGGTATTCCCTCTGCCAAAGCGGCTGCTATCGGAGCGCTACTGGGTGGAGGGGCATATGTGCGGGTCACGCAAAGGAAGCTGCAACAACCGGAGGGCAAAGCAGCGACGTCGAAATGCACCATCTCGGACATCTCGAAGATACCCGAACCAATGCTTTACGCCCTGCTTGGGCCCATGATAGCGGGAATTGTTTCCCTGTCTCACACTGGAGGAAGCACCCCTGCAATGTCGCCCGTTGTTGGCGGCCTTGCAATCGGTTTCGCCCAGGCAACCACTCTGCTGCTTACAGCCAGTCCTCTTGGCGTGTCGACCGTGTATGAGCAGCTGGGACGTTACATTTTGCGTGCGCTCGGCAATGAGAAGGTCGGAAAGCCGGCCTCGCCGCCCAAGTCAATTTCTTTTGCCTTGGGCATGATCGCCGGCAGTATCGCACTAGCAAAGCAGTTTCCTATTGTCAATGTCGCCGAAACAGACTTCCAGGTACCTTTCTGGCAAGCACTTGTTGGAGGCTTCGTGATGGCATTCGGCGCAAGACTTGCAGGCGGCTGCACCTCAGGCCACGGACTCTCTGGGTTGGGCGCATTGTCGTTTTCGAGCCTAGTGACAGCGATGGGCATGTTCGGTGCTGGAATGCTGACTCGACAGCTCATGTAGACATGTAGGCGGTGAAAATCAGGTACAGGAGGAAGGCATATCCCGGAAGGATGATAAAGGGTGATCGAACAGTTAGCGTGTAGCAACAAAGGAAGGCTGTTGATACATTACACGACCTTGGGGTCCGTGCACTCAATGCGTGCGAAACATCAAAACAGTCACTACAAAAATTGAAGCAACAGAGCCACAGACAATAGCTATTATTGTAAGACTATCTGGTGGAGTACTCGACAGGCCTATGCGACCAAACTTGTACTATTTATATTTGCGCGGAAGCTTGATATTGCGGCCCCGTGTAGATCCTTTAGGCGGAGGAGACGGGGTAGCCGCCGCGTTCCGGGTCAGCCATAATCTACTTCTCTAGACCGGTCATTTTGACTGTTCCTAGTAGCTACTAACATTCATCCGTCAACTGATTGCAGTGCTTTCATGGCTAAGGAATCAGTAGCGCACTATGTCGACTAGTCGCCCTCGACAGCCAAGGTCATGTATTGCGTGTGCAGAACGGAAGCTCCGCTGCGACAGAGTGAGCCAGCTTCTTGGTTCCCAAAAGCAGAGCGTTACCCTTACTGATCTTGGTTCTTTCTTAGGCGAGGCCACGATGTAGTAGATGTGCTCAAGCTGATTTGCTATGTCATTATGCCACTGGCAGCGCCACGCCGTTGCGACGAACAAGTGATACTATTCGCGTACACAGTGGTCAATATAGCTGACGTCCGTATAGATGAAACGCCGAATATGACGGTTAGGCAAAGTTCCTCCCAAGCACGAAACAAACGACACAACCAGACTGTTCCAAATCCAAGACAGGATGCAGGTACGATGCCCATTGGAATGATCGTTTGGAATCATACCTCCAACTCAGACATTATAGCAGATTTGCGAAGCCCAGCGTTTGCCACTCAGGATAGAATTAGCGCCGAACCACCAATATCTGTGGAATTTCCAGGACACCTTTTCACAGGCCCGAACAGCAAGGGCAAATATCTATCGCCAACCTTCTTTGCCACTATTAGCGACGAGGTACGTTCCTAGAATGCAACCTGTATGAATTATTAGCACTGTCAACATTTGTTGATCTGGTCACAGATCTCAGCGATAAAGAATATGTTGAAGGACCAGCAGCATTACACTAGACACGCCGTTGTGCGATTCGATGACCGCGGAAACTTGTTGCGAACGCCTTCGGGCGACTCAGAGTTGGGACCTTCCAACAGTCTCGCATTATCGAAACATCTCGAGAAGGGTCCAGAGAAACTACTTTACGGTGACATCTTCCCTCATGAACCGTCATGGACCTCGGGCAGGAACGCGTCAGCCCGCGGAACGCATACCACCACTCTCGAAGACATTGTGTCAGACTTGCCTTCTAGAGAGCAGTGTGAAGTCTCGCTATGGGCCTATATGACTGGTTACCACACTATGAAGCCTTTACTTCATGGGCCGACTTTTTTGCAGGATGTTCGACAGTTCCAGCTTTGGTAGGATATTATGAAGTCCCCTAGTATAGTCTTCTACCGCTGACATTTTACCCTTCCGGCCAGGTCAGAAGGTCAGAATCCTGACTATGTACTCAGTCCACACTTCCTCGCTTTATACACTGCTGTCATGTTTGCCGGCTGCGTAGTTTGCCCACGGTCTCGTCTACAAGATGCCTTCGGCGATGTAAGCCGAGAGACGCTTTCATCACGCTTGTATAAACGTGCTGTAAGCGCTATTCGACTGTCACACTTCCCTCAGTCGCCTTCGCTACAGTCCCTGTCGGCATTCATCATCATTGATACCACATGGCTGCGGGAAGAGCAACCGTTGACATGCTGTTCATTTGTTGGCGTTGCTACTCGCGTTGCGCAAATGCTGGGTATGTCTATAAGGCTCAGGGAGCAATCATCTCGACTCTAATAGCGCTGCGAATCTGAATATTGGTCCAAGGCCATACCGAAGCTGACTCGTTCACTAGGCCTCCACAAAGAACCAAAGAAGTTTCCAGACGTTTCACCAACCGAATCACAAATACGCCGCCATTTGTGGTGGACACTCGTAGCTGTCGACGCGCAAGTTGCCTTCGCATCTGGGTTGCCGCCTATTATCGAGAGCAGGCTTTACGATGTTGAGTCGGTTGGCGAATCAGCCAATGAAGCTCTCTACGAGATGATCATCTCGCAGAGGAATGGTACTAAGTCAGTACTCGGAATCTTCATTGGGGGGAAGTACAACTTCTATAAGAGGGCTAGCGAGCTCCTTCACTTGCTCCACAGCACTTTTCTTTCGGAGAGCGAAATTGACAACGTCCTTCGTATAGCCAACACAATTGACGCGGAAATGAATGCACGCAAAGAGTCAATAAGCGCTGTCGAGGAGATCCTCTTGCACCAAGCTCAAATTCCCAGAAACGACGATGGCGCCTTTCGTCATGCTGAGTCGAACCCTGTGCTGGCAAAGTTCACAAAGATTCTGCTTTCACTGTTTGCTGCCAAACCATATCCGATTATGTTTGGACCTGTACGGAGGCATGGTCTCCTACCTTATCTTCGCCAGAAGCAGCCAGAGTAAGCAGCCACGTGACTAATAACACAAATGATAAGCTAATCACTCAAGCAGCGTAGTCATGAAATGCCGAGAGTACCTACACCATTTCATGATCCTGACCGAGTGCCCCGACTTCCAACCTTGGCATTGGTGTTGGCCCGGGCAGCATCAGCCACTGCACAGCATCATGGCTTTGCTCACGGACCTCGAGGAGAATCCATCTGATCCGTTAGCGGCCGAGACCCGGAAGCTAATCGATCTTGCTTTATGTATGTGCGGAGAGTCAGGTGACAATGGTATTGTTTCCATGGAGGACGGCCATACAACTCCAAGGCCCCTGCATGACGGCGGCTCTAGATCGTGGGACTTTATACGTAGAGAGAGAGATCGGATATGGGAGAAACATGGGCTAGATCCGAGCATCCTGACCTGTCCGGAGAAAGCCGAGGATATCAGCTTCGTTGACAGAGAGGGGCAAATTTCGGATGATGGCTTCCCCCAAGGGGACATGTTCGGAGAGCAACTTTGGGGTCCTCTGCCGGACACCAATGAGGCTTGGACATCTCTCGGCTACGCCACTGATCCTTATCTCGAATTCGACATGAGTCAGGACCTCTTTCGGGTAACCTGAGATCCTACATGTACCCTCAGCCGTGCCATAATCCTCTTCCGCATTGGGTCCAGTGTCCTGTACTTACGGAGATATGACTCCATCATCCAAACCTGACAAGCCCACTCCATTACATCTCAGCAATACAAGGATGAAAGACCAAGACAAGGGTAAGGTGCTGGGCGTTATAATGGCCTGAAAGTTCATAATGGACGCACAAGTTGAGAGATCTGTTACTTCGGCGACAGCTAAATGCATAGCACTGGCAAGACTGAAAGGGCTATGCCAATCTTACACAATAATAGGAAGATAAATGTCAGGCGTGAGGGAGTTCGGGCTAGTTTTCATCACAGCTATCGGTGGGATTAAGCAACGAGAGAAATAACGGGGGCAGCATCTAGAAGATCTTATCATAGGGTTTTGGTTGCTTCTTTGGCCAGAAATCATCGTGCCAGCTATTTGACAAGACTAGCCTATTGAGAAAACTGTTTGCAGGCCTGAGTATACTCGATTGTATGCTTCAAGGGTAAAGATCTTTGTGGACGGCCTTGATCATATCAGCGCCCTTCTCGCCCACCGCGTAGACCGAGTTCTGGATGCGGCAGTCGGGAATGATTGGGATGATAGAAGCATCGATCACACGGAGGTTGTTGATGCCGTGAACCTTGAGCTGGGGGTCGACGACACCTTGATCGATGCTCTGGGACAGACGGGCAGTACCACAGGGGTGGAATGCTGTCTGACACCGGTCTAGAACAGCATGGTGCATAGCCTTGTCGTCAGACAAGGGCATGGCCCACGGATACTCGGCTACAACGATATCCTTGAAGCCCTCGCCCTTGGTGAGGACGTCGTAGCAGAATCGAATACCCTCGCGCATACCGATAATGTCGAGATCGTCGGCGAAGAAGTTCAGGTTAATGTTGGGCTGCACCAGAGGATCGGAGCTCTGGATGGTGACCTCTCCAGGTGGAGACACCGGGCGGACCAGGTCGACGACAACGGTGATGTAGTTGCCATGATCTGGTACAGGGTAGTGCCACTGGAAGGCGCTGCCGAACATGCCGACGAAGTCGAGCTCGAAATGAGGCTGTCCCTCGGGAGAGAAAGGGTCCTTACCACCGTTGGCGGACTTGCGCTCCCTATAGACCTCATCTTTTTCGAAGTAGTCGTCAATGCGAGGGAAACCGACTAATTCCAGAAGACCAGAAGCCTTAGGACCAGACTTCTTCTCTACGTAGGTCTCTATGCTTTCTGTGAGCTTTGGGCCCTTGCGCAAGAGGTGATCGTCTACAGCAAACCCATCCTTCACCTGGAGGACGAAGGGGACGCCAGGGTGGTCAACCAAGTTCTGGCCAACATGGCGGGAGTCGACGATGGTTTCAATCCCATGCTTGCTTAGTTGGTCCTTAGGCCCAATACCAGAGAGCATGAGCAGCTTAGGGGTCTCAAAAACTCCCTGGGAAACAATAACTTCCCGAGTCGCGTAAAACTCATGCTCATTGCCAGAGGGATCAATGACAATGACACCTTTGGCCGTCCTATTGGCCTTGTCGATAATGAGTTTCTTGGAGTGCGCCTGAGCCAAGATAGTGATGTTAGGCTTGTCCTTGACAAAGAGGTAAGAGCCGCTTCGGGAGCCCTTGTAAATGGAGTCGCAGCAGTGCGTGAGACCGATCATTTCACCATCGTAGATATTGTCGGTGAGCTTGTGGCCCTGGGATACCCAAGCCTGCTCAATCTTCTCACGAAGGGGCTTGAGTTCATCCAGAAGCTCCGCGTGTGAGATGGGAAGAGGACCATCTTTGCCGATCTTTTGTAAATCCTTCCGATACAGACCGGGGTCGTCGTGGTAGGTGGCACTCTTACGGAGATAGTGAACCAGGGGGTCCCAAGTCCACTCCTGACCACCGAACTCCCCCCAGGCATCAAAGGTAGGCTTACAGCCCGGAACCCAGGTGAAGTAGTTTAAGGCCGAGCTACCGCCGAGAACCTTGCCACGGGTATTGGGCTTCTCGACACGCTCGTAGTCGTCACGCTTAACCAAGGTGGTCTTGTAAGCCCAGTCGTGCTCAGAACCGCGGAGATCCATGGCAGACGAGGGCGTAGTGATCATTTCAACCCTTTCAGGATCTCCAACACCAGCCTCGACGATGAGGATGCTGGCATTGGGGTTCTCAGCGAGGCGGCCGGCGACGACATTACCCGCCGTGCCACCACCGACGACAATGAAATCGAAACGTTGGCCGCTCTTTGGTGGTGCCATTTTGTTGGGGTGAAATATGAATGGGTATCTCAGTATTTCCAGTGTGTTAGATGAGATAGATTTAAGGGCTTGAAGATGCCAGGCTTGCGTTGTGTCTGGTGGTCTTATATCTTCGAACTCCCTACTACCCCTCTTCAGATGTGATGGTAGGTCGTCCGAGAAACGGATAACCAGCGCGAGCCCAATTTGGCCCTTGCTAGGTCAGATCCACCGGGCTAGGATACCGGCAGGAGAAATCCAGCTCGAGTGAAGTTGCATTGAATAGGTAAGCATTAGCGTTATCAATGCACTCAGCTGATGAAGATGTCCCAAGAAAATTATGCCCATCTCGCTCTTGATAGGCTGTTCGGATGTGAGGCACCATCGATCTATCCTCACTCCAACGTTGAGGCTTCGGGGCCGAGCTGCGGGTCTTCGGATAGGAAAACCGCCAGCTGAACAAAGTCGTCATATCCATGACGTCGACCGCTACTGAATAGGTCTGCGGTTAGGATAGCAGCAGTGTCTCGGCAAGCTGATGGAAGGTCGCCCTACGTGAGTTTCGGATGGGTTAGTAGGTAAGCTGTAGGACGAGCCCTCAAGCACCTCCATAGCCCTGAACCACGCAGCGCAGACGGAAAGTGAGACACTTCTCGATCCTGATACTGAATCAAGCATCGAGTCGGCTTCGCGCTTACATCCACCTTGTTCAGCTTGCTGCTACACCCATTTGGGTGTACACAATCTGCCTCCTTGCTTACGAGACGGTCTCAAACAATTCCCACTTCAAGCCTTGTCCGACAGCCGCAACCAGTCAACATCACCTAGCGATAACGACTGGTGGTAACTAGCAATTCAGTCGTAAAAGGAACAGCTAGGCCTAGTATAAACCAATATTTCATCGCTTAGGTTTACTAAGCTTGAACGTGGTGATATGAATCTAAACAGAGAAAACGAGCATATCCAACTCTGAATATGCCTTTTGCGAGGAGAGTGAGGACCGATGTTACGGTCAATCGGTTCCATGCCCCATTCGCTCTCACAAGGCTGGTGAGAGAGGGCAAGTCTTCTTGCTCGAACGTCCAAATTCTAATTGAGGCTTCGGGGCCGAGATGCGGGAGGCTTCGGGGCCGAGATAACGCTCGCGCACCTCCCCATCCCTGATGTCGTGTGCGTAGCGTAAACGGAAAGTGAGTCAATTCTTGATCTCGATGATCCTGTCTGTGTGGTCTACTCCGGTATCATGATGATGTTACAAGATGCCTCCTTGCGTAAGACAATGCTGAACAATGCGAGCCTCAAGACCTATCGGACGGCCGCATCCAATCGGCATCAGCGCATCAATTATTAGCATACCTATATATATGGCTTTGCAGTCTATCCAGTCCAGGCTGTTTATACCACGCGAGACTGGATCATAGTCTCTACAGTAGTTACAACCTTCACCACAATTTACCTACCCATCATGTCGCGTATTTACACTCTTGCGGAAGGTACGAAACCCCTCACAGAACAACCTTAAAGATACACAAGGTCTTATTAAGACTACTAGGTTGCCCTCAGGCCGATAGCGCGGCCACCGTCCAGTTGAAAGAGAATCAGAACGTGGGTGGACTGGTCTTGCTACAAAGCACGCAGCTCATCGAGACGCTTGCTCACTTCTCTCGTGAGAGAATTCCCGAGCGGTAAGTCTACGATCCAGGGTTTCATATCTTCGGTAACCAAGCTGATATTAATTCCTGCTCTCAGTGTTGTCCACGCGAAGGCTGCCGGGTAAGCTTTCGCTATGAGCCCAGTGTACACGGCTTCAAAGATTGACCATTGAAACTCCTAGTGCATACGGCGAGTTCGAGGTCACCCACGACGTCACCGATATTACTTCGGCGAGCTTCCTGAACACGATCGGGAAGAAGACCAAATGCCTCCTGCGTATCTCTACTGTCGGTCCCGAGCGCGGTTCTGCTGACACTGTTCGTGATGTACATGGCTGGGCCATGAAGCTCTACACCGACGAGGGTAACCTCGACTGGGTCTTTAACAACACTCCGATCTTTTTTGTCAGGGATCCCGTGAAGTTTCCTTCGATGAATCGATCCCACAAAAGACATCCTGCAACCAACATGCAAGATCCCAATATGGTTAGTTGAACTTTGCGCAATGGAATGACTGACAGTGCACATCCTGCTGACACAATATCGTGACTACCAGTTCTGGGAGTGAGTCATGATCCGATAACTTGTCGGAAAGGACAACTTAGAGTGAGGTATACTGATAGTTTATCTATAGCTTCCACGTTGGCAACCCCGAAGGTATTCATCAGCTCATGCACCTTTTCAGCGACCGAGGCATTCCCGCTTCGCTCCGTCAAATGGATGCTTTCAGCGGAAGCACCTACAAATTCACCAAAGAGGACGGTTCCTTTAAGTACATCAAGGTCCACATCAAGACCCAGCAGGGAATACGCAATTACGATCGCGAAACCGCTGCCAAGATTGCCGGCGAGAATCCGGACCACCACGTTCAGGATCTATTCGAGGCCATCGAGAAAGGCGACTACCCCAAGTGGAACGTCTATGTTCAGGTCATGGACCCCAAGGATGCGGAGACATACAAATGGAACATCTTTGACATGACCAAGGTTTGGCCGCACAAAGACTATCCACTACGCCAGATTGGCGTGTTGACCCTGAACGAGAACGTAGGTGATGCAATGAAATACGGTCCCGATAACTTGAGTGCGCCAAACTGATCCATTGTCTCACGCAGCCCAAAAATTACTTCACCGATATCGAACAGGCGGCCTTTTCACCTTCCACCATGGTCCCCGGTTGGGCTCCATCCGCCGATCCCAGTATGTATAGCTTTTGAACTACGATTCCCCAGCCACATGCAAACCATACTAATGACCTGCTCCTTTAGTGCTGCAAGCCCGCATGTTCTCCTACCCCGACGCCGCCCGCTACCGTGTTGGCACAAATTACCAGATGCTGCCGACCAATAGGGCGAAGTCCCATGTCTACTCCCCTTACGAGCGTGACGGCTCCATGAACTTCGGCACAAACTACGGTGATGACCCCAACTACGTCGGATCCATGCTTAAACCCGTCGAATTCAAGACCAGCAAGTCCGGCAAGCGTGTCCAGACCACCGTTTCAGAACATGAGAAGTGGGTTGGCGAAGTGTCTAGCTACACTAGCGGGTTTGGGCCAGAGGATTTCGAGCAGGCCACGGCTCTTTGGGAAGTCATTGGCCGAGACCATGGCCACCAGGACCGCTTTGTTGGCAACGTCGCTACTATGGTGTCAGGTGTACACAGCGACAAGTTGCGCGAGCAGGTTTACGGTACGTTTCCTCCAAGCTTTCTTCCCATCGAATGGCTGCGGACATGAGAGACTGACTTTGGGTTATATTAGAACTGTTTCGCGGTGTGCACAAGGACTTGGGAAATCGCATCCGCGACGCTGTTGAGGGCCGGATTAAGAAGTAGCTGTATCTAGCAGATCAGTCAGGCTCTATAGGGATAGCTGCGCCTAAGTATCGAAGGAAAGGCTGGAGTCGGCGTTTTGGTGGTGGACTACAGGCCCGATGCTAGCAATTCGACTAACACCTTAACTTAATATTTATCCACGTTGGTCATAGCCGTAAAGCCGCAAGACAATTGACTACTAGTAGTTAAGCAAGCTTTGGATGGCATCTTTGCGTATAATATGCTTTTCGGGTAACATGATGTCGCGAGGCTGAGGCTGAGCAGGGCTTTGTGTAGTACCATCACGTAATAGACGCCGTAAGTCTGCAAACAGTGACAGCCTGACCAGGATGAGGCAAAACATGCACTTGCTAGAGCGACAGCCACTTTAGATGATGTTGCTTCCATCTGCGTGAGTCACTTCTATAGCACTCGGTGGTGCGTCCAATTCATGAATCGCCACGAAAGCTCTATTCTAGTCATCGAGTTCACCACTACTACTTGAACTCTTCCAAAGGCCCTCCACCAAAGGGTTCTTGAATTGGTACTGTTCAGTATCGAAAAAGGGAGAATGGTGCGTGGAATCAAGTACAGACTTCGAGTAGATCTCAATTACCTCGTGCGTGTCACGATATCCACGAGGCATAGTGGCTTCTATTGCACCAAACCTTGCGTCCTGACCGCTTAGCCGCAGCTATAGCACACGCGGTCATTGCAGTATGGGTATGTTGCAACCTTTGACAGATATCAAAAGGAATTTTCGAGCCATAGACGGTGATCTTCTTAGTAGAACTTGTCTTGAAAATCGACGCTCATTTATAGCAAAGGCCCGGCGCTCAACCACGCGACCCCTGAAGGGTTATTTGACATATAGTCTCAAGGAACGAGATCTAGGCTTGCACATGCAGTAACAACACACACCTGAAGTGCAGCCGCTAAGGGCTCGCTGAGAGTGGCGGCTAAGCTGCTGCAGACCTTGAGCCCTCTGTTTCTAGCCTTCCGGCTGTAGTGGTGTGCTTCTGCAGACATCATCTAGATGAAGCTCTAGTGGGTAGCCAACAATTGTGTGTACTCTATACGCCACAAATGTTACGCAGTGTCTAAGGCCAGCTAAGTGGCTTTATGTAGATAGCCTAGAAGCATACCGGCGCGAGAGGGTGACCGAGCTGGGTATGATCTAGATCCAAGCACAGCGCCTGGTCAGTCCTATAAAACCATGCCTGGAGCTCACCAACTGAAGCTCCTTTCTCATCACATCCATTTGACTTCGCCATGACTCGTATCATGGTCTTGCCGCCCTTCAGCCTTGTATGGCTATCTATCGTTATGCGTATGCACGCTCAGGACAGCAAGTGCTTCAGCATCCAACCCAATCAACCAGAACGGTGGCATGTGTAACGTCGACCCAAATGATCCATCCTTCATCCAGGTACTGGTCGCATACGATCCAACTTCAGATGCTTGTCAATCTCAACAAGAAATCTCCGGAGATGTGCCTTTTAGCTTCGCTCTGAGCTATACTGGCACTGATACAGAGCCCACTTCCATCACCGCTCTGGACGTGCCTACGTTCACTTCTGGAGTTCCTACGACAGTGACCGTTTCGTATAATGTCGCTCTTACAGTAGGCTCGTGTTGTTCGATGGCGGACGCTCAACCTGAACAGATCTGCATAGTCATGTGCGAGGTGTCGAAGTCGCTGATTCGTGCGTAACAACGAGTCGGTTTCCTCCTGATTGCGCTCAGCTCGCCCATAGTTAGTATAGCGTAAGACACGTACACGGCGAGAAGCCGTACTGGAGACTGAGTACGCAAGGATCTTGGATGCACTTTCTGGGTTGGCGTGCAGCGACTTGACGTCCCAGAGAGGCTATGCTCATTTCTGGAATATCTGATTGCCCGTGCAGCATGATGAGAACACCAGCGACTGCTACGCCCAGTCAATGCTTTTCGACAATTCAAGAACCACTTCAAAGAGGACATAATTATGTTTGCTCGCTTGTCACTCTTCGTGTATATATCTTGTTAGGGTTCTTGAAATTCATAAAGGGTTCCGCAAGAGTCCCTGGTGGTGTGCGCAAGCTTTCGATTATGGCGGCAACCTTCAACATATTGCATTTGCAGACCACTTAGCCGGCGCACTATGAGACTCCCTCCACTCGGTAAGAGCAGAGACGGTGCGTGTCATTTGGTGTCAATACATATCAGTGGTAGCGGACGTGCAGAGCATTACTTCCCCGGGCCACTTGGAAGTCCTTTGAAGGATCCTTGTCAGGTTGGTACCTATCTGCTCTCTCCTCTCACAGAGATTCAATAAATTGGGAGGCTGGGGGGGAAGGCTTGGCTTCTGGGTTGGCTACTGGCCGAGGCGTGGATGCCAGAGTTAAGGAAGAAGTGCTGAAAGAATACTATTGAACGATAGTGTTCCAACTCGATGGAAACCCAGTCACGAGACCCCAAAGCCCCCAAACATAGCAACATGTTATGTTATAGTAGTTCTCTAGAGCGCATGACATGCAAACTGTTTAGTGTTTCAGGTGTTGCACGGGGCAGTCACTATTTCCTCCATTGACCGTTGCTTTACGAATCTTGGCGTTCTATTATAAGGCTGTCAAGCAGTACCCACATCGGAAGTGTCGGACTTGGCTTCTCTGCAAAGGACATCGTAGTCATTGGAACTTGTAAGAATTAGTCATAGCTGCTGGGATGTTTTGAGTGGAAGCTGTTGCTGCTTAGGAGCCTACCATACGATCACCAATGGAATATTGCCATACCATGATCGTTCAGAGAGACAGTTGACACAAAGACGGGGAGATATTTTCAGAACGAAAAATTGTAATTATACGAAAACATAACTAGAGACATAACCAAGAACAACCCTTGTATGCAATCCTCCGAAAAGTCTCGAGCTTTAGTATCATTGAACTCATTGCGATTCACATCCCCATCCATGCATTTCCAAAAACATCATCTGCAATCAACTTCTTACAGAAGGAGAGCGGCGAAGGCAGCGACGGCGGCAAGACCCATACCGGCCTTGACGGAGCTGGCAGCGCCAGTGAAGGCCTCAACACCGGAGGCGGAGGCAGATGGGGCGACAACGGCGGTAGCGTTGGCAGCGCCAGTGGAGGCAGCGGCGGCGGCACCGGTGGCGTAGACGATGTTCTGGCTCAGGAAGACGGTGGTGACGGCGGTGGTGTAGGTGGTGGAGGCGGCGGAGACGGCGCTGGAGACGGTGGTGTAGGCAGCAGCGGAGGTTGGGGCTGGGGACTTGACGACGATGGTCTCAACTGGGCACATGGAGGTGCTGGTGGAGACGGCGTTGCCGACAGTGACGACAGCGGTGCTGGCAGAGTAGGCGGTGACGGTCACCTCGCTGTATGGGCAGCCGGAGCAGGCAATTGGGGTGGCGGCGGTGGAGACAGCAGCGGAGGCGGTAACTGGGGTACCGACGACACCAGATTCAGTGGCTGGGCAGACGGTGGTGTATGCAACAACAACGTCGGTGACAGTCTTGGCGCGGAGTGGGCAGTTGGTGACGGTGGCGGCGCACTGCTCGATGGTGGAGACGGTGGTGGAGTAGACGGTGGAGGTGGTCATTGGGACAACGACGGTGGCGGTTGGGATGGCGGAGGTCATGGTGCGGGCTGGGCAGTCGGTGACGGTGGCAGCGCAGCTGGTGACGGTGTAAACCTCAGTGGAGTACTGGGTGATGGTGGCGGAGGCGGCACCGGTGGTGACTGGGGCGTCAGCAACGACAATGGCGAAGTCGTTGCCGGCATCGTAGTAGGCCTGGCCAATCTCGGAGAAGAGAGTGCAGGTGGTGCCGTCGAAGCCAGTGGCGACACAGTCGGTGGTCTCGTCACAGAGGTCCATGCAGGTCTCGAGGGTGGCGGCAGCGGCGGCCTGACGCTTGCGGCTGACAGCGTTCACACCAATGACGGTGCCGACGTGGTTGCGGTTGCACTCGACCATGTAAGAGCGGCCGTTGCCGTCAACGAAGACCTGGCCATCGAGGGCTGGGCAGAAGAGGTCCTTGCGGGCAGTGGCAGTGCCAGTTGGGCCAGCAGTGACGGAGCTGTTGCCAGCGGCGTATGGGGCGGTGGTGGTACCGTTAGGGTATGGGAAGACACCAGCGGAGGCCTGAGGAAGGGCGGCGACGGCACCGACGAAGGCGAGAGCGCCAGCGGCGACAGAGCGGACGGAAGGCATAGTGATTGTTGGGTTATTAGCGATTATGTTCTAGGAACTAAGCGAATGGACAGCCGAAGCCTGTAGATTAGAAGAAGTGCTGAAGAGCTGCAGTGTTGATTTGGTGATGAGAGAGATAGGACTTGTGGAGGTGGAGGAGAGCGAATATATACTTGGCCCACTGTTTACAGGATCACAGTCGGAGGCGGCTCGTTGATTACCAGACTGTTACAGTTCAATACGATAAGATGAGAAACGGCGGCGGCGAATTGCACGCTCCCTACCGTTCAGGCTTGGTATGCCTTGTTTGTGCAACGCCTCAGGAATCATGATATCATTGTGTCCGAAAGTATCCCTTAGGAGTGCTAACAAACTCGCGGCCGTTGCTGTTTTCAGGAGGAGATGGAGTTGAGGTGGTGGGAAATTTGGGACGTTGTAAACACGAGCGTAGCGTCGAGCGGCTCGAGCGACCGGCACCCCGCGACTGCGACCTGGCCGCCGTTGCACACCCGAAGGCAATTTGTTTTCCAACGTCGCCAACCTCGTCCTTTGTTTATCCGGTCACGCAGCCCGTCCACCACGCAAGAAAGGTCTGGAAGCAAATGAATGAATCTCCTCCTGATCGAGCGTGGGTGGCGAGAAGCTGCTTAGGCCTAACGAACAGGTGGACCATTAACTCCATTGTACAGCCAACCCTCCTATACCATTACTATTCTGGGTATCCCGCCCACTCTCGTAAACAAACGGCCCGTGTGACAAGAGATTCTTCTTCCCTCACGGCGCAGTTCGTACACGGTGAGCTCCATGGGGAGTGAGTTTATGATTGGCGGGCCGTTTCCTTGAACAAGAACGACAAGAACGGTCGCTATTGATTGGCATCCAGCCTTCATGGAAACACGGACTGTCCGTCTACAGGAGTGTCAACAATGCTCCACATGAAAGTGGAACACGTGCCGTGATGATCCATAGGCCGTAGGGCTGTCCATGTGCTGGGTGAGTGGTGACTGCAGAAGCGAGGAGAAACAGCAGCACGGCACGTGTGGCAGTGGTAAAGGCTTGCAGTTGCAGCCCACTGCGGGTAAATAGATTGCTTCCAGGTTCACAGGCTACGCGAAGGTCCACAGTATCCGGGACGAGATCGTATGAGACGATGAGATCTCTACCTCGCCGACTACGGCCTTCGCTGGTCGAACAGTGTAGGCAATGGGCACGTGCCCAGTGTCGGCGATCCAGCAAGAAATGTACGATGTGCAGCGGAGATATGTTCGGGGTAAGTTGAGGTTACAGATGCGACGGCTATAGAGAAAGGGGGAGAAGGACAGCCAAGTAGCAGTGCTGCAGAGTAACGCATCGAGTCGACTCAGTTCTCGTGTTCTGAATGTCTCGCTGTAGTGTGCCATCTTGTCTCTGCTTGTGAAATTGCGTCGTTCAACCCGGAGTGGTTCTTTTGAACGAAGTTTAGGTTATATTACGGGCTTCTGTGTGTGCGATTACTTCGAGTGACAGGCTGAGGAAGGACGCGCCAAGAATACACCAATGCCAAGACCTGTGTAACCTTGCTGCTTTCAATGACCCGTGTCTTATTTGTACGCACTCTTTTGTTTTTACACTGTAGAGTTCAATCAATCGAGCGTTTCCAATTATTACACGAAGAACATTGCTGATGGAACATGAAAACGGTGCAATCGATGCAAAAGCCTTCTTTTCAAACATTTCGCCTGAATATTGTTCCTCTTCCCCCCTAGGTGTACCTCGAGGTGCTATCGTGTGTCATTCTCTCTCGGGCCCAGTAAGGACTCGTATACTTTTCAAAGTTCCATAGATCCACTATCATGCTCTCCATGGCTTGCGTAGATGGCGAGATCGATTTTGAATTCATCTGCATTCCTATCCCGTCAGAAGATACGCCAACCTAATGAGGATCTCATCCCGGCTGGGACAATCATACATCAACCAGTGATAAGCCTCATTGCAATCCTCGCTAGTAATTTTCTAATTCCATATAGGACTGTGTTGTGCTTGTTTCTGCTCTCGATACTGGTCATAGCTCCGGAGGTGTGGGTTGGCCCGTACCGTGTGTGACTGTGTGTCGATCAAAAACAAGGATGCTGATGGATTGTCCATCCTTCATCACAGATACGTAGTTTCGGAGATGCTTGGAGCAGCATAGCTTATCCTAAACAGTAATAGCAGTTCTTAGCGTGGTTTGATATGTGCGAACCGTTTGAGTATGGTACTCATGTGAATACGGTCGGGCTGCTCTAATTTCAACCTGGTTGAAATCCGGTAGACTGTATATATAAACGCGAAACAAACATATCATACAGAACCGCTCAAATGCACGCTCCATATGCTCTAAAAACACAATTAGATACTTCATCCCGCTCAACCGGAGTTCCATGTCGCAACCGTGATAACAGTCGTGTAGACCATCGCAACCGCACCGACAACCATTAGTAATATATCTCCAGCAGCCACCAGCTTGTTATTCGCCATGCCCTTGTAGTGCAGGTATGCTGGGTAAATGTACACCAATGGTACACATGCAAATGATCCGATCAGGGCGACGAACTTATCCAAATCGCTCGCACCCATGATCGCGATGATACCGCAGACGACCACGAGACCTGCCCGGAAAGCATTCTTCTTCCACTTGGTGGTGTTGCTCTGTTTGCCTGAACGGTGACCGAAGATCTTGCCCTCGATGATACGTACAGCTGGGAAGAGCTGTACAGGGGTGCCGACAAGAACTGCAAGTGAGTAAAGGAATTGGACCGCGTTGACCAGCTTGCTGTCCTGTGGGAAGTTCGAGATAACCTCCGTGGACGTGTTCTCACCGAAGGTGGCGTATGACAGTGCTCCTACTGCCGTAAAGATGATGGTAATGATGAACATGACCGTGTACAGAAGGAAGGAGAAACGGCCGGGTTGCTTCATTGATGACTGGATTGGTAGAATAAGTCCAATGCCTTCGAAGGTGAAGATGGCCGATCCAACGGTGAGGGTGTAGTGAGCAGGGTTGTAGAGCTGGACAGTCTTGTGCATGCCATCCTGAGCGATAGTAGCAATGTCGAACCAGTAAATGTATGTCAACCCGATCAAAATGCACACGTCAGCTAGCAAGGCGGCGGGTCCAAGCTTGGAGATGTTGCGAATTAGAGCCAAGGGAATGAGGACCGCCAGTTGCAGCGCAATGAGGGCGTTTGTTGTTAGACGAACAGGCCCTTTGGTGACCGCTTCCAGGAATGAGTACATATTCTCCGCCACGAAGATTTCTCCAGCGCAGACGAATCCGATCTGGGACAGTGTGATGGAGGCCAGAATCAGCTTCCTCATCTTTGGTCCACCGATTGCGTTACCGATATCACCGTAACCTCCACCGTACTTCTCTCTGCATTGCAGAAGTAGATGGAAGGCTACGCAAGAGATGAGGGATACCAGGATCAGGGTGATGGATGAGAACAGGATACCTCCGTTGTTGAAAGCCTTGGGTAGGAACATGATACCCGTTCCGATGAAGGCTTTGAGTAGGGTGAAGAAAGTTTTCGTCATGCCGGCATCACCCTTTGGCTGTCTCCGCGTAGTCCTGCGACGTCCAAGTAGTGGTCGGCTCTCGGTTGGCCGGCCATTTTCTTCGTGATCCACAATAGCCGACTCATCATCGTCAGACTCGGCCAAGTCCTCGCCAGCAAAACTGCCATACAGATCGAGAAAGTCCACGAAACTAGATGTCACTGGTGCTGTGGCGAAGCTGAGTCGCCTGTGGTTCTGTTTTAGGAATTGGCGCCGGAAGCCACCCGGAGCATCCATGCCGACGACATCCTCGGTCTCAGAGTCACTGTCTCGTCTGGGAGGCGGCGCTGAGAATGTGGCCGCGCGTTGCCCGAGTCTCGCTCTCGCCTCTATCTTGTATAAGTCGCGGTGAATGTCGCCTCCTTGGAGCTTCAAAGAAGATTCTTGGCCTGACGGGCTCGCATCTCGGCCATGAGCTGGCGCGTCGGCAGTGCCATAGCTAACTGCAGCAGGCTCTGCAGAATATCCAGAGGGCAGGTGTTTTGATACAACTTCGGCCTCCCTCCTTTCCCTGGAACTTGTTGGGGTGTCTGACATGGCGCAGAATTACTTTATGCGGGGAAGAAACAAGGCGGTGATGCAGGTCCCAGTTTGCGGGAGCGGGATAAGGTACGCAAATCTTCAATTGCACACAGCCAGCCACGGGCTATCGCGAAAGCATTACTTTTGGAACTGCTTGAGAATTGGGAGGACGATAAGGTATGTGACGACAGAACTCCGGAGATGGATGTAGAATGATGTTGCTGCAGTGGCGTTAAGATGTCACCGGTGGCTCCTGCTCAGCGGCGGTCAGGGCGAGGTCCGCGGCTGCCCGTTCCAGACCCCTATTACGTAAGGCTCGTGAGGCATCAAAACACTCGTACCTTATACACATGCAGGTACCTACACAACCGCACTCGAAGATTCTATGCATGATGAGAGAATGCATCGCTCACAATGGAAGACGCACCACTTGGAACCTTTTGGGAGGGCATGTCATGTGCCTGCAGGCTTACTTTGGTCCCATGAGAGCCCTGTCTCGCATGCCGTGCGAAACGCTCTAACAAGCAATGCTATCTTAACAGCATCTCCATACATGAATGTATGCTTCTCACATCCTCACAGCGATGCCTGTACACGAGGCTGCTCCATCCCCTCAGCACGCTGAGCTGCCGATCTACCTGCTTTACGTCCAAACACAGCTCCAGAAGTCAGCCCGCTTCCACCAGGATAATTATCATAAAACAACCCGCCCACCATCTCTCCCGCGCAAAAGAGGCCTGGTATGCTGCGTCCAGTCTGCTCTGAGATGACCGCCGACGTCTTGGGATCGGTCTTCAACCCACCAAATGTGAACGTGACGCCACAGGTGACCTTGACAGCCAGGAAAGGTGCTTTGACAATCGGAAGCGCCCAATTTGTCTTGTCAAGCACCAAACCGGCCTTGGACGATATTGTTGACAGCCCATCCTTCTTCGACGGATCAAACTCGACGTCGGGGTTTTCTTCTCTATGTGCCTTGACCGCTGCATTGTACTCCTCCACTGTCCTAACGAACTCTTTCGGCCTTTGCAGTCCCTTCTTTGCCAGTAGTTGAGCGAGCTCCTCAATGGTATCTGCGCTCACTCGCTCGACGACATCTGGCGCATATTCCTCCTTTCGCAGCCAGCTGGTACCATCAGCATCCCACAGCTGAAAGGCAACGCTGCCTGGTTGTTTCAATATCTCGCGACCAAATTTAGCATAGGTGTAGTTGCGCATGTCTACTCCCTCATCAACGAACCGAGTGCCTGCGGTATTGAACATGAGGCCTAGTGGGTATCCAGATTTTGTGAACTGGTTCGTGAGGACTTGGTCACCAGCGTCCACGGGCGCATTGGCATCCCAGCACGTCGAATGGCACCCAGACCAGTTCCCTGCTGTCCTCGCCCCCAGGTTGATCGCCATCTTGAGCAGATCTCCCGTGTTGTGCGGCGTGCCACGAACGTACGCAAGATCCCAGCCCGGACCTAGATACTGAGCGCGCATGCTCGAGTTCGCCTCGAAACCACCAGCGCAGAGAATCACACCGCCACGCGACAGTACATTATACGTTGTGCCGTCTTTGTGCCGCACTGTGACGCCTGTGACCTGGCCCACGGTGTCGGTGAGTAAATCAATGACAGGGCTGTCATACCTGACTTCGACACCCTTTCTCGCCGCATTTGCTTGGTGTTGCTGGGTTAAACCTTTACCTCCATCCTCCACAGATAGCACCATGCCGCCCCAAAACTTGTGGCGCCCGCCTATTTGATAGGCTTGACGGTTGAAGGAGAGTATGAACTTGATACCGTTCTTTGCCAGCCATTTGGTCGTTGCATTCGACTCTCTGACCAGCTCAGTCGCCAATTCGGGATGAGAGCGATTGTTCGTCACGCGCTTGATATCGGCCATGAAGTCATCCTCGGTGTAGGGCTGCATGTCAATCTTATCGGCGAGATCCGGTGTGACATTGTGGACAATTGGCAGCACATCTTGGAGGCCATGAAAGACTGTTCGATAGGCGCCGGCGGTGAAAGTAGTGTTCCCGCCTGCCCATTCCATGGGTGCCTTTTCGAGAAGGAGGACACGCGATGCACCATTCTCCTTGGCAGACACGGCTGCGGAGAAACCTGCGTTGCCGCTTCCGACGACTATAACATCGTACTGGTGAGGAGGCATGTTGGGCGAAATGTGTATTGTATGATGAGTCTGACCTTCGAAATGAGTGTGTATATCGACGAAGTGGCGGTAATTGACGGATCATTGAGATGCCGCGGTCGCAGCCCTGGAGATCGCCCGCTATCAACGCGTCTCTTTTCCCCTCACTGCGCTACGGGAATAACGTGCCGTCCCCATGGGGGAGTATGAGCTGGGGTACCACTACTCCCCTATAAGGACGCACCGGGAGACCCCTCGGTTCCGTTGTCAGCCTGCTTTGCCATTCTTGTGTTGCGCTCAGCTTGCTATCGTAAACATGGCGACTGCAATGGAGAAATTCACGGGCGATAGCAAATACATCGACAATATCAATCACGGCGAGACGGGCGCGCCAGACACCTACATTGCGGCTACGCCCAAGGAAGAAGCTGCCGTGATTCGCAAGCTAGACTACCGTCTCTTACCCCTCGTGTTCATCTTGTACTCGCTGTCTGTACTGGACCGATCTAATCTGGGCAATGCGAAGCTAGCAGGTCTTCAGAAGGATATCGACTTGACGGGATACAAATACAACTGGCTGGGAACGCTCTTCTACATCGCCTGTACGTACATCAATTGTCCGTTCTATAGCAGAGCTGACGTTCGATTAGATATCTTCTTCCAATGGACCACTCTCGGCTGGAAACACTTCAAGCCTCACAAGTGGGCCGCTTTCGTCGTCTTCTTCTGGGGCTTCATCGCAACGATCCAAGCGGCCGTCTTCAACTGGCAAGGGCTGATGACCTGTCGCTTCTTCCTCGGCGTGGCAGAGTCCATGTACGGGCCTGGAGTCCCTCTCTACCTGTCCTTCTTCTACCCGCGGGAGAAGATTGGGTTCCGACACGGCGTGTTCATTTCGGGCGCGGCAATGGCCAACGCGTATGGAGGCGCGCTGGCGTATGGATTGAGCCATATCCATGGCAGCCTCGCGCCTTGGAAGATCCTGTTTATCATTGAAGGCCTGCCCACGTGTGTGATTGCGCTTGTAGCTTGGTTCTTCTTGCCGGACTCGTTGGAGACGACGAGCTTTCTAAGCGAAAGGGAAAAGCAGATCGCGATACAGTTCGTCGCACGCAATCAGAGGCGGGACACTGGACATACTACCGGTCTGAGGTGGAGAGAGGCCGTGCTGGCTCTCAAGGATCCCAAGAGTAAGCCTTCAAGAATCGTGCGCTGCCGCGTGTGTTGAATATGCTTGTGTGCTGACACTCCTCCAAGGCTACATTCCCGGGCTCATGTATTTCGGCTGCAACGTCTCCTTCGCCTCACTCCCGCTCTTTGTCCCAACGATCATCTCCGAGATGGGAAGCTTCACCCAAATCCAGTCGAACGGTCTAAGTGCACCACCCTACCTCCTCTGCTTCTTCACAATCCTCATCCTCGCCTTCTTGTCCGACCGATTCCGGATGCGCGGGCCATTCTGCGGCGGTGCAGCACTGGTCGCCGCCATCGGTTTCATTCTACAAGCGACGACGAAGTCGGTGGCTTCGCGATACGTGGGCGTGTTTCTGAGCATCAACATATTCGCCAGCGTGGCGCTTACGCTGTCCTGGACGGCGAATCTGCACGTTACGGAGAGCAAGCGGGCAGGCGGCATGTCCATCCTGGCCACTATAGGACAGTGCGGTCCGCTACTAGGCACGAACGTCTTCCCGGCTGATGAGGCGCCGTACTACCGGAAAGGGATGTGGATATCCGCCTCGTTCTGCCTGCTGGTTGCATTTCTTAGCGCCATGTTGAGCACCATTCTCATATGGGAGAACAGGAAGATGGAGAAGGCTGGCTTGGTTGAGTCACCTGAGAATGAGGTTGTGGATGCGCCGGCTGAGATCAGGTCTGAGCCAGAGAAGTTCAAGTATATTTGGTAGATAGACTGTCTTGGCTTCTGAGGTTAGGAGGTTCTTTACTTGTCTTCGTGCTTCGCAAGGCTGCCTTTATGTTTAGATATTGGCCGTGCTTGGAAGCCCCTCTGGGCCAATCTCCCTTTGGCGATTGCCGGTAGCATTTCGGACTTAAGAAAGCAGTCAGCAAGTGCCCAGGATGAGGGGTGCACCGAATAGTGCTCTTACCCAATCGCCCCAATTTTTGAGATATTATGCCAGCTACCTTGCGTTCACGATCACCAACCGGCGATACGAATAAGCAAGCAAACTGCAATGGTGCATGCTCGCCGTGGACGATAGCTCTTCGCGTTCGAACGCTATTGAGCTGGCTGTCCGAAGCTTTTGGGTATCGAGTGCAGTTCAACTTCTTTCTCAGGTGGTACCTCTGCCTCTGCCTCGGGCGGCCGCGCCGACACCTCTACCAATTCCGCTTCCAGCCCGTGTAGTACTGGTAATCCTCCCTCTTCCGCCCTGGCCACCAACACCGACGTAGCCTGCGGGTGCAGCGGTACTTGAGGCGCCTCTTCCCAGACCGGTACCTCTCACGCGACCTCTTGTACCTCTTACTGGCCGTGTGGTGGATGGGGCAACAGCCCTTCTCATTTCCTCTTCCTCCTTTCTCCTCGCTGCCTCCTCTCTCATTCTTTGCTCCTCGGCCGCTCTCCTTTCCGCAGCCTGCTGTCTCTGCACAACCTCATTCTCTGCATCCTCCAGGTCCTGGGTAGCGCCCTGCCATTGTGGGTTCAAGAGAAGTCGCTGGTTGTGCTCTGTTTGGGATAGAATGCGGGTCCATGTGTTGAGGAGTGTGGATGCGGAGTTTACGGTGCGGTGGACAGTCTGTCAGAAAGGTCAGTACACAACACGCACAGAAACGATAGCCTTTGGCTAGATCGTGCACTCACATCCATATTGCCCTTTGCCTTCTCCAAGCTCTCAACGACACCTTCAATGACCTTGTTGACCCCTCTGACAGTTTCCAACTCTTTGCGCAAGGCAGCTTCGCGGACTTCTTCGCTGCTATGCCTTGACTCATGCTGTTGGGTGCTGCCATTGGGCTTGCGACTAGACTTTGCTGGATCTGGCGAGTCCCATAGTCCCTCGTCGACCGAGTCGTCCAGGCGTAGAGTGCCGAGGTCTGGAGGGGCGCGCGACATGATGTGGGGAGAAGCCGGTATTTGATTAACGCGTCGCAAATGGCGTATTGATGGTATGCGATTGTAGTATGAGCGGTTTTGCAGTGTTTGACACGTTTGTGGATGCAAGGAGGACGTGTCGTTGTTGGTGTGTAACGCAGGGACTGTAGCGCAGGGACGCTGCACTCAAGCAAGCGGAAGCGGAAGCGGAGAGCGGATCGGATGGTTCAGCCCTGCCCAGCATTTCACTAGAGCCGTTCCCTCCAGCCACCAGCCACCTCATGCCAATTCGCAACGGCCGCCCATTCCCCATTCTCGCTGCTCAAGATCTCCCCTTTCATCTGTGCCATTGCTATTCCATTTGCACGATTTTGCTCCAACCTATACCATACATATCGCCATCTCAGTGCAACACAGCTCGAACCGATCGATCTGAGGTCTGCAATATACGCGCCCGAGCCCTGCATCATCCGTAACAACAACAATCACTCAATCCGGCTTGTCGATAACACAACGATCTTACAACCTGAAGTACTCCCGTCTCGCTGTCCACTCGTCATCGTCACCGCCAGCATACCTGTCTCTGTCGCTATAACATCCAAACACTTCTCGACCAGCAAGAGCGAAGATACAAAGCGCCTGCAGCGCCATACCGCGATCATGACCGCGACACCGCCTCCGCCAGAGCGCGTACATACTCCTCCTACACCACTCCACGGCGCACGATATGATAGCTACGAACCCTTCTCGCCCAGAAGATCTGCCCGTGTCTCGGAACGCAAGCGCATTCACTCCCCTACATCCGCCGAAACGTCTCGCCAAGCCCTGTCTTTCCAGTCTCACTTCACACATCTCACTTCGACACCAGCACCTCGCAAACGAACCCTAAGCCGCGCACCTTCCAATCAAACCTTGTCACCTCCTTCATCGCCCGAGACACAACTTCGCCGTACTCCCTTCTCTGCACACCGCACATCCGCACGCGAGTCGCCCTTTCCCGCGCGTAAGCAGCACGCCAGCAACACACCTGGATTCAACTCCCCAGCAACAAATTCACGACACAGCAACCTCGATTTACCCAGCTTTGACGCCGCAGCTATGCTCCCCACACCCACCAAAACCCCACGCAAACGTGCGCCCGCTGCTCTCAGCTCCACCGCTCGCATCCTTAACTTCAAACCCGGCAGTCTAGACGAGGTGATGCCGACTCCACGCAAGCAACGCAAGAGACACTTTCTCGACACCCTTGACGAGGAGAGTCTGGTCGACCCTAGCGAAAGCATCGAAATCTTCACCGATTCCAAAGAGCGCATGCCTGAGGCGGACCAAAGCAGCGACAACCCCTTTGTCGGTCCACTTCACCCGGAGCCGAAGCGCAGGAGTGCCAAGTCGAAGAAGGAAACGGCCATGAGCGCCGAAGAGGCTGAAATGGAAGAAGCGGTTCGCAATGACGAAGGAATCATCTATGTCTTGTAAGTCAACATACAGCTCACACTTCGAAGTAACACTACTAACATGTTCCCCAAGCCGTGGCAAAAAGGTCTTCCGCCGCTTCACTTCACCCGACCCATCCGAAGGACCAGAGGATAACGCATCGGACCACCTAAGCGAGTCCGCCACCCTTCGCCGTCGCGCAGGCATCGCCGCCCAGCGCCCCATCACCCGCAGCAGCATCAAACCGCGCCTTCTCTTCCCCAGCCAACAGCAGCTCGAGGCCCGTTCGCGCGCCGCAGCAGTCATGGACAGCGACGAGGAAGCCGAGACCGACATCGAGATGCCCGTCGCGTCCACCTCCGCCTCATCATCCAAAGCCTCGGCCGCCACGCCGCAGAAGAAGGCCAGCGCGGCAGTCGACTTGCTCGCCACGCCGCCGGATTCGAAACGCTCGACGCGTTTCCAGGTCCTGAGCGCCAAGAAGACGCCTATGGAGCTGGATGTCGAGGAGGAAGGCCCATCAACCTCGACGCCGGTTCCGCAGACCAGGAAGAAGCCGAGTCCGTTCGATAGCTGGAAGAGGACTAAGGCTGGTGATGGTGGCAAGGGTGTCACGCCGCAGGGCAGGAAGAGGGGGAGTGAAGAGGCGGTTACGGCGCCCGTGGGGAAGAGGACGAGGAGTGCGGTGCACGGCAACGGACTGTAGGTGAGGGAAAGTACGACGTGAGGAGGCTGTGGGTGGGCGAGCTGTTGTAGGGCGGCAACTGAAATTCTTATGACTGATGAACTGATTTTTTTTCTCTGCACGGCGTTTTTATGGATTCGGGTTGGCAAGGACTTCACTGTCATGCGATGCTGAGTTTGGCGCCCATCAAACGCTTCATCGCCGATGCGGCAAGTGCAGCAAAAGCTTTTGGACTTTTTTTCTATTTCTTTCGATACCCTTTCATAGCATGCTAATACTCCAAATTTCGAGACTTCGAACCGGACTTTTCAAATGTGCGACCTGCTGTGATGCTACCTAGTGGCAGGACAGGGATACAACTGCCACGGGTTGTCTGCTGCTCTCTTGAACCGGAACCTCTTGCCCTGTTTGCATGCTCATTCACTGCGCTAACTCAAAGGTTGCGTCACCGGACCGCGTGCTCTTTCCAGGTATGAGCACGGCACGACGAGTATCCAGATTACTGAGGAAAGGTGAGAGAGCCGGAAATGCAATGTGTGAGCCTTCTGCGTACTCTATGCGTACACGGTCAGAGGGAACTTGTGGTTAGAACTTCAGTCGTCATCAGTGATCAGACTACCATCAAAGCCCAAGCCATCGACAGTCCCATCATCGTTCTTGGCGTGAGACAGCGACAGACTCTCGTCGCTCGCTTCTGTGCCCTCGTCGTTGGCCAAGATCTCGTACAGGTTCGCAGGACGCTTCTTACTAAGGGGAGATGGCGCGTCCGCCTTTGGCATCTTCGCAACCTTGGAGGCGGCACGAAGAGGTTGAGCGCACGCATCCGCGCCAAACTCGATCTTCGGGGTTTTGTAAGGCATCCTGCTCAGCATGCAAGTGCGAGCAAAGAGCGCGTTGTGTACGCTGTTTGTTTCGATATGGACGTCGTTGCCGCGGACAGTGTAATCGATGATGACAAGTTTGTCGATATGCTGCATGTGCTCTCTCAATTCCTGCCCGTCTATCTTGGATGCCGCATTACGGATGACCAGGTTGCGAGTAGCGCCACTCGCGAGCTTGGATTTGATGTACGGCTTGACTGTGTATTGGCGATCATTCCACTGCACTTCGACGCGCTTGCCTTTGATGAAGAAGTTGTTGCGCTTGACGTGGGCAAGGAATTCGGCAGCTCCTGAGATCATTGCAACACGGGCGGTGTGATCGGCGTAGATGTGGACGTCGAGAAGCATGCCGCCACGGATTGCTGAAGTGAGGTGTTTATATGTCGCGCCGTTTGGGAGTCTAGTGAAGTAGAGTGAGTGCTGAGAATTTTTCGGAGGTGTTGGAATTGAGTGATTTGATCCATCTTGTACGCCCTGGCCAAGCCCCAGGAGGCTGTAAAGGTTACTAGAACTAGCCACTCGATCACTGGTGCCTAGGTTTGTCGTGTTTCGATGACGGTTGCTCGTCTCCGAAGTGTATGGCCCGTGGATCTTGATTTGGTATGTTCCTAGGTGTGGCTCTTTCTCATAGATTGTATGGTCTGCGTTTGGATATGGCTGATGGACAAGAAGTCCATTTCCGTACTGATCCATGTCCGCCTTGGGGTAGGCGTCAGCGACGACACCAGAGTCCTTCCTCTGCTCGGCTGGGTGCTCATTCATGAGGATGTCCAAGGCTTCAGTGGTGACGCCGCCCTGAAGCAGTGCATTCTTGAGCGTCTGAAATTGGTTCAATACATCAAGCTGATCCTCGTTAGCGTGAATGTTTCATGGTTTTCTTCAAGTCTTCGTACTATGCGGTGGTACTCGTTGCGTGGGATTGAAACATGGTCATTGCCAGATGGGGCATGCTGCTCGACGATCAGCTACATGGATCTAAAGTAAGATGATTAGAATGTACAAGTTTCGCTCTGTGATTGCGGTTAACCCTGTACTGATAATTGTCCGATTTCACTCATCACGAACCGGCGAAGCAAGGCGTCGAAATGAGTCCTGTCGATGGTCACTGAATTGGCCATGCTGGAGATGAAAGTACAGAAGGTGGCTGTAAGACGAGATCAATCCCGCGAGAAGAGCAAAAGCGTGGATGCGAATGGCAAAGTATCAGCTGTTTGGGTTCGTGTAACGACGCAGGGAAGTCACGTCCAGGAAAGCAGGCAACAACCTTGAGCAACGACACTTACACTTCACGCGTTCCTGAAACACATCCGGTCAGCGCGGCGCATACCGGCACGGGCGAGAATTCACGTAAATGGAAGGAATTTGAGATGAAGGAGACGGGAGGGATATACAACTACCTCAAACGACTAAGCGTAATCTCGACACAACTAGGTGGCCGACGGCGTAATCGTCTTGAGCCCAGAGGTACTTATCTGCGTTGCCGTCACATGCACCATGAGGGAATTGTCGGACGAGCATGAGACGGGGCCTTTAGTAACCAGCAGTAATGCCTTGTGAGATACAAGGATGATTTACCTTGAACGCGTCTTTTTCGCATCTCCAACCATTCGTCTGTCGCGTATCCCCTTTCGATACCCTGCGGGTGGGTACATACAGGTACCTTACACGTACATACTTGCGCGACGAGAGATGGATGTCGTTGGCTTGACCTGGCCGGCGCCCAATAGCTGCAGTGAACAGGTTGCTCCACCAGCAGTGCACCTTTGTATCGTACGTGAAGTACCAACAGAGACACTGTCCTATCTAAGTTCTTGTTCAACTCAATGGGCGTGATTTCACCTTACAGATAAACTTGCGACAAGAAAACCCACGCCAGCTTATTATTGCCCGGCATATGTTCAATCTCTATAGGGAGAGAAGGGTGAATACTAACTTGCTTAATTCTTCTAAACTAGAGAGGATAATAGCGCCTTCAATAGTCGCTATCCTATATTTACTAGACGTTTACTAGGTTTGCTACTACCTTAGATAGTATCAAAGGACTCAAAGATAATAGCATATTGCCGACCATGGTAAAGGCCGGTTTTCTCGGAGAAGGATCGCTCTGGTATGTATGTAGATTGCAGTTGCCATCTTACTTAGGTAGTCAGGAACATATCCAACCAACACCCGTGTGCTCCTCAACGTCCGCAACGAACAGTCTCCAGAAGAGGAATGCATGCGATGAGAAGGGCCCGACATCTGCCCAAGGTCTGAGGCCAGAGATTGAGGCTCCGCTCTTGAGGGAGAAGATATCTCTCGAAGCTATCTCTCGGAGACCTGCTGCACTGGACCGACCTTATATGTACCTTAGACAGCTATGTCATGTATATGTAGATATATTTGTGCATGTCATTCATCTCCTGTCCTCATTGCAATCACTCCTCCAGTCTTATCGCAAGCCCTTTCCAATGGCTGCTGTCGAATTGCCATTGCGGTATGAGCAGTCAAATGGAGTTGAACCGTCCTTCCTGTACGACATGCATGGGGGCAGCGCTTCAGTTCCACCTGCACAACCATTGCAAACGCAACGCGCTCTTCCAAGCACCGACGGAGGATATCAGGCTTGGCTCTGCCTAGCCGGCTGCTTCGTCGCCAACGTCCTGATATGGGGCTTTGCCTTCTCCTTTGGCGTACTTCAGGAATATTACTATGCCCACGAGCCCTTCGCCTCTCACCCGGCCGGCATTCCAGCAGTAGGCACGACAGCGACCGGACTAGGCTACCTGACGATGCCCATCTACTTTTACGTCTTCCAGAAGTTCCCGCGTTGGCGGCGTTGGTCATGCTTTGCGAGTCTGCCACTTATTGCCATCGCGCTGGTTGGAGCGAGCTTCGCCAACAGCGTGCCGCAGCTTGTGTTCTGTCAGGGTGTATTGTACGCGTTGGCCGGAAATGCGTTGATTACACCGACGATCACGTATCTAGACGAGTGGTTTGTACAGAGGAAAGGTTTAGCTATTGGGATCATGTGGGCTGGTGACGGGACTGGCGGGGTCATCATGCCACACTTGATGCAGTCGATGCTGTCCAGTATTGGATTTAGATGGGTTCATATCCCTATTCGACATTGAAGGTACCATCATCGCTGACTGCATGGTAGACTCTTCGCGCGATCGCTGCCATCATTGTCTTGTTGACAGCGCCGATGCTTTTCTTTCTGAAGCCTCGTGTCCCTGTGTCAACTGCACGGATTGCTCGCCCCATCAACATCTCATTTGTAAGATCGCCCCTGTTCTGGACTTTGCAAGCTTTCAACACATTACAAGCACTTGGGTACTTTCTTCCAAGCAACTACCTTCCCAGCTATGTCAAGTCTCTCGGGCTCGGCTCGACATTTGGCTCAATATCATTGCTTCTTATCAACCTCGCGTCGATTTTTGGCTGTGTGATCGTTGGCTTCCTTGCGGATCGCTTCGACATCACGACCATTCTGTTCGGACTAAGCATTCTTGCTGCTGCTACCACGTTGCTCATCTGGGGGTTTTCTGTCTCCGTTGCGCCAATCTGTGTCTTCTGCGTCGCTTATGGTCTGACAGCTGGAGGTTATTCTACCTCGTGGGGAGGCATGGTCAAGGATATTCAGCGAAAGCATGAAGGAATCGACACCAGCATGCTCTTCGGACTCTTAGCGGCTGGGCGCGGGATTGGGGCGGTCATTTCAGGGCCGTTGAGCGAGTCACTCCTCGCTGCCGATGAGGCAACACAATCAAGAGCACGATTTGCGTATAGTACGCAGCACAGCTCCATCATTATCTTTTCTGGATGCACCGCATTATTTGGTGGAAGTAGTTGGATATTTAGACGAGCAGGGTGGATATAAGCTGCTGAGAACGAACAGCGTACTAGCAAAGTGACAAGCCTGGTTCAGGATCCTGATGAGTATGGGGTAAGAATATAGGAACTCATCTCTCATGGTGTACGAACGCTTTGGGCGCATAGAAAGATTCAGGATCCGGGATGCGGGAATCAAGTGCCAGATTGTTGGAAAGCCCTAATGATCGCTTGACTGGTCATCAATGGAATTGGTCGGGCAGGGGGTAGTCCCTGAGATCAACCTTTTGCATAATACCAGGCTAGCTTCTCTATAGCATCGGTATATCTTGTACAAGCTGGGTATCTACCGGTAATGTAAGACTACATCTTATATCCCTTCGACCCCCTAAACCGCCGTTCGATGTCCGAACCGTATCATTTCCTTTCCCCGTACCAGCAAACCCAATCAGGTCTATGAGGAGCTTAAACCAGCTCGAGAACCTCTTGGTCACGCTTCCCGGGGGCCGCGAGATAGTGAGATCGTGCGAGCTTTGGCACCCCCGTGGAAGCCCGTCTGTCACTTCGCCAACAACGAAGCGGATACTCCCAGGCCGAGCATTGAGTCTTCGGGTAGACTAAAGGCTCATGTTCTGATCGTGGTCCCCCGAGACGTCAGGTCCTGGTCGCGATGCCCCTCCCTTCTTCCACGCCTCTCAACGGTATGTCACGCATGACCATGATGCAATCATCTTCAACTTGCAATTTCACCTCTCTAACCCCTTCTTCGGCGCCTTAGCAAAGAAACTACTCAACTTCATCATCCCCTTCGTATCCACCTTCTTGAGCTGCTGCACGCCCCGACTCTGCAACTTCTTCTGCTTGTCCTCCTCTTCCTTCTTCCTTTTCTTCTCCTCCACCGCCGCCTCAGCCTCCTCGTCCACATCCCGCTGGCGTTTCCTGCTGATATTGTCGCTCAGACTCCGCAGCGCCTGCGCCTCTTTCCGCAAAGTCTCTATGCGCGCCATGTGTGCGTCCAGTGGCGCGAAGGAGACGGGTGAGGAGGTAGAGAGCTGGGTCCGGAGCTGGGAGCGGATATGTGCGGGGACGTAGGAGGCGAGGAGGAAGTCTAGCGCCGTCTTGATACGCTGGAGCCTCACTGCTTCTGCAGGCGGGGCGCGGTCGATATCTTGAGCATCGTTTGTGACGGGCGCTTGCAGGGCTTCAATCACGAATTTGGCCTCCATGGATGCGGGCAGGCCGGGCGAAGTCATGCGCTCGGCCTTCGTGAGAAGCTCGGCGAGCAGTTTGGGCATGCTGAGCCGGTACATAGTTTCCATTGCTTCTACAGTGTCGCAGGTAGCGGACATGCGGGAAGTGAGTATTTGTCGGAGATGTGCGGCGCGCAGGAGGTGTGTTAGATGTGGGCAGCGCTCGGTTGCTGCGTCCAGGTGGTCATCGAGGGAGAGGTAGTGGTTGTGGCTGTCCTGTTGAGATGATGGGGAGAGGTATGGTAACAGGATGAACAGAGGGTCTAATGGTGTCGCGACTGTCAAGTCTGCGGTCTCTAGTACGTAGCCCTTCTCTACTGATGTCTTCTCGCTGTTTACAGATGTTTGGGATGGCTTGGATGTTTCCACTTCCCCAGGAGCTAGTAGCCAGCTGGAAGGCTTGCTCTTTGGCGCTGCTATCCGAGTGAATTCGTAGATACCCTTCTCGGGACAGAAGTAGTACATGGTCGGCGTGGATCTTGCGGGGTCGGGAAGGGTGACGAAGCGAGCATTTGCGGATGCATCTTGTGGGAGTATGTATAGCCTAGGAGGATTGGGATTGCTAGCGTCCAGGGCCTTGCTCGTAATTGCTGGCTCTTGCGATTCGGGCTTGGAGGACCCGAGGGTCTTCTTGGTAGAGCGTGTCTTCATGATGTCTTCCTTGGCTGCGACACCCCTGTTTCCTGCTCGTCTGAGGAATCTGACAATCTGGATGGAGTGGATTAATGCCTTGTTGTCGGACGTATATTGCAAATACACGACTGTCCCGCTAGGTCGTTCTGATGTCAATGAGTCAATAGTATTGAAGCATGTGAGAGGTATAATTGATTGATTTCGCGTCGGGAAGACGCGCTGCCGACGCGTCTTCCCCAGCTTGCGCGAGTCAGTCCGTTTCGGGTTAATGCGCCTGGCTGTATACACACATGCAAGTATACACACCGACCGTCTTTGGACCGGATCACTTACACCTTGCTTTCGTATGCGCCAGCCGCTGCTGTATATATTATCGCCGCTCTCGACAGATTTTGAGCTTTGAGAGATGCGATTGCAATAGTCGCCATCGAAAGTCAACAGACCGAGCCCACCATGGTGCTGGTCCGCGAGTCTCCTAAGGCAAAGAGTAACGAACCCCCGCTGGCCACATAAATAATTTACTGACAGAGTCGTCAGTATCGCCAGACAAGAGCAATGCCAATTGGCCTCCCAAGTCACCATTCGACGCCCTGCTGAGCTCCCCAAGCGGCAGAAGGAAATGGCAAGAACGACAAGACCGCGGGGCCGACCGCTCTCCCTCGCCTTCACCTATGCGCAAACCACTCCTTTCCAGCTCACAGAAGCTGCAAGCGCTGGCGATGTCCGAGGATGAGGACGAAGAGGATGAGGATGAGGAGACACTACAACTCAAGCTGCAGGCAATCGAAGCAAAATTAAAGCTCAAGAAGCTGCAGGCGAAGGCGAAGAAGACCCCGCGTCCAGAGAAAGAAGAACAGGTCTCACGCGTCGCTGAACGAGAAAGTGCAGAGATGGGATCGCCTAGGAAACGCGTAAAGACCTCAGCCTCGCTGGAGCCAAGCATACAGATCCCTGTATCACCAGTGAAAGATCGCAACGCACCTCCTCCTCAGGATAAGTCGCCTGCGCGAGTCCTGTTGGGCATAGACAAAGGGCTGAGAGCGCAAGACGTGTCACTAAAGAGGCCGAGGACTGGCGCGCCTATTCAACGATCGAAGACACAGAGCAGTTCTGCTCACAAAGCGGACGAAGCGGCGGCCAACCGGCCCATGAGTTTCAGTGAGCGCATAGCGGCGAGCAGGTCAACCGACCAAGATCGACAAGCCAAGGAAGAACGTATAGAGAAAGCCAGGAGTAGAGGTTTTGGCCTCAGTAAGCCTAGCGATGGCGGATTCGAAGATATACTGCAAAACCCTAAGCAAGGACCTGCTCGCCCGCTTCATGCTGGTACACTGAGAGCGGCGGCTAGGTCAGATATGCTAGCGCCAAGCTCATCGAGGCCTACCAGCTCGCAAACTAGCAGATCAAACGCAACAGCCAGCCTCGCTAGCTCAGCATTACCGCGCAACTCCTCTACGCCGTCGTTTCAGTCACATACGCCACGGCAGTCTCACTCATCCGTATCTTCAAAAACGAGCGGAACACAGTCTGATCCGCAAGCCCAGCCCACGCTGCCTCGCAACGACTTAAGCTCACAAGACAAGTCCGAAGATGCCTCCTCCTTCGAGACCTTCTCCTCCACCCACCTTTCCCGGCGACAAATTCCCCACACGGATCTCGTCCGCACCCTCACCGACAAAGAACTCTACACGCTACCCCGCCTGCTCAAAGAGATAAAAGCACCACACTACGACCCACCAGACTGCGAGTCCGACTTCGTAGTCTTCGGCATCCTCGCCTCCAAAACAAGTCCCTACGACACGAAGCCGAAGCACAAGTCCAGCGGCAACGCCAATGCCGACGAAGACGACGATGCCGGAAAGAGCAAGTTCATGGTCCTCAAGCTCACAGACCTGCAATGGGAAATCGACCTCTTCCTCTTCGACACCGCCTTCAGCGCCTTCTGGAAACTGGTACCGGGCACCCTTCTCGCCATCCTAAACCCGTCCGTGATGCCGCCAAAGACGAACCAACACTCCGGCCGCTTCAGCCTCAAACTCGCCAGCTCCGAGGACTCCGTGCTCGAGATCGGGGCCGCGCGCGATCTGGGCTTCTGCAAGAGCGTCAAGAAGGACGGCAAGCAGTGCGACGCCTGGGTCAACAAGCGCAAGACGGAGTTCTGCGACTTCCACGTCAACCTGGCGCTCGAGAAGACGCGGGCGGGCCGCATGGAGGTCAACGGCATGCACCGCTACTCAGCCCGGCCGTCGTCCCCGGATAAGCGGTTCGGCGTCAAGAGCCGGTACCTGCGCGCCGGCGAGTTCGCGAATAAGGGCACGGGCAGCCAGCGCGATACCGAGACGGGGGAAAGGTATTTCATGGGCCCGAAGCTGAGTGCGGCCGCGCTGCTGGATCGGGAGGATCGCGGCAGTGCGGAGGCGATGCAGAAGCGGTTGAGGGAGAAGGAGAGGGAGAGGGAGTTGGCGCGGAAGCTGGGACGGTTGGGAAACGGAATGGGTGCGGAGTACCTGAAGAGGAAGGATGAGAGGCCTGTTGAGCGGGGTGAGGGTGAGAGGGCCGATGATGAAAAGTATGAGAAGCCGGACGCGGAGGCGTTGGGCTTGCTGGGGAAGAAGGCTAGTGATGTCAGGCTGGAGCCGGTGAGGGGGAGGAAGAGGGCGTTTCAGAGCTCGACTGGGTCCTCGTCGGCGACGGGTGGAGAGGCGATGGGTTGGGGCGGCGCGTTCAAGAGGGGTTTGCTGGAGCCCAAGAAGGGCGTATATCCTGAACGCGGACAGACGAAGTTGAATGCGAGGGCGGAGTCGCCTAAGAAGAGGGCGCGATTTGCGCTGGAGAAGGGCATTCGAGAACCCGGACGGGAGTCACTTGGAGATGCTAAGGCTCTTATTGATGACGATGATGACGACTTGGACATTATATGATGCCTGACTACAGGCTGATACTGGGATGATGGAACGAAATGAAACACTTTTACGTATGGTCTTGATGAAAACTCTCATCAGTGAAGTATTGCCTTGAAGAACCTCATCCTCCACCTTCACATTTTGAAACTTGACCTCAACTGTAGCAAGGGAAAAATTTCTCCCACAAAAGCATGGCCTTTGCTTTAATCAGCAAGGGGTCCGTACTCATGGTGTTTACATTCCTTCGGATAAACGATTGAGCAGGCTTTCTGCTCACTTCCACGTCCAGCGAGTGCACTCTCCGTTGCAGCTCGTGCATTGGAGGATGAGGGCATTAATCGATTCATTCTCCGGCGCACCGCGGAATTGCGCGTAGAAAGGACTATAGCAATTGTTGCAGGACTTGAAGTCCAGAGTAGCGCTGCGCAAAGCTCCGTTGTACACCTCCAAGACGCGGTCCGCCTTGCTATTGCCAGAGTTAGAAGGGCCAGGGTTGGAAGGGCGAGGGTTAGACGGGCCAGGGCGAGATGAGCCAGGGTTAGAAGGCGTGTGGCCAGTAGCTGTCATAGAATGCGTTAGACGGGGTGTACGGATAAGTTTGCGCGGCCGGGTACTGATAAAAGACTTGCTGTTGAGGCGGTGCCTGTAGAGCTAAATTTGTGTCAGAAGAAGACTTACTGCGAGCATAGGCCGGAACCGTACCACCTGCCATCCGGAGGTCTGTCATCTGTCGCTTCAGGAACTGGATCTCCTTCTCTTTTTTCTGCAGCTCTACGTCTTTGGTATGCAACGCGTTGACGAGCTTGCCCTCCGTCAGATCGCCTTGGGTCAGACCTGGCGGGGGATTGTTCTGCTTGCTCGAGACACTGGAGTGGGAAACAACCTGTCCATTGGTTCTCGACGACAATGGTGGAGGAAGAGCTGAAGAGCCGTTGGACATTTGCTGTTTCGCAGCTGCTTGCATGCGCAGGGCAAGAACACCAGGAACGGCATCCAGAGGTTCGTTCTCTTTGAGACGTTGTGGAGGCACTCCTGCTGGATTAGCCGGTGAAGGAGGGGCACCATCAGTAGCCTGGGCTGCCGCTGCCGCTGCTAGTCGCTTAGCCTGCTGCTTCTGGAAGAAGGTTAGGGTGCCTCCAGTCTGTACATTGGTCGAGTTCGGATTGATGGCTGTTGTGCCCATCTCCGTCTTGACCACCTGCGCTGTGGTTTCCTGATTAGCCGTACTTGCCACCTTGATCGGGGTAGAGACCGTAAAAGCTTGGGCTGGAAGAGCTGGAGTATTCGCAGCAGGTTGTGAGGGTGGTGTAATGGTGACTGTAGAGCTCTGAACCGGTGGTGGCAGCTTCTCCTCAATCGGAAGGTGTACCTGAAGTTGGGCTAGTTCGGCTTCTTTCTTTGCGATGGTGGTGTCAGCTGTCTCCCTGAATGCTTTCGACTTGGCCAGAGCACTCTGATAGACATCAAGTTGCTCCCTTTTCTTCATCTTCTTGTTCAGCTCGGCCATGGCACCTTCTTTGTCGTTCAAGAGCCCGTTGAGGCGGTCAATCTCAGCGTCCTTGTTCTGTATCTGGGACTTGTGACCATGGTTCTTCTCTCTCAGTTCCACCAGCATCTGGGTGTTGTTGATGTTTCGACCCTCGTTTGACTCGTTGAGCTGCTTTGTCAAGACTGCGATGTGCGCGCGAGCCTCTTTGAGGTCCGCATGTTCTTTACCCACTTGGGCCAGCTTGCTCTTATCACTCAATGCGGCTTCTGCACTGGGCTTGAGGCTGTCAATGATCTCATCTTGCTCATCGAGCTCGCTTTCCAGGCTATCGATACGTGCGTTGAGGCGTGCAATCTCCACGTCCTTTTTGGCGGTCGTGGCTACTTGATCCTTCAGGACTCCGACCTCATGGTCTTTTTGCTGGATCTGCTGGAGTGCGTCATTGAGCTTGGTGTGAAGTTCTTCCACTTGGTCATAGTTGTCGCGCGCAACCTGGTCCTCTTCTGCAGTGAACTTGCCTCTGCCTTTCCGTTCGAGAGCCCCCGACGGGCGTGGTGTACCGTTTTCTGCAGTTGAAGAACCGTGGTTATCGAAAGAAATGACGGAATCCGCTGGTACTGCAACTTCACCCGCAGTGGGTGACACTCCGAGGTGTTTGACGAGCTCTTTGATAACCAAGTAGCCCAGTAAAGGCTTCACCTTGAGGAGGTTCTCGAAGGAGGTGTACCTGATAAGGCTGCTGATATGCGAAGCACACCCCTCGGCTAGGAACAGAGCAGGCTCTTCGATGATCGTGTTGGTTGTATCGAAAACAACACGCACAAGCTCTGTGAAACCTACCAGGGGATATGTGGACTGCAAGTCGACATCCATTTTGTTGAGTGATAGCACCGTCAGAAGCGGTACACCGAATTCTTTCGAGGCATTGAAAACACGGAAGTTGTTCCAGAACTTGGCCAATACTGGATGACTGAATGGAGCAGGTGCCGCAAGGTCGAGCTGCTGCAGGTCGGTGCAAACGTTGGTCATCGCAGCTTGAAATCCTTCATCGTTCTTCACGTCGATGAGGAGATCATTGGAAGATCGTGAAGTGTAGCTGCCGTTCGCCTCGTTAGCGCTGCCCTGGCCTGGCGTCGAGACAGGGCCTTCGAGAAGCTTTTGCGGTGAAGGTTGCGGTGTATCGATTGCAAGGGGAGGTAATTGCAATTGGGTCTGCGCGTCGTCATCGTCATACTCGTCTGTGTAGAGATACTGAAGAAGACGATGGATTGTTGCAGCGTCGAAATCGGTCACGTTTAGAATCTGCTTGTTGGGCCCCTGTAGGTAATGTCAGCGCCATAATTGTGACCAGAAAGACTGGGTGTTTGGTTGTCCATGACTGGAAGTGATGAACAGTATTTGTCAAGCAGTATACAAGTCGGCATACATGTACCTTACTTACGTATACTGGAGTAGTCTGACAAGCCACATCAAAGCGTGTGGACTTGTTGCACACGACTACCCTATGGACTGGCCATTCCCTGTGACCACATCGCACCAGAAGGTCGGCGAAACGTGGGTTTCCGAACTGTTCTTTCGCAATCCTGGGATCCATCGTGGCTGTTGAGACAGGTAGCAGGTCTGTTAGACACGAAGATGCGAGCACTCAATCTGTCCCGCCGTAGGATAGGCTCTTAACGAGCACCTGCGGCGTGCAATAGAGAGGAAAGAGAAGAATTGAGCTGAAGTACACGATGTGACAACAGTGGGCAGCGCTTCACTCGCGCCGCAGAGGTTGGTATGCTGTGGAAAGGTGGAGGTGGAATCGGATGGAAGCTACGGTATAGCAGGAAAGTGCGCGGCGACCCAAAGCGGAAGGCGCAGCGGCGGATCCCGCCCTCTATCGTCATGCTTTGTCACGTTTAGCTTCACTTGAGACAAGAAAGACGAAGAGATGGTCATAGAAAAGTGAAAATACCTCACGAGGGGATGAGAGCATTGTAAATGTCTTGTTCTCTTTTACTGTCTGGGCTTAGGAGCATTAGCAGCCTAGATACTCGCCCTCCTAGGTGCCATAGTCCGGCGCAAGTTCTTCTTCTCCTCGGTTTCCTCCATGACCGGCAGGACACCCTTCTCCCGCAGGTCCGCAAGGAACTGCTTTCCATACTTGTACCCCACCTCATAGATCTCGTCAAACTTCGCGAATTCAAGCGTACCGTATGTCTCAATAGGTGGTCGCATGTATCTGCACCCAGGTAGTGTCTTGGCCCTCTCTAACTCAACAACAGACGAGACATATGCGAGCCTTGCTTGAATCTCCGAGAGTGTTGGCGGGTTCGGGAAAGACGAGAATGGGTTCCAGCGATTGAGGGATGCCCAGAATCCGGATAACGAATCACCGTATTGCTGTGGGGTATCATCATCGATCGCTCCAACATCGACAGCAAAAACAACATCTGCGCCAAGTGACTTCATGTGGGAGACGGTAAGATTGTCGACGTAACCACCGTCAACCAACATGTTTCCCTCGTCGCAGAGGGGTGGTAGGAGGCCAGCAAGAGTCATCGAAGCTCGGACATAGCGCCATACGTAACCGCTGGTGTGGATCTCCGATCGTGATTTACTGATGTTGGTGGTGTTGCAGTAGTATTCCAGCCAGAAGTCCTCAATCTGAGCATCACCAAACGTCTTGAAGATGCCGCGGTTGAACTCATGACCGGTGGTATAGGAAGCCCTGCAACTGTTAGCGAAGTCTTTTGCACGCAGTAAAAGGATGTAGACCCACGAAGGATAGGTCAGATCTAAAGCAAACCTCCACATGCTTCCCATCCTGCCAGCGAATTTCTTGGCGCGTCCGTACATTGGTACCACATCCGCATCCCAGGCGTACAAAGCACCAATAAAAGAGCCAATGGAGGTACCACCGACGATGTCAATGGGGATGCCGGCTTCTTCGAGAGCCCTGATGATGCCAACGTGAGCTATACCTCTGGCACCACCGCCTCCTAGAACCAAGCCAACTGATTTACCGCAGAGCCTGCGTGCCAATCGGTGGAAGTCGCCCTTGAACGGAGTCTCGGCTGAGTACAGCGGCGTCTGGCGGACGCGCCTTGAAGTGTACTTTTGAATTTCCGCCTGAAGCACCTGTACTCTCTGTTTTAGTGCCGTGCCGAACCTCCGAACCTGGGGATGAACAGGTTCGGCCGTGCTGCGGAAAGCCATCTGGATGTGGTGATGACTTCCGTTGATCCACATTCGGTTGCGTAGCCACCTTCTGGTAAGGCCTGGAGGGCAGTAACGCTCTGCGTGAAGCAGGACTAACTCTTTCCGAGCGGTAGTTTTGGTTGTGAGAAGGAATCTTTCGTATTCGCCGATGTTTGGAGACCCTTCTGCTAGTCCGACAAGAAGGATGCAATCAGCCTGGCTGATGCAAGTTTGCGTCCAGGGAGACTGCACGTTTGTGTCAGCCACGTACAATACTAGTCCGTACTTTTCTTCAAGATCGGCCAGGTACTGCGATAGCTTTAGCTTTCCCATCTTACTGAAGGCATGCCTGCCCAAGTGGTTGAGGATAGCGGCGTTGTTCAAGGAAGTCACGCCCTTCGGCGTTCCGATCTGATTGAGGGCGTTGAGCAAGCGATTCCCAAATTCAACGACGGGGACGCCCGCCGTCACAGGTAGGACGGCCACTGTCCGAAGGTTCTCGGTCGAGGAAACTTTGTTGCGAGTAGCCAGCCGGCTGGTGTCTATGCTCTTCTCGGGGTCTTCGATCAATGCTCGCATACGTGAAGCAATGATCTTAGAGATTTTGATGGTGATTCCGGGGTGCTCAAGCGCAAGGCTGTTGAACAGAGTCTTCGGAAACTTTGCCAGCTCAGTCTCTCGGATAGCAAGGAGTGTTCCAGGGCGTGCAGACTCCGTAAGCACCTCCAATTCTCCAACACTTTCGCCTTGGCCGTACTCGCCAATGACTTTCATCTTATCGTCGGGTCCCTCCTGGATGGCTCTAAGTCGGCCATTCAGCACAATATAAATGGCATCACTTTCATCGCCTTGATTGTAGATGACCTGTCCCGCATTGACCTGAACCCACTCCAATGCGAAGTCGATGTGCAAGATCAGACGTGGCAGCAGGTTTGTAAGGCGTTTAGCCATAGTCAGCAGAACTGTGGGGAATTTGTCAACAATTCTTTCCACAGCAGACGTCGGCAAGAATCCGACATAGACATCCGTCTTCGCTGTGACGTCGATAAAAGATCGATATGAAGAGACTGTGCCCAAGTATCCTGCCAATCCTCCTGGCTTTGTGAGGAACAAACTGTTGCGCTGGGGTTTCCGTTTCGGTTCAGCGCCGCCTGATTGTGAGTTGGAGCTCTTCGTCCGCCCTAAAGGCGCTCCTAGCAGAGCTTCGGCGCCTTCGCTGAATGGAGTGGTTCCGAACACATTCGTAGTTTCGCTGTCGCCCTCAACAGGCACGCTGACGTCCAAGAAGCCATCAATCACGTAGTAAAGACCAGGGTTGCGCTCCCCCTGCTCAACAAGTACGGAACCTTTGGGGAAAAACACGATCTCCACTTCGTGTTTCATCTCTTCGAGCATGTTGACCGCAGACTGGCCGGTACTAATAGCGGAGACGGAGGTCATCGACTCGGAATCGCCGTCAACAGATGGATCGAAAGGATCCATAAAGCCGAAAGCATTATTGAAGACCGCTTTTTGCCGTCTCGAATCGTAAGAGACGAGCCGCGGTGATTGCGGAACAGAATCGCCTTTCTTCAAGCTGTCTTTGACGTTATGGAGACCGATAGCTTTGAACATGCAGTCAAGAATAGCTTCGCGAAATAGGAGGTCTTCGTCAATCGAATCTTGTCTGTGCAGTCCGCTTCTGCCGATAGTGGCAGCGAACGGATCGAAGCTCCTGTGTGCGAGGGGACTTTGGCCGTCTCGATACAACGGTTTAGGAGTCTGGTACGGTTGGGAAAAGCTCATTCTACTGTGACGCCCGCCGTGGCGAGCCATGTGGGTGTTTGTGAGAAGGTCACCTAAGCACAATGATTTAGCATAGTCCGATGCAAGCGGCTTGAGCTCTTACCAGCACTGATTCCGCCTCGATCATCCCTGGTTGGGGTCTTATCTCTGTCCTCCTTGGGGTTTTCTGTTAAAGGAGGGCCGGGTGTTGCAGGTCCACGGTTGCGGCTGGATGCACCTGACTCACGGCGTTCACCTGACAGTAAACGTGCATGTATGGCTGCGTCTTTGCGCAGACCGCTACTTGATCTTCTTCGTTTCCCCAACCTGGGGTTATGTAGCGCAATGCCTTTCATGCGATCTTCCGTACCGACACGTTCTTGTTCCTATTGCATCGTAAGTATATACCAGGACACGAAGACTCAGCAATTCGTACCTTTCGGAACTTGTCTTTTAACCTTTCCATTGCCGAGCCACGGAGAAAGTCTGGAAGGTCATATTGCGTGTATTTGTCCATCAGTCTCTCCGTTTGCAATACTTCACCAGTCAAGCCCAGATATGAGTGCCCAGTGGCCAAGGTAACTCGTTGCAAGCGAGTCAATATCACTTGCACAATGTGTGCAGTTGCTTTCGGATACACTCTTGTAAGGCGATGGAATGCAGTTGCGGGAATGATAGCGATCGTAGTATCAACGGACGCTCTTGCAACAATATCTGGATGCGCTGAGACGTGCTTCCTCGACCGTTTCCGCGTTCCCGCTCTACCATGTCCCTGAGCAGTATGTTCGGAAGCGGTATTCTCGCGCCCATCAAGCGACAGCGGGGGGACACTACCTTGCGTCATGTCAAAGGACTCGCCATTGATATCCGAGATGCGACGTGAAGATGCAGGTCTCGAGAGCGAGGTCATGCCAAAAGGTGAAGCGGCACCAGAGCCCGGTGTTTGATAGCCATTCCTGCCGAGCGGAGACAAAGGACGCCCCATGTCTGCGCTTGAGAAGTCCCCTTCTGTTTCCGATTCTTCCCCTTCGTCGTGGCGGAGCTTCACGTCTTCCGTGAAGAGTGAGAGAATGGAGAACAAGGAAGACATCGGGGCCCCGTTCTTTACTTCAGTCAGCAGTTGGTAGCCCTGATTGCCGCTGTTGCGGCGTTCTTCACCAGGATCCTCTCCGTCTGGTGACTCGGCGTCCGAGTCCTCTCCAGACCCACGTGTGGACTTGACAAAGATCTGTACGAGTCCGTCTACGACCAAGCAGAACCCCTTCTCCTCCTCTAGCAACAGAGTTTCTCCAGCAATCAACTTTCGGGTCTGCATTGTCCTTGTAAGCTCGTGGAAAACAGGACGCTCCAGGTAGCCAAAAACTTTGATCGCGCTCAGGAATTCGTCCAGATAATTAGCAAGACCCGGCTTAGTGTACGACTCCTGTGTATCGGGGAAGACCTCCACTTGTGGTTCCTTGCGCTGTGGCTCCGGTGGCAGACGGGAGTACATATTCATAAAGCGATAGCGTACTATCCAACTGATGGATGAAACGACGAAAACCAATATCAGAAGGACTGTAGTCATGTTGACGGTTAGGGTCAAGCTCGTCGACAAGAAAGTGAATGCCCATGTTGGTAATGTAATGGTCGCGAAACCAATGATCCAGAGAAGCATGGTTGGCAAGGTGGTGACCAAGCCGAACAAGAGACGACCAAGTAGTCCGAGAGGTGATTGAGCGGGGGCGGTCTGCGGCACAGAGCTGGTTGCGGAAGCAGAAGAGCTGGCACTGGCTGCGGCCTCCGCCATGGTATGCTGCAAGGTACCCGCCATACCCGCCGACGACATGGACTCTATGCTCATACTGAACAGAGAGAGGGAAAGAATGTATAATGGCGGACTGAGCCGACTATTTGAGCGGTTCAGTGCATATTCACGGCTACAGCACAACTTATCAACTGGAGGAGATATGCGCGCGGTCGACCAATCGAGGAGGCACGTTCACGTTGGTGGTGGTGGATGTCGAAGCAAACAGAGCAAACTTCCATTTCCACGCGACGACCACCGGTCCGGTCCAGCTGCTTCACTCGCGTCCCAGGCCTTGGCTCTAGCTCTCGCTCTCCGTCACAATCACCACCACCACCGCCCGTCGCTAATATACTGCTGCTTCTCCCGTGCCTTGCACCCTCCCCGGATCATAATGGCGTCTTCCGGCTCTCGACCTGAGCGAACATACCACCAGGACTACATCGCGCGCATACGTTACCAGAACACTCTTCCACCACCTCCAAACCCACCAAAGCTACTCGACATCCCCGGCACTGGACTGGCAGGCGGACAGTACACCTCAGCAGCGTTTGCTTCGCGTTTAGCGAGAGATCAACCGCTCAACATCGAGGCAGATGCCGAGCTGGGCATGCCAATAGACCTCATAGGTTTACCAGGCGTATTCGATGGAGACGAGCGAGGTATGCAATTGAACCCACGGGACGCATTAGCGCAAATCCGCTAACAATGGTATAGCTATCATGGCAAGAGACCCCGCACCACCAGTTCACCCACATGACCGCGCCCTCCTTAAGCCTCTTGCTGCGCTTGGAAAGCCTACGTCTATGACTGCCGGTGTCAGTTTCCTTCGCAGGACCGAATACATCTCATCGACCCAAGGTCCTACCAGATTCGAGTCAAGCACGTCGAAAGATCTATTACGAGTACGGAACGATCCCAAGCGGAAGAGGAAACCGAATGTCGGCAAAGACGATCCAATCAATATCCTGCGCTCTTTGGTTAAGGGCTTCGACATTGCATACCCACACGATGCCTACACTGGTCCCGATTCAGAAACCAACATTCGCGGCGCCGAGATCACAGACGCCGACCTCAAAGCTTGGTCAAATCCTAAGCATCCTACCAAACCAGACGTGACCCTTGTCGACAGCTACCCAGTCCTCCCTGATCTCGATGCCCTCCCCGGAACTGGTTCCTACATTATCACCAAATTCTCCACCAATCCCGCCGCCAATACTGAGAACACTTATGATCCCCGCCTCGACGTTGCGATTCTCCGTCCTACCAATGCCGACATGAGCAAGTACGAAGAGAAGATGGCGGCCTACGAGGCAGACCCTACGCTCCCCAAGCCACTGCAAGAATACGAGTTCGAGTTCTTCCTCAACGCTGCCGAGGAATCAGTGCGCGGTATCAAGCGGAAATTCGACGTTAACGACCCGGAGCACGACGACGAGAACCTGTACGACTATGAGGACGGCGAGGGTAGGAAGGGCTTCAAGTACGCGCGGTTGCGACCTTATGAGACCTACCAGCAGGCTGGTGATGCGGACGATGCGTACGGCGACACTGTTGCGCTCGCCCTGCATGATCCTGAACTGGACGTTGCGCCGGTGGATGGTGCGCAGAAGAGGCTGAAGAAGGGTGCTTATTACTACCCTATCCAGCAGAGGACGCACCTGAGGCCGAAGAGAAAGGGTCCTGGAGCGTTGAGTCAGGTTGAGCAGGAGGGCGAGCAGATCGACGCGCTGCATGTGACTATCAGGGATGCGGACGAGGACGAGACGGCGAGGAGATTGGCGGCAAGGGCGAAGTTGGACAACTCGGTTCAGCAGGTGGAGGCGCAGGCGTGATTGTAGACGGACGCAAGCATGGATATATTTCTCTCATGTATACATGACAACTCGTCGAGATACCCCTACCGGAATCTAGAAAGATCTTTTCCCATCGCAGGAACCTTTTCCCCGCTGACCTGACAACATCCTACTCAATTGTCTTCTGCGTGACCTCTCTGCTCCCCTGCTCGATCAGACCAACGGTAACTCCTCTAGAACCCGTACTGCAGTCTTCCAAACTAAGAGTAGTCCACGCCGTTCCATCGCTGTGAGTGTTCCTGCATCTACCATATCATCTGTTTTGCGAAGAGCCGAGTGTATGTTCTCCACAAATGATCATGAGGCGGGACGGCGTGCCATAGCACTCGTGCAAATGTGTCGGAAGAGCCAACACAGCCAGTCAGACCTCTTCGGACGAGAATGGCTTGGAACGGTGTCCATCTTGGATCCGGTAGCAATCTCAGACCGCGTCATTGCTCAGCCCGGCCGTTCACTCTTCCAGCTCCATCTCCACCCTTTCCAGCTCTTTCATGAAACCGTCAAGATCAGCACCCTTCAGCTTTTCGGGCGGAAAAGGACCTCTCTGTGGCTTATACCCGAACTTGTCTAGGATCTCCCCGTCCAGGTTCTGCAGCTCTTCCCACGGCACAGGCCTCATCTCCCACCTCTCCCCCTCCTCCTCCGTTCGCACTTCCGCTTCCCTTTCCCTCTCCTTCTCTTCCTTCACCGCCCCCTTCCTCTCCTCCTCCACCCTATCCCTCGTAATATTCCTAAACCCCTTCCCCCGACCTCCCCCCTCCTTCTTCAAATTGACACTAATCATCTCACTATTCTCATTGCGCTTCTTCTCCGCCCTGCGGTCCTTGACGGCCGCGGTCGGATTGCGCGTCAGGGCCTTCATGTCCTTCAGCCGCTTGCGGTGCTGGTGGTCGTAGCTGCCTTCGTGGGCTTCGAACTCGTTGATGCGCGCGTAGCCTTTTTGGCAGAGCTCGCAGAAGAAGGCCCGGCGGAGCTCGCGCGCGCTTTCGGTTTGCGCGGATGGGAGGGGCATGGTGCGCTGCGTGGTGTTAGGGGGCATTCGGCTGTTTGAAGGCACATGCAAGCATCCGCGGTCCAATGTTACTTACTGGAGCCATGACGGGTGTGTGCGGAGAGCTGCAGGAGCGCTGGTCCGGTCTATAGGTCGTCTCCTTCTGTTATGGTTCCAACTTTTCGGTACGAAGGCTCCAAATATCGCCTGCTGGGTATAGGTTGACGAACAGCACGGTGCTTGCTAAGACGAGGACGGAACAAGCATTACATGCGGCTCTTGAAGTGAGTTGATGCGGCTCAAGTTTAAGCTCATGGCCCTTGCTCGCGTTCCCGCAGGATCCGGGGTAGTCGGCCTCGGCAAGCCCTGCCAGTTGGTCAGCATTCATGCTTGTTTCTCTGGCGCCTGAGACCACACTTGCGTCCAAACCCTCTTGAAGATGGACCAAGACGACGATCTATCGCGGCAGACAACCTTGAGCCTGCAAGAGCTTGAGCCATCGCCCGTCGACGACTCTCCCTACGAGCAGCGGGATTCCTATTTCCCCGATCCTAAAGATGGGACGGCGTCGCCCACGCCAGGCCTGCTCAAGCGGTCCTCGACACTCGGGCTGAACTCCCACTCGCCCGTCTGGTACCTGACGCGGATACAGAAATACTCCAGCTATGCCTTTTCCGTCTTCACCGCCTTCCACATCACCAACACGTCGCTAATCCCTCTCGCGACCCGTTCCGTGTCGGCCTCGGAACCCTACCTCCTCCTCACAAGACCCTACTACCAATCCCCGATCGCCGAACCCCTACTCATCGTACTCCCACTCCTCGCACACGTCGGCAGCGGCATCGCGTTACGGCTCTACAGACGGCGGCAGAATCTGCAATGGTACGGCGCCGAGTCGCGGAAAGACAAGCGCAAAGTGCCCTGGCCCGCCGTCTCCGGCATCAGCAAACTGGGCTACATCTTCCTGCCTTTGGTGGCCGGGCACGCTTTCATCAACCGCGGACTACCGCTGTGGAAGGAGGGAGGGTCTAGCAGTATTGGACTGAGCTACGTGTCGCATGCGTTTGCGCGACACCCTGCGGTTTCGTTTGCGGGCTTCGCGGCGCTGGTGACGGTGGGCGTGTGGCATACGGTTTGGGGAGCGGCGAAGTGGTTGGGGTTGACGCCGGGGCAGGTCACGTTGGGTGGGCCGGAGGGGCAGCTTAGGAAGAAGAGGAGGTGGTATGGGGTCAATGGTGTTAGTGCTTTGGTTGCTGCACTTTGGCTGGCGGGCGGCTTGGGGGTGGTTGGCAGAGGAGGCGAGGTCGGTGGGTGGATTGGAAGAGAGTATGATGAGCTGTATCGGAGCATACCACTTATTGGGAGGTGGATGTAGGGAGGTCTGGAGATCAAGCGGGCGTGCTGTTCTGACCATCTGCTCTTACCTTATCTGTGCTATATCGATACCATATACCCTCCTCTTTGAACGCAGACAGAACCAGTATGACATGTTCTTCACCATACATTCTGCACCTATTGGACTTATGTTTCATGTACACTGCATGTAGTACAGTACATAAGGTATACGGTATATGCAATGATAGTCTTGGCACGTTCCTGAAGCTCGCGTTTCATGTTGGAGGGGCGCTGCAGCTGGCTCGGCGGATTTTCACACCCCGCGGTCGCCCGACTGCATCATCGGCCACAGACCGCCAGCTTTAGCCTCAGGGCTGCTTCACCAACCCAACATCAACAAAACCAGCCTATATACACCTCCAGTCGTCTCACCAGCACGACCCTGTGATTCGCTCTTTTCGTTCAGCCTACACCTGTGACTATACCTACAATGTCTTGGCAAGGTAAGACTTGAAGACCGTCCAAAAGAGCCGTTGGGCAACGGGAACTGACAGCTTGCTTTAGCATACGTTGACCAGAGGTACGCCGAGACCATTTAAAAACATACAGATTACGGAGGGGGATACTTATTGCATACTCATCAGCCTTGTCGGCACTGGAAATGTCGACAAAGCCGCCATCTTCAACAGCGAAGGCAACAGCGTCTGGGCTACTTCCGCAGGCTTCACCGTACGTACTACCCATTCCTCGATACCGGAGATGCAGAGGAGGATAAAGAGCACGGCAGTCAGGATAGGGTCTTCATAGCCGGATAGTGCAGGATAGTTTGGGAATGGGAACCGCGGACGCAAGGCTAACGAATGGAAATCCCAGGTCTCTCCTCAGGAGATGCAAGAGATCGTGACCGCGTACAAGGACAAGGGCGACGCGAACGGCGTGAAGCAAGTCCAGAGCACCGGTCTCCACGTCGCGGGCGAGAGGTTTGTCGTTCTCAAGGCCGACGAGAGGAGTTTGTACGGAAAGAAGGTATGCGAAGAACCCGAACCCAAACCCAAGACATAAGGCTGCATATGGATGAGATACTGATTGAGCATTACGCATACAGGGCAAGGAGGGCATCGTCATCGTCAAGACCACCCAGGCCATCCTCGTCACCCACTACCCCGAGCACGTGCAGCCGGGTTCTGCAGCCAACACCGTCGAGCAGCTGGGCGACTACCTCGTAAGCGTGGGCTACTAGAGTCGGGAAATGAAAGACAATTAGCAACTTCGGGTGTGCATAGATGGCTTCACCGAGGGATGAAAGTTGTAATACGTTTGCATAGCCGCTTCCCTTGCCTTGCTTCAGCTTTGTCGGGGCGCGGCAGGGATGAGGGTGGCCTGTCGGCCAGCTACCTCAACACCATGGGGCTGGAGGAGAAGGAGTTGTTGATGATCACGACACAAATGCAGCGTTGATAGGAATGAACATATTGGAAGCACTCAGCGCCCATTGTCCTATCATGATATTTGATTATTTTTTCTCCTAACCTAGTGATACATCGTCCTCGTACATAGTACACGATAGCCATGGCTCACCTACTAACGGCTCCACCCACGCTCGACCCATCACGCTCCAAAAGCCAGCTACGAGCCACCCTTTCCAGCTCGAGCCAACCCTCCCCATCTAGCCGCCATCCCCTCCAGCCTCATACTTCTGTCTAAGGGACACTCCCCTCTTCCCCTCATGCCTCACATTCACCTTCCCCTCCTCCATCTAAGAATACCTCCTCCTCCTCGCCCCACCACCCCTCGGACTCCTACTCCTACTCCTGCTGCCATAACTACTGTAACTCGGACTGCGCCTTCTAGCCCCCGCTCCACCAGCAGGCCTGGGAGGACTCCTACTCCGCGTGCGACTATACCTCCGCCGCGCGGGGGTCCTGCTCCTACTCCTACTCCTACTAACGCTCCGCCGGGGACTGAAACTCCTTTCCCTTGTCCTCTCCCTACCACCCCTCCCACCGCCAGCCCCGGGCCGGTAACTATCCATATCCTCGAACCTCCTCCCACCCGCACCGCCACCACCCCTGCCGCCGGCACCAGGACTCCGCCTCCGCCCCTGTCCCAGCGGCCCTCCGGGCCCAGCGTTCTCCCTGTAGCGATGGGGCTCACCGAAGCGGTTTGGCGGCGGCCTTCTCGCCGGCGGCGAACGCGAAAACCGGCGGCGAGGCAGCACGATCGAGACGTTGATCTGGGCGCCGTCGAGTTGGGCTTCGTGCATGTGCGAGATGGCGGATTCGGCCGAGGCGGGCGTCGTGTAGAGGATGTAGGCTGTGCCGCGGTTGGTTTGGACTAGGGGATTTATTAGTTCGAGAGGGTAAAGAGGGAGGGAGGGAGGGAGGGAAGAGAAATGTACATTGTCTGTTCATAGGCATGTCGAGGTCAGCGATGGCGCCGTAGACGCCAAAGATCTCGCGGAGATGGCCCTCGTTGACGTTCTTTGTGAGTTTCTCAATCACAATCTGTGTTTCCCACGCGCGTCAGCACAAATTCCCAATCCTCGAAAAGATAGATTCTCCATCTCGCTTTGCTTCCTCGGCGCGCGCCAGCCCATACGACTCGACTCTCGGCGCCTGCCTCAGCCTGTCCAGAAGATACGATACGATATGAACGTACCTTACTACTCCTCGGCATAACCGTCTCCCCATCCGCACTCCGACTCCGGCTCCTCCTATCCGCACTCGCACTCCTAGAATAACTCCTCGCCCGATACCCCCTTGGACTCCTGCTCCTGCTCCCACTGACACTCCTCCTCGGGCTCCTACTCCTGCTCCTGCTCCTATCGCCATTAATACGGCCGCCTTTTCCTCGCGGCGATACTGTGCGCCGGATTGGAGACCGTGTGCGCGACCGGTCGCGTGGAGAGAAGGGTGTGCGTGTGCGGGAGCGGCCGCGCGGGGTGGGCGACCGGGATGGCATTGCTTGTTGACACGCGTGCGTAACAGAGTATAGAAATTTCCCTTAAGATGAACAGATGTGGTCCGAAGGTGGTCCGATGTGGTATTGGGCTGTGGTGAGTACAAGAAGTGGAAGTGTGAGGTATGGAGTGGTAAGGTATGTTGCACAAGCTGTCGCGATGCAAGTCGCGCGCGGTTCTGAACTTTTGGACGTCACTTGGTCAAAGCTTCCTAACTTTTGGGTAGTATGTTCATTTCGAGGTTGCTGTAACTTATATTTAATGGTATAGCAAGAACCGGGTATATCTTTCAGACTCCCCAATCCAGCAGAGAGACCAGTATAAGGTACGCAGGTCACGGATAAGCACCCTTCAACATCTTGGTCAATCTTCCCACAGCCTCCTCCAACGCACATGAGATCCTGCACCATGTATATATCCCAGCAGGCGCAGAGAAGCAGATGAAGAGGGGTTTTCTCTCCAACTATACTCTTCATTTCCTTCACTCGAAGCAATAGCATGCTTCTTCTCGTCTTCCCTTCCCTCACAATCCACGACCCCGTCCCGCGCGTCCGCTACCTCTACCCCCGCCACGGCCACGACCACGGCCATGCGAACCGGTACTCAAGTCTCCACGGCTGGGTGGACCGTTAGCTTGCACACGACTCGGGTTCCGCTCATCTGGCAGAGCTCTCTCGGTGCCGAAACGTGGATTGCCGCGCGAGTCCAGCAGGCCCTGCGTGCGGGCCGCGTCCAACACGGTGGGTGGTTGGGCTGTGTGCTCTATAACCAACACGTTAGCATAAAGTTTTGACTCACGATGCAAAGCGTCTTTGTTGGTTCAGTCTACTCACCGAACTCTCTCTCGTTTCGGGTTCCTGTGGCTCTCCGAACTCCAGCTTCCGTCTCATGCGCGTACTGATGCCCCGCCGTCTCTCGCGACTCAAACCCGAGTTCGGCGGCCTCAATGTCGCGCAACGCTCTCTCGCGCTCGGCACCTTCCAGGGCTCGGAGCCGCCACTGGCGTTCGTCCGGGATCCAGCGGACGGCGAGAGGGTCGCCGGCTTGGTCACGGAGATGGTGGCCTGTTTGGAGATAGTCGCGGGCGCGGAATGGACTATGGTAGTCTTCGTGTCAGCCTTAGTTATTCAATCTCGCCTTGCCTTTTCCTTTCTGGTTTGACGGAGGAAGATGGAAAGAGGTAAGACTTACTTGACCCAACCAACTCCGATCACCTCGATAAACCCAGGCTCAGGGGTTGCGGACACTCCCTCTGTGACATAGCCCTTGAATCTGAATCGTGGGTCGCGTCCTGGATCGTCGCCCCATCCACCCAGGCCCTTGTTGCCGCGTCCGCGCTGGCCTCCACGGCCGCCACGCCCAGGGCCAGATGGACCTGTTGCTGCCATCTCTCTCCTCTCTCTCGCAGACGCTATGTGCTTTGTGCTTATACGCGAAGGAGTCCCGGGTGTATACAGTCAAGTCGTACTTGAGGGGGATATCGCAGAGGTGGGGGTATATACTTGATTGTTGAGCATGGAGGGTCCAGACTCAGGGAGTGCAGAGCTGGGGGTTTAAGTACCTTAGGCAGGGCATACAATAATAACGTCTTTTTCATCAGACGGCACGCTGGCAAACTTCCCGCATTCACATCTGCCAGCACATTCGCTGGATCTTAGACACAATGAAAATGGAGACATTCACTCAATGAGACACAGGTAGAGACATTTCCAACCGTCTCTAGTCGCAGATTCACACAAAGAATAGCGCGGTTTGCTCGAATAACATGACCTTAATGATGTGTTGTAGAGGGTCATGTCTCCGTCTTTTTTCCAATAGCGGGAAGACAGGCAGGGTGAATGATTGGGAACGGTTTGAAAACGATCATAAGGCTGGAAGAAACAGCAAGAAAGTGATCAAGGGGAAAGACCACGTGGATAGACATGTTTCAGCTAGTTGAAAGGTGAAGTGTACAACGGAAATGGGTCAGATTGATAAAGGTCAGGCACCAGAAAGTCTCACAAAGAAGGTAAGCTAGGTAGATCATATACTACCTATCGTACGTGTACATAACCAGCACGAACGTTCATTTCTGCAGGATATAGCCGTCATCTTTTCTTTTCAAACCTGGATTTGCATGAGAGAACTGGAACATTGATTGCGTGGTCCAGGGATGCAGGCAGTCTGTGGTAGTGGGCTCAAATTATGGAAGGCCCAAGTCCAAGCAAAGCAGACATTCCAAGTCAGAAAGCCCGTTGAACCCCAGCCGGGTAGCTCCTTTCTGAGTCCGAATGCCAACCGCAGCATAAAATCAGTGCTCCATACAGCTCAGACGGTCCTATGCAGTATGGACCGACCTGATCTTGGAATGACGGTTGTCGTTCTATTTTATCCGGTGTCGGGCGGATTCATCCCGGCTTTATGACGGAGGGGTCTGGGGAAGCTCCCGTCCTCTGCTCTGGATGTATAGAAGGCCAAAGAAAGATGCAGTTATCTGATGTCTTACCAGTACAGGGAGTGGAGTGCTGAAGTGCAGAAGGACTACCTTATACGTATGTCATACACAGATAGAATAGGAATCAATCTGAATGTCTTGTACTGCAGTAGAAGGAGTTTCGGTGTTTCTTGGCCTGAGCCCACCGGAATAACATCAGCTCTGACGAAAGTGTCAGTCAGCAAACAGTGACGTAGCGCGGCCCCACGTCAACCCCTCCAACCACCTCACCCTTTACAAGCACAACCACCACCACCAACGAATTTCCTTCTCACTTCTCAATCCAAATCTATCAAATCAACTACATCCTCAAATCACCTCAATCAACCTATACCGTAAGCTTCTCGCCACCATCAACACTCACTTCTCGATTGCCTACCACAAGCCACGAGCTAACTCCACCTCCCCCAGAAAACCAACCCAACCCAACCACATACCACCACAGACCAAAATGTCCGCACCAAACGCCGGCCGTCAATCCCCAGAGCCAGAGAGGCAGAGCGGCGCGCAGCAGTCCGACGCACAGGCGAAGCCAAACGACCAGGGCGCCGCCCCATCGGACACCCACGCCCAGGAGGCCAGCGACGAGCAGAAGAGCAAGCTGAGCTCAAACCCAACGCCAGTGTTGGAGAAGTTTGCGAACGAGAAGACGAGCAAGACTCAGTAGAGTACTTGAGACTACTTGATAATACTTGATGGTAGCTGAGGGGAGCTGGAACGGGAACCTGAATTGAGGGGTTTTGGGGAGGATGAGGACCGGTGATGAATATGAAGAATGCTCCCTGTCGATGGAGGTGAACAGGTTTTATGGTATATAGACATGAATGACATGATACCAAAAAGGGTTTCTATGACCATTGATGATGTTCCCCATATTCTCATATTCCGCCACCCTTGATGATATTGCATTGTTACAGTATTATTTGCAACACGTGTATCCTACCTAAACACGGTCTTTGCGAGAGGAATTGTGATCAAACCAATCCCAGTCAGCGCCACCAACAGGCTTTCGTCTCAATCCTTCGTCTCTCTCTAGCACAGAACTACCACCGGCCGGACCCCGCGAACCTTGATTGGGACGAGTCTCGCCCAGGTAATGATTCTTCATGGCTTCGAGACTGCCTTCGAAGTCCACATCTCTCCGGCGGTCGAGGAGTCTACCTATCCGGTCCTCTCCCTCCTCGGGTCGGGCATTCTTGGGGCGAGTGTCATGCACCGTGTTAGCGATGTACTCGACGTCGTCAGGCTTTGGTCGCCTTATCACCACAACTCTACCGGCCCAACCCTGCGAAACTTGATCGGAATGAGTCGGGCCTCGGGGATAGAAACTCTTCGTGCTTTCGAGACTGCCTTCGAAGTCGGGATGGTGCCGGCCAAAGGAATAGCGAACAGGCGTGCTTTCGAGACTGCCTTCGAAGTCGGGATGATGCCGGCCAAAGGAATAGCGAACAGGCGTGCTTTCGAGACTGCCTTCGGAGTCTGCACCACTCTGGCGGTCGAGCAATGTACCCACCCGGCCCTCTCGCTCCCCTCGTCGAGAATCTTTGGGGCGAGAATCCTTAGAGCGAGAATTATGCACCGTGTTGGCATCGAACTCGAGGATGTCGACGAGATCGGCCGAGAAAGTTTTGATGAGCGGGTCGTCGGCCATGGATGAGAAATCGGACAGCCGGTCTTTGGTTCTCAGCTCGGACAGGGATTGGAATGCGTTGCTCAGTAACTGCATCAATCATATTAGCCACCAACTTCAAACAGGGGCACAGCGAGAATGAAGAAAGAGGGAAAGGGGAATGGGAATGGGAATGGGAATGGGAATGGAAAACTCACCCTATCAAGTGCTTTCCTGAACTCCAGCAGCATCTTGGCCGCAACGTCATGATTGTCCGCGTTGACAGTTATTGGCAGCCACTGGTCCATCTCCAGACGGCCTCCACGCCTGATCTCCAACTTGCCACCAAACAGCGCCGCCATAAGCGGGCTGACAAGGGTGGAGTTATGAATCCAAATCTGATCGTCATTCGCCCCTTTGTGTAGCTGCTTGAAGGTGTACAAGTTGCCCATTCTGGGTGGCTCGCCGTCCTTGGCCTTCTTCACTTTGTGCACCGCATTCAGCGAGGAAGACGCCATCATCAAGCTAGCCTCTCCCTGCGTCCTAAAGAACACGGCGCTAGGCAATTTGACGGCAAGGTTGGGATGATGTCCAGCAACAAGCAGCGCCTTGACCAGATTCCAGTCCTGGCTGTTCCGGTTCAGATCCTTACTGCCGTACCCGAGATCCGCCATCTCGTTGTACTGGCCTCTCGCGCCTCCTGTTAACAGTTTCATCTGCTGCTGAATCTCCTCCTGGCCAGGCGGTACCAAGCCCACCTCCTCTAAGATACGCACTATATGTCTGCACACGTCGTCGATTTGGCGGAAAGTGCCGTGATGGATGAATTTTTGCTCCGCACGAGTCTTCATCGCGAAGCTGCCGCCTTCGTGCTGGATTGCCCGTAGTTCTTGGAAGGCGTTGAGTATGAGTAGATGATCCGATTGCATCATGCCGTAGGAGAGTTTGGCCTCGCGGGCTTCGCTTCTCTTGCTTAAGGGAGAGACAAAGAGGTCTCGGGTTGCGGACGCAGCACCTAGAATCAACATGGGGTCCAGACAGCGGAAGATGACGCCGAGAACGACCATTTTGCCGAGATTTGGTTCGATGCCGAGACGTGACAGGAGACGGCCTAGTGGGGTGAGTTCTTCATCCGGAGTGAAAGCCTCGAGGTTCTTGAGACTTGTGACGGCACTCTCGACTGCAGATTCAGGAGGTGGTTCGATGGCTTCGCTCAAGAAGGTGCTGCAGCTATCCTTGAAAGCTTGAGCTTTGATCGCGAGACATGTGTCCTGTAGATCACAGCGGAGTAGCTCTGGCAGACCGATAGCTCGCAAAGATTGAAAACGTTCCTTTGTGAAGAGGGCGTAATAGGTTCCATTCTGAACCCGACCAGCACGACCAGCTCGCTGTTTCGAATTGGATCTACTGACCCACACCGTTTGTAGTCGCGAGATGCGCTTCGCTTGATCGTACCTCTTCTCGCGGAGCTTTCCACTGTCGACCACAAATTTCACATCTGGAATGGTGACCGAGGTCTCTGCAATATTGGTTGACAGGATGATTTTCCGTATGTTGGTGCCTGGAGGCTTGAAGACGTTGGCTTGTTCTTCTGGGGGAACAGTAGAGTGTAGTAAGTGAACATCCATCTTCGGGAGATCTGTACCGAAAATCCGCTGCCACATTAAATTGTCTTTGAGCAGACGATCCACCTTTGATAATTCGGCCAAGCCTGGTAGAAATGCCAAAATCGCTCCGTCTTTGCTCGTCTTACAGATGTGGAGGATTATGGCCGCTGTGAGCTCAAGAGGCACGAGGGCTTCCTCTGCTTCTTCGGCCTCAGTGGCTAACTTGCCTGGAATTCTTGACCTGTCTCGCTTCCAATCAATGGCAGACTCCGTGGCAGACGTGGAGTCGCTACCGACACTGTGGGAGCCAGCAAACCGTTTCTCTGCGTCGAGGAATTTCGAGCTGTCCCCGAACGCCTGGTTGACGCCAGCTGGAAGCTGCTTCAAGAGGTCGTCAAGATAGAACTCTTTGACTGGGAATGTGCGTCCGGGAACGCTGATTGACGGGCATGGTATGATTTCACCATCTGTCTGCTCACCAAAGTACTTGGCAAATAGCTCAGTGTCGAGGGTCGCGCTCATGAGGACAATTTTTGGTACAGGCTTGCCAGCTTGTAGGCGCTCTCTGACGGCTTTTTTCAAGACGACCATAAGGAAATCGATTTGCAGATCGCGCTCATGGACCTCGTCAATGACCAGATGACTAGCGTGGTCTAGGACCTCATCCGGTGAACGTTTGAGTTGCTCGAGCAGGATGCCCGTAGTGCAGTACAAGATGCTGCCTGCATTCACCGGCCGCCTGTTCTCAAAGCGTACGTGGTAGCCCACGGTATCCTGGAACATCTCTCCTCTCTCAACTGCAACGCGCTGAGCAACAGACGTAGCCGCGATACGCCTTGGCTGTGTACAGATGATGTTGCACTGTGAGCCTTCGTTCCGATTGATGGCGTCGTCTAGAAGAATCTGCGGTACCTGAGTAGTCTTTCCGCTTCCCGTCGCTCCAACGACAATACTGTAGATACTCCGTGAGATCATCTCAAGTACAGGTTTTCGGTATCCATTCATCGGCAAAGCAGCTTTTTGCTCACGCAAGACTGCTACCTTGTCGCTGGTGTTGAAGGCGTCTAGTTTAGATCTAAGTTGTTTATTGCGAGCCTCGATCTCTTCCTTAGTGATGTCGCTCCGCAGTCGTCTAGGTCTGAAGTCCTCGTCAAGCTCTTCGGCTTGCGGTGTTTGTCTTTCGTCCGGCAAACCAGCATTTCTGATGGTCCACAATGATTGGCGCATGATAGAGACAGCTCCTGGATCAAGAGAGAGCTCTACCGGCTTGACTGGCGCCAAAGACGTGCCTGTTTCCAGCTGTTTAGCAAAGTCGTCCAGCAACTCTGGCTGTCCCTTTGCCAACTCCACAGCCGCAGTCAGGTACGCCATCTTCTCAGCATCCTTCTTGGAGTGCATACGGACAAGCTTCCCAACAGCCTTGCCGCCCAGGCTGAGAATCGCTACGAAAGATACTCTATCATATCTCAACAGTTTTTGAGAGACTTCATTGAAGCCAACCTCCAGATATGGCCAAGACCGCTTTGACCGATAGTAATCAATGAACGGCTTCGCAGTCTCCACAGTAAGAACAGTCTGCTTCATAGTGCTTTCTGCAGAAGCATTTGCGTGGAGCTTTTCCGCATGCTTCTTGAATTTTAGGGCAGCAGCCACCTCTGCCATCCTGCTTGACGTTGCCAGCGCGCTGACTTGAATGTTTTGTTCTGGCAGCGAGATTGTTACGTGATAATGTTTCGACTTCTTGCTAGTTTTGCCTGGCCCACGCCTTTTCATGTCTGTGACGAGGTTCGTCATCATGGTCTTCAGCTCTGGAATCAATAAGTAGGAAGCTGCATAGCTGTATATATCTATGAGGGCATCTGCCTCTTCCTTCATGACTTCTGGCTTAATCTCTGTCCGAGGCGCCAGGTTTTCAGACGGCAGGTTCTCAGACGGCAGGTTCTCAGACCGCAGTTTTTCAGACGGCAGTTTTCCAGATGGCAGTCTTTCAGACGGCAGTTCTCCAGTTGGCAGGTTTTCAGACGGCAGTTTTTCAGACGGCAGTTTTTCAGATGGCAGGCTTTCAGATGGCAGGCTTTCAGACGGCGACCTGGCAGAACCCTCATACAAGCTGCGGAGTTCGCCAGAAACGTGCAATTTAGAGCAAATGTAAAGCCAGGCTGCGTGCTTCGCTCGACTCTTGTTCAGACCTTCGCCTAAGGCAGTGATGGTCTTGTTCTGAGAGGGTACAACAAGCCTTAAGAGACATTGCCATGGGGTGTCCTTGGGATTGGGTGGCAACGTAGATACTGGACGACTAGTAAAGTGTGCTTCAACTCTGAAGTCGATCCCATGTAACTGGTATGCGTGAGTGATGGCGTTGGACACGGGTTGGACTTCGGACTGGTTAGGGTAGCGATGTTGAAAAAGGCTTGCTAGCGCGCGCGGGTACTGCTCTTTCTCTGGCAAAGGTAGGGTAGCTCTGTAGTATTCGGCATCGATCATGGGGCAGTTGCGAATGTTTGCTTCAAACCAGGTGAAGGTAACATCCTCCTTCTTCATGACCTTGGCGCGAGGATCTTCACCATGATCCTGCTCAATCCCTTCCTGCTTTTGGATGAGTTGCGGACTTGCAGGAGTGGAGTCCTTGCTTTGTCGCCGTAGTGCCGCTCGTCGCCGTCGCCGTCGCTGTCGCTGTTGCTCAAGCCGCCGAATTTCTGCTCGTTGTAGACGTTGTTCTGTCTCTTCTCCACCTCCTGTTTCGGAACGAACTTCTCCAGGCTCAAGCTGCTCTTTTTGATGACTCTGTGCAGTGGACTGAGGTGTGTGAGGGAGATCCTGAACGGTAGCATAAGATCGTGTTGTGCGTGACAGTGGATCTTTGAAGCTGTGTAGACGGTGGTGAGCGTAAGAGTGCGGCAATGGCCGGTCTTGAATATGGGAAGCAGTGGCATTGACGCCAGGTACTGGACGAGAAAGGAAACAGCGAGAGAGGATGCTACACCGCAACGCAGGCGGCAGGCGGAGCAGAGCAGACATGATGCACTTGACGCTGCGCTCTTCGCACTTAGGGTTGTCGAGATGGTACGGTTACGGGGGGAAAGATCGATCTTGGTCGAGAAAGAAAGCTTAGATTTCGGTTAATACAAGTTGGTATATTACTGACACCTCCACTCATGCTGAGCAGTGTACAAGTACAATCCTCAGCTGCCCATCTCCCCAGCCTCGATCATCGTGCTGAGCTGTGATGTACGACGGCGCAATGGAAGGAGATGCTAGAGGAGATGTGTATACACGGACTAGAAGAAGGTTGCAGGTGGAGGTGCTCGTCTGGGCCAGCGCAGGCTTCGAATGTCTCATGTCTCGGCAAGCGCGTCCGGGCTCGGAGCGCCACCCAAGAAACGAGGAAGCCGGGCATCAAGCTTCTTCAGGGACTGAGGGACGCGGCTGGAAATGCCGCCGCCTTGGCCACCGCACCCTCCCGCTCTCACCCAACAGACCTCCGAGGCTTGCGAGAACGTGTCGCGTGAGAAGTACTGCTCCTCTGCCGCTATATCCCAGCCTTACGGGCGAACATGCTTATTGACCGAGCATTTAAGGCTGGCCCTATGAGACTAAAGAAAAGGAACAACCTTTAAGGAAGTCCGTCTCACGACTACGCGAGTCGCGCTGCAAGCCTACAGGCAGCATAGGGCAAGCGGCGCCAGCCGCATGGTTAAGCAACATAATGCCATCTCGCAACCGCCAATTTCGCTCTGCAGCCGCCAGCCGGTCGGTTACAAGATAAGGTGTATTTCTTCTTGGGGACTTTTCGCGCGAAAGGGCGTCTCGACTGGTCCTGCGCGAATCCACCGTTGGGACGGACGGAGCTCCCGCCAGGGCTGTGACATAAAAATTTCTACTAGCGTACGGACTGTTCAAGCATGAGCCATACCCACCTCGGCCCTTTCGCCAAAGAATTATAATAGAATTGTAACCCCAGGCAAGTCTCACGTTTGTCCACCTGTTCAGCGGCGGTCAGACCCTTTCAGTTCCCTGTTCACTGTTCCCTTTCCACCTATACCCAGGCCGTGTCCCTGGCTGTATCCTTTTGTCTTTGAACTATTACGTTTCTCGCCCTTATACATCGCCATCATGGACGAGAACAAGGACGCCATCATGGACATCTCTGTCAAGGCAGCCTCGTCCGAGAAGCAGTCGGGTAGGACGCCATCATTTACCAACTCTCAGGATGATGTTGAGAGACAAGTGGGGACGACGACAGAGTTGAAGCGCAAGTTGAAGTCGAGACATTTGCAGATGATCGCCATTGGTTCGTTTTTGATAGAAACTCTTGTGACAATGTAGACCTCCCATCTCTGACTTCCAATTAGGTGGTGCCATCGGAACCGGTCTGTTCATCGGTAGTGGTGGCGCTCTGGCAAAGGCCGGCCCTGCAGGTGCCCTCATTGCATATGCCTTTGTTGGAACCATTGTCTTCTCCGTCATGACCGGTCTCGGTGAGATGGCCACCTACATCCCCGTTCCTGGAGCTTTCACCGCCTACGCCAGCCGCTTCGTCGACCCCAGTTTGGGTTTCTCCATGGGATGGATCTATTGGTTCAGCTGGGCCATGACCTTTGCCCTCGAACTCACCGCCAGTGGTCTGATCATCCAGTACTGGGCTCCAAACCTGAACATCGGCATCTTCATCGGCGTCTTCTGGGCCGTCATCACCGCCATCAACTTCCTGCCCGTTTCCTTCTACGGCGAGTGCGAGTTCTACTTCTGCGTAATCAAGATCATCACCATTCTCGGTTTCCTGATCTTCGGTATCTGCATCGACGCCGGTGCTGGCCAACAGGGCTACATCGGATTCAAGTACTGGCACCACCCAGGCGCCTTTGCGCCCTACCTTCTCGAGAGCACCGGAGCCAAGGCCAAATTCGTCGGTTTCTGGGCCGTCCTGATCCAGGCCGGTTTCTCCTACCAGGGTACCGAGCTCGTCGCCATCGGAGCCGGTGAGACTGACAACCCACGCAAGAGCGTTCCCAAGGCAATCAGGAGCACCTTCTGGCGCATCATCTTCTTCTTCGTCCTGACCATCTTCTTCATGGGTCTCCTGGTTCCATACGACAACGAGTCTCTCCTCAGCGACGCCACCAACGCCTCCGCCTCGCCCATGGTCATCGCCGCGAACCTCGCCGGCGTCTCCGCCCTCCCCGGCATCATCAACGCCGTCCTCCTCATCGTCGTCCTTTCCGCCGCCAACTCCAACGTCTACTCCGGCTCACGCATCATGCTCGGTCTCGCCGCCGAGCGCAGCGCCCCCGCCTTCTTCAGCCGCGTCACCAGCAAAGGTGTCCCCTACGTCTGCGTGGCCTTCACCTCCGCCTTCGGTCTCCTGGCCTTCATGAACGAGAGCGACAATGGCGGCACCGTGTTCAACTGGCTGCTCAACATCTCCGGTGTCGCCGGCTTCATCGCCTGGGCCTCGATCAACCTGTGCCACCTGTTCTTCATGCGTGCGCTCAAGGCGCGCGGCACGGACCGCAACAGCCTGCCCTACAAGGCGCTCTGGCAGCCGTGGCTGTCGTGGTACGGCCTCTTCTTCAACGTCCTGATCATCTTCACCCAGGGCTTCACCTCCTTCATGCCGTGGAACACGAGCGATTTCTTCGTCGCCTACATCAGTTTGATCCTCTTCGTCGTCATGTATGTCGGCCACAAGATCGTCTACAAGACCAAGATCGTCAAGCCGCTCGAGGCCGATCTCGACTCTGGGCGCAGGGAGGTCGATGCTATGCACTACGAGGAGGACATTGAGGCCCCTAAGCCGTTCTGGAAGAAGGCGCTGGATTGGACCGTCAACTAATGGAGGGATGTATTACGTAGCATGTATTTTTGTATTTTAGGTTATGTTTTTGTAGTTGTAGATGTTCTATAGACCACGATACCACGTCTTGTCTTTGACATTTCCCCGAGCAACGATCAAAGATCCAGGTTTTTGCTGTATCGACCATCTGAAGTGTCCTGAGGTAACTGAGGATGCCCACAGGTCGATTTCTAGTAAACAATCCGAGGCCCATCACCTTTCTTGTCTGCCATGTTTTCTAGCCATCTCTACCTATGTACCTTACCTTACTGGCGTGCGGAAATGCAAGGTCCGGCGTCGGCGCGGTTGACCGTTGCTCTCGCACGCGGTTGGGATCACTTCGTGAATTAGCCGTTATAATTTTTCAGTTTGTCACCGCTAACAAGCAACCAGCCCTCTTAGCTCAGTTGGTAGAGCGCGACACTAGTATTCCTTCAATACGAGATGTCGAGGTCGCCAGTTCGACTCTGTCAGAGGGCAAATTCGCCTATTCTTTTGCACATGTGAGCTCTGGTTGAGCAATCCTTTTGCTGCTCTGGTATATGTTGAGTTGACTTACGCTTTTGCAGTGGGGGTTGCGAGCGCTGGAAGGGATCGGTCGTCTGGCTTGGCGGGGAATGGACGAATGCCTCGAGTCTGCTTTTTTTGTGACACAGACACCTGCACGACAGTTTTGTGGTATGGAAGCTCTGGATCCATGATATTACCGATCGCTGGGGTCGTGAAGATCTATCTCCTGGCCAAGTATGTCTTTCAGTATCCTCGGGCTGTGTATATTGTCGTTTCGCCCGGTCAGGCCCCATGTATAGAGACGATGCATGCGCAGGCAAGAAGTCACCAGTGAAGACCGAGAATGCTATTGCCGACGAGCTCAGTGCGAATAGCTCTCTCATTGTCATTTACGCTTATGCGTCCAGCCTATCTTATGACAGTCATCTTAGTGGACCTAGATATCATGCTCTTGCCCACTGTCGGAGTGGTCTATATCAACTTAGATCCACGGTCTGCTCACACAAAAGTCGCCGCGAGAGAACATTACTCCTAGAGCTTTAGGAAGGAATATCTTATTATTGCATTCATTGCGGCCACTTGATCATGGCTTCGAGATTGTCGTTCCGTCCATTATGCTGGTTTTGGATTGCCCGCAACAAACTCGAGGCATTGTTGTTTGATTTTGAAGGTTGGTCAGTCATATTGTATGAGAAACAGTTACGACATTTGTGTGCCCAGTATAAGATTGGCAAAGACGCAAACTACATGTATGCTGGGAGTCATAGGCCATTCAGTCTCGGACAACAGAAGATGGCAGCCCCTAATTGCAATAATTCAACGCAAGCAGTAGGTAGTTGAATATTCGTGTCGACGAGTCACGCACGTGTGGAAATTATGAGCAGCAACTTGCTCAGTTTCATCATATCTATGCTAGTATGTTTACATTACAGACTGATAGCTTGCTGCACCGTACGGACGGCATCGCCCCTCTGAGCAATGCTATTTGGAACCACGCTGCGGATATGCGCCTCCACCAACGCCATGCCCCAGCTCAATTATGCATAGAAGTTCACGGTCTGTAGCAAATTAGCATATCGGAAACGGAAAAAGGGACAGAACAAAGTCACTCACCTCCTTCTTCTTGCTCTGGACCTCAGAGATGGCATCCACGTAGTGCTCGTGAATGATTTTGCTCTGGCCACTCCTCAGAGCAATCATACCAGCCTCGACACAGACAGCCTTCAGCATGGCACCACCGAATTCATCAGTACTCCTGGCAAGCTCGCCCCAGTTGACACCCTCATCCACGGTCATCTTTCTGCTATGGATGCGCAGAATCTGGGCGCGAGACTCCTCGTTTGGCAGAGGAAACTCAATCTTGCGGTCAAGACGGCCTGATCTCAGCAGAGCCGGGTCAAGCACGTCGACCCTGTTTGTGGCGGCAAGAACCTTGATCCTGTCGTCGCTGGCGAAACCGTCAAGCTGGTTCAGCAGCTCAAGCATAGTACGCTGCACTTCTCTGTCTCCACTCTTGTCGGAATCGAAACGCTTTGTTCCGACGGCATCCAACTCGTCAATGAAGATGATTGAGGGCGCCTTCTCCTTGGCAAGTGCGAAGCAGTCCCGGACGAGCTTGGCACCGTCACCTATGAACATCTGCACCAGCTGTGGACCGGCGAGCTTGAGGAAAGTGGCCTCCGTTTGAGCAGCACAAGCACGGGCAAGGAGCGTCTTGCCAGTACCTGGTGGTCCATACATCAGGGCGCCTGTGAGGTGTCTGTTAGTATGTGGAAAATCAGCTGTGTCTGGTCATGTAGCGTACCCTTTGGTGCCTTGATGCCAATTTTCTTGAACCTCTCAGCTTCCTTCATTGGCCATACAACTGCCTCCACCAGCTCTTCAATCTGCTTGTCTAGACCTCCGACATCCGTGTACTTCTCCGTCGGCTTCTCATCGACCTCCATAGCCTTGACTCTGCTGTCATACTCTGCGGGCAGTGTGTCCAAAATGAGGTATGAATCCTTATTCACACCGATGAGGTCACCTGGCTTGAGCTTCTCATGGTCGACCAGACCGATGAGAGGGAGGAAGATGGTTTGTCTGGTAGAGGTCTTGATAACTGCGGACTTGCCAACACGGGTAGCGTCCAGATCGATGTTGGCGCCTTCCTCAGCAGCCTCAGCAGTGACATCGAGGTCGAGGATTTCCACAACGTTGCCGACGAGGTACGGTAATTGCCTAGCCGTGATGTCAGTTGATGGTCGGAAGAGCGTGCAGTAGCAACGCCATCACTTCTACTCACCTGTTGTTGTCGATCTTGTCCACGTTGTCCTTGATCTTCTCCGCCATAGCTTGCTTCTCATGTGATAACCGCTGGTACTCGCTCTTCATGATTCTAGTGTCGTTCTCGAGTAGTCGCCGTCTTGCTACGATATCCCGTGTGCTTGAGTTGAGGACGTCTGTATCTATGATCTCTTCCTCCTTCTCCTGCTTCTTCTCGCCATCCGCATCGTTCATGTCGGCATCTCCGGACTGTTCAGGCTTCTTCTCCTGGTCATCGCCATCGTTCTTGCCATCGCGCTCAAGATCGTCGAGATCCTCAAGAGTGGCCATTTTGTAGATCCTTGGTTGTGTGGTGCAGTTGAGGTGCGATGCAGATGAAGAGTCCTGTGTTTGCGGTACGAAGAGGTTGAGTGATGGCGGTTCGGAGTTGGTAGTATTGTAGATAGATGTAGCTCGACGCATAGCTTAGGCGCGCTCACCTACGCAACTGCGGCTCCCCGGCGAAACCCCGGGCTGACGCTTCACTTCTGGCTGAGCTTGAGGATGGTGAAGCTCTATAAGGTCACTCCAAGACAGTTTGACACCACTCAAACGGGGAATAAACATATTAGGCACCTTGTTAAACCGCATCATTACAGAATGGGTGTCTTTCCAGCAAGGAAATTCCGGCCGACCTCCCAGAATAACACGCCTGCTGCTCGCTATCGCGCTGCGCTCGCAAGGCATCCGTTTATGCTCTTCGGCCTACCTTTCATTGCGACGATGGTCCTTGGATCATTCTTCCTGACTCCAGCTACCGCAATCCGCTACGAGAGGTACGATCGCAAGGTCAGACAGCTCACTGAGGAGGAAAAGCTGGGTATCGGCAAGGACAAGCGAAGAATAGATCTGAACGAGGAATACTACGTGAGTAGGCGCGAAGTAGACTGTTCCAGCATCTCACTAACTTGGGCAGAAACTGGCGGCTAAGGATCTGGATAACTGGGAGCAAAAGAGAGTGAAAAGGTTGCCCGGCGAGCATGATGGCATCTTGTAAACTCCTTTCATTACCACTTACGATTCACGATTCGGGATACTTTTGGGAAGAGCAAGGCGTCAGGAGCTAGGAAATCCCACAGACTACATTGTGGGGGCTTTACGGGGGAAAAGTTGCTCGGCTACTGAAGGAGTCACATTCAATGTGGCCAGTGGCTATCTTAATATCATGGAACGACTGTCTCCACTCCACCGACATATACAGCTCGCGCAAAAGGACGGAATTATGCGACAACTGCCAATGCTACTCTCTCTGCTTCCTTCTTTCGAAGGCAGTCACTATAAGTATAGCCTGGTGGCTTCTCCTCGGCGGGCATTAGGCGTAGCGCCAGAAGCGCGGTCTCATTCTGCAATTCATCCATTCGCCTAAGGTCTGCGATCTCTGTGTCAATTCGGTCCATATGCTTCTGCAGCTCATGCTTCTGGGCGAATAGCTGTTTCTCCCTGGCGAACAGCGCAGACGACAAAGACGGGGCTTGCACTGTCAACTCGGAAGGTGATGTGTTGCTAGAAGCATGCGGAACTCGGCAGAGGATCTTCATCATCACGTCTCTGAGCAGCGCTACTGCATTCGTGCCAGGAGCAGGACCTTGCCAGTCACACCACGCGACAAAACCATCCGGGCGAACGAGTGCTGCACCACGTTCCGAAAGACCATAGCGAGAATAGAACGCGTCGCCATGGACTCTATGTCGTCGGATTTCTGGCAAACTCTGGTCCATATCGAGCTCTCGAGCAGCGTCTTCCCAGCCGGAGGCATCGCTACCCAGCAGCAACGTGTAAGTGCCTCTGAACAGATTGGCGATGGGAACGCCCTCTTCGCCGTTCAGACTGATCAGTACATGCGGCGCATGTGAGCCTGGACGACAAGTGGCACGCTGCGGGTTTTCCAAGACTCCACCGAGTTCGTCGGTCATCAGAGCAGCCGAATGGTAGCGATATCCCAGTTCAATATACGGCTCCGGCACCTCATCCTCCAGCTGAGTCGCCGTAGCTTTCAGCTCGGGGGCTGTTCTCCGAATGTAGCGTTCAAAGACCTGCGCCACAGTCTTTTTGCCAACTGGATACCGTTCGTCGTGGTATGTCTTTTCCACCAGATCAGGTCCTGCTCTGCCCTTCAGCACTAGTGCAAGCTTCCAGGCTAGGTTGTATGCATCCTGGATGCCTGTGTTTCCGCCGAAGCCTCCCTGTGGCGTCACCGTATGCGCGCTATCCCCACAGAGGAAGACTCGGCCTTTGTTGTATCTCTCTGCATTGTCGCACACCGCACGCCATTTGGCAATGAGCTCTATCTCGATCTGTATATCAGCGCCAATCGCTGCGCGAATCAACTCCTCAGCACGCTCATCCGTTATCGTGTCAGCAGGAAAGCGACTCTCTTCAGTACCCCGAGGTCCAGCAGTGTTGACGACGAGAAAGCCCTGTTGTCCACTCTTGTCGATGCGAAAGAACCCACGTACGGTCGGGTTGTTGATATAGATCACACCGTTATATTTGCCCTCAATGTACTTCAACACGTCCGCCTTGAAATAGATCGTCAGAGAGTGTGAAAGGAGACCATGGCCTTGGATATCGATGCCGAGTTTTTGCCTCACAGGAGACCTGTTGCCATCGCAAGCAACCATGTACTTTGCATGCACGATCCGCTTTTCGCCTGTCTCTGTGGAACGAACAATGGCCGTAACTCCAGAGGAATCTTGTTGAAAAGAGACCAATTCTGTGGAGAACTGCAAGTCGACTCCGTTCTTCTCAGCGTACCGACGCAATATTGGCTCGAACATGTGCTGGGTCAGGAAGGTCCGGGTGACTGGAGACACATTTTCGATGCCCTCATTGATGTTTCCCAGCCAGGTCTGGATGTATTTACCCGCTAGAGACTCGAGGTCGTAAATTCCGGCATTGGAATCGTAGAGTCTTGCGGACTCCGCAAGCATCTCATCATAAACACCAAGCTCACGGTAAATCTCCATCGAACGAGCTGTGTCGGATGTGGATCAGCACCACACCAGCAGCAGGCGGGTCACAAGCAGATTGAGTGCGCTTTGCACTTACGGTGGAAATAGGCCGCACGAGGGTGTATGGCTGTACTGGCATGCTTCTCTACCGTCATGCAGCCTTCCAGTCCATGCTTCGCTAGTAGCACTGACAGAGTCATGCCTACCATCGAGCTGCCCACGATGAGTACTGGCACATGTTGGATCGACATGCCTGTCAAAGTGTCCATGATGGTCCTCGCAAAACAAGATACAAGGTAGCGAACACACAATGAGACTAGATCGAACGAGAAGAAGCTATGATATCAATCGATCCTAGAATTGATCGAGCCTGTCAAAGAGATCCGTCTCTACTCTCCTGAACCCGAGGAGGGGCTCCTCCAGGTTCCATCATATATAGAGACTTGACCTCTGAGTTACACTTATCTGTTAATCGGTACTACGGTTATCGGGACCAGGTCCGCTACAGATAGCTATATGCATGGGCGGCTGGGGCTTGAAGGCCGCGGCGATAGTGACTTCCACGGCACTTAGGCCGGCACCGCGCAATCAGCCTCGAGCAGAACCCTCCACGTATTAACCGCTTCGAATTCACTTACCGTCAGAGCGATGACTTACTCTCACCGAATACTTAGGTAGTACGAAAGATCTGATGCTGTATGTCTACACGTCGCGTGTGTAAGTGGCTGCTGGAGACGCGTGTGGCCAGCGCGTGTTCACCGCCTTGAGATGCCTCGGCCTGGGATGGCGGCAGAATGGGTGGTGACGTCTCGACCACTGCGGATCCGGATACCATTCGTCCCGTCCAGGCTTGGGTGGATGAACCCCTTTCTTTACCATCTACAAACCATCTTCGCTCATTTGGTGTATTTTATGTACAGTTTTGTCTTTGTGATACGCTTATACACCATATAGACCCCTTTTACGGCGTTCATACCCATTGCGAAGGATCTCAGAAGACCAACGCCAACCACCATCACCATGGACTCTCCTCTGGGACTCCTCAAGTTCCTCTTCCCAAAGCTTCCTGGCATGACGAAGCAGGCGCTCGCCCACTCGCTATGGATGTCACCAACGTCAACGAAATGGGATCTTCGCACAGAACTCGTCGTATTCGTCCTCCGCGCCATGATGAAAGGAGACGGCCCGGCGTCAATTGGCCAGGTCCAAGCGCAAACACTCAAGGACCCTGGTGTCAAGGGCAAGATGTGGGCCGCGGAGGTTACAATCCCTGCACCATCAGATGATGGTACGCAGCAGGCATTGTACAAGGCGGTGGACGACATGAAGGAGGGTGACGAAACCTACACGAAGCCAGAGTCGGCGAGCATGAAGGCCGAATGGATAGGCTTCCGGCCAAATGCAGGAAACGAGGAGCCAGCTCCAGCGATCTCGAACGAGGAAAAGTACAAGAGTCTCATGGAGGAGCCGTCAAGGACGTCCAAAACAACGATTCTGTACCTCCATGGCGGCGCTTACTACCTGTGTGGTTTCGGCACCCATCGTGTCGCAGTCTCCAAGCTGGCAAAGGCATGCAACGGCCGCGCCCTCCTGATCAAATACCGACTAGCGCCTCAAACCGCTTTCCCGGGTCAACTTCTCGATGCCCTGAACGCCTACCTCTACCTCCTGTACCCGCCACCAGGCTCTCTCCACGAGCCCGTACCAGCAAAGGACATCGTCTTCGCCGGCGACTCCGCAGGCGGCAACCTAGCCTTCGCCCTCCTCCAGCTCCTCCTCCAACTCCGCCGCACCAACTCCAGCCCAGGCGACCCCACAATCCCCTTCAACGGCGTCGACGTCCCCCTCCCCCTCCCCGCCGCCGTCTCCGCAAACTCCGCCTGGCTCGACATCACGCGCTCACAGCCCTCCATCGTGCACAACGCAAAATACGACTACCTGCCTCCCGCGACCCACGATGACGCCGTCTCCCGCTTCGCCCCCGACGCCATCTGGCCCCCCACCCCACCCCGCGGCGACGTCTTCGCCGACCTCTCCATGCTCTGCCACCCGCTGTGCTCGCCGCTCGCAGCGAAGGACTGGTCCGGCAGCCCGCCGCTGTGGATCGAGACAGGCGAGGAACTGCTGACGGATGAAGACGCGGTCGTTGCGGCGCGCGCGGCGAGCCAGGGCGTGACGGTCGTCTGGGAACAGTATGAGGCGATGCCGCACTGTTTCGCGATGCTGTTGCCGAAGCTGCCTAATAGTCGGCGCTGTGTGAGCTCGTGGGGAGCGTTCTGTAGGAGCTCTGTTGAGGGAGACCTCCTGGAGACGAAGGGGACGTGGATTGCGGCGAAGACGGGAGAGGAGAAGGTGGTTGATGTGGAGAAGGTGACGGAGCACAGGTGGGAGGATGCGGTGGAAGCGATGAAGGAGGCGCAGAGGAGGAGGGTGGCGGGGTGGGAGAAGGAGGGAAAGGCTTTGCCCAAGCCGAGTCTGTAAAAACATTGTGCGTTGATAGGTCCATGTAGATACCCCAGTAGACAAATATAGAAAGACCTTGTTTAAACATTCAACATGATGCATCTTCTCATTCCACTTTTCACATCTAACAAATCTACCACCTTTCCCTTCCCACCCACTCCACTCCCTCACGCCACTCTCCCTCTCCCTCTCCCCCTGTCTACGTCTACATCACGCCGACTGAATCGCCTCCCTCAACACCTCCGCCAACCGTCTATAATCCCTCAACAACTCCTCCACCTCCCCCAACCTCAGCAGCTTCGCATCCCGAACCTCCATAAACCGCCTAATCGGCGGCTTCGCCTTCTTCAGCACTGCCAACGCCTCCCTCGCATTCAACGAATCCGAATCCTCCTCCCTTTCGCCTTCCTCTTCCCCTCCAGTCCCACTCGTCAGCGCCCCGCCTGGAAGGCCTAATTGCCTGCCCTTCTCGGTCCCGGGCGTCAGCGGCGCGGGCGTGGACGATGCACTCGCGCTGCGACCGAAGCGGCCGAAACTCGGCACGCCGAAGCCCTTGAGCGGATTTATTGCATTAAGGACGTCGCCGACGCCCGAGGCGGCAGGTACGGGTGGCGCAGGCGGAGGCATCTTCTCCCTATCCGATGCGCGCAGCGACTGTGCAGCGGCGGAGTTCTGAGCGAAGGCGACGCGTTTCCCGCTCGAGGCGGATTTGGTGCTGTCGACGCTGCGGTCGCGGAGGGGGTCGTGGCGGCGATGACTCCGGCCGCCGACCATGTCGAGCAATTTGTCGTTCTTGAGCGGGTGGCCTGCCGTGCTCAAAGGATCGTCGACGGTGGCGCTGTCGGGGCTTCTGTCGCCCGAATCCAGTTCCCGCTCCCCGTCGACGGCGCGGCTGGGACTGCTGATCAGGTTCCGGGCGTCTTCGAGGGTTTTAGGAACAAGGAGCGGTGACCCTGGGGTGTCAAGATCGGCTTGCTGTTCTTTGAGACGGCCGAAGAGGAACTTGAAACTGTCTTCTAGCGTGCTGTTTATGCTGTCGAAGGCCTTGTCGGCGGTGGAGAGAATGTTCTCGCGGCCGGCTTCGATGCGTTCGGCTTGTTGGGCGATCAGAGAGGAGAGGCGGCGGTGAGGGGTGATTCGGGGTTGCAGGTTTGAGGATAGGGTTGATTGGGCGGAGAGCGAAGGCAGTGGCTTTGATGCGCTGGAGGTGTTGCTGTCGAGGGTCGAAGAGACTGCAGAGGCGGGCGACAGGCTGGGTGTCAGCGAGCGTGGAGCTGATGGTTGGTTTGGTGCCGAGTCGACGGCAATGTCTGGTGTGGGCGTCTCTGGTCGGCTGTTCGGTTGGCTAGAGGTCTTTGGGGGGCCTTCGGGCGCTTCGTCTGCGCGGAGTGAGGAGAGATCTACCGTCTCAAGGAACGATATGGCCGCTTCAAGGTTCACCAGGCAGTATGCAGCCTCACCATCAACCTTATGTGCCGCGCGAAATCGCTGGACAAAGCTGAGGTCACTAATGACACTCAAGGTCTCGGGTGGGGACGTTATCAAGGTGTAGATGAGGGTTGGAAGGACCTCGTCTGCAGAAGACGAGGATGGAAACAGCTGTGATAGCGTCTCAACAATACTCTTATGCGCCGCTGTGAGATGTTGCAGCTTTCCGAGAGGATAATGTTCTTCACTCATCAGCCGCAAACTCTCGCGAGCCGGGCCAAGTGATTTGGATATTTCGTCTTCCTTCTCCGCATCAGGCTCTCCTGTACTTTCTCCGACCTCAACGTGTAGCTCTTTCAGGCCAATGCCTACCAAGGCAAGAGCGGCTGTCCTAGACTGCAGCTTGGCATCTCTCTCTGCATCATCCGTACTCCTGTGCATGTAGATGCGATCGTAGACCTTCTCACATACGCCTCTCTCGACTGCTTCTTCCAAGGCAGTTCGCTTGAGCTCTAACAGTCGTCTCGATTTTCTCTTATCCGTGATTTCAGATGCCGTGAGCATCTGCTGCTCACCTGTAGCTGCATCTCCTGAACCCTTCCTATCTGGGTTCGAGTTTCCCCGAGATCTACCTTTTGATGTAGCTGAGGACTTGGATGTGGCCGACTCAGCTGGGGACTTCTCCCGTGACAAACGAGAAGAAAGTGTTGCTATGTGCGTTGCAATGTGTGATTCGGCTTGCAAATAGAATTCCTGAAACAGCTCGGATATGGCATCTATTGTGAGTGGGGCAGCATGTACTTTGGCGGACAGCGACTTCAAAAATCGATCAGTCAGGTTTCGTATCTCAATTGGTAGCTGGTCGAACGTCTCCGGCAGCTGCACCTCAGGCCGGCTTGGGGTAATCGGCTCGGGATCTGGGTGCTCTTCATGCTCGTCCAGAGATTCAAATATATCTCCTTTTCTTTTCCCCTGCTCTTCCGCTGATGGTGGTATACGCCTCGCTTCCGGTATGCTTGGGATGGCAGTTCCGATTGTGCTCGCCCTCGTCCGGGATGAAGCCGGACTTGCTTGTGGTGACTCTAGACGGGTGAAGGATCTTGAAGAATGTAGGGCCCTTGGCCGTCTGTCATCGGTGGACTGTGAATCTGACATAGCTAGACGTTGTATGACTTGGTTGTACAACAGAGGGAGAAATTGGCCGTAAAATAATCACAATCAGTGTAGGGCAGATAGGCGTTGGTCCGTCAAAGAACTAGCGTACACGAGGAAAGGCAGAGCAAAGCGAATGTTATATGCGACCGTAAGACGAGAGCCAGCTCGATGGTCACTACAGGGATTCAATAGAAACAAGGCGGAAGGTGTATGTGATGAGACTCGTGATTGTGTCGTGTGGCTGGTATGTATGGTGAGACTGAAGTAGCCATGTACTCCAGGTGGACACGCGGTTCACGAGTCAAGCGACGCGCGAGTCAGGCGGGGAACCGTCTCAGAGTCAGATTTGTATGGCGGCGACGCGACGTCATGACTCGCTTGCAGAAGCGGTGGGATGGCCAACCCCAGATGCATCATGCGGCACGTTTCCACCCCGAACCACAACAGCTGTAGGCGCCAACCTACAACCTCCTCCCTACATTCGACCTGTATACTCTCCTCTGCATCATGCGCAGTGCTGCCCGTATCTCTACTGTCTCTCACTTTGAATCATGAGAAGTGTTGGCAGCCTCCTATCAACATATCTCGCTTTATCCGCCGGCCTTCTCGATCGGGCATTCGCCGCTCGTCGAGATAGGTATGACCAACATGTTCTCCTTCCTCCCGGTCCGGTAGTAGAGGCACCGGACGCAGCTGCTGCGCCGATATTACCACGAGAGCATGAGTTTGTAAGTTCGCTGCAACACAAATACGTATTCCGTGTACTAACCCCGGCTCAACAGACACTCCGACACATCTACCATCATGGCTCGCACGACTACCCGGGCCTGCATCGCAAGATTGATATCCACCCACACTCCACGATATTCGAACTCACAGAAGATGGCACCATACCGGCCCAAACAAGCTTCAAGGCGCGGTCGCGCTCCATGACCATCCAGCGCATGGCTGATAGGCGGCGGGAGACTGTGGATAAGCTGTTGGAAGCTGGACGTTTGAGAGGTGAAGCTGCGAGCCTGCCACCTTCAGCATGGTCGATGGATGAAATACCCGGTCCGAACATATCCGACAAGGAGACGGTGATCACGTTTGCGCGCATGGCCGCTAATGCATACATCTTGACGCCCGGGGATGGTGAATGGGAAGATGTCGAAGGCGGATTCAACTATACAGAAGATTTTGGTTGGGAAGCAGATGGCTTGCGGGGACACATATTCGCAGACACAGAGAACTCTACCGTCGTGATCGGTCTCAAGGGAACCTCACTACCCGTCTACCCTGGCGCAGACACGACAGGCAACGATAAGATGAACGACAACCTCTTCGGCAGCTGCTGCTGCGCCCAGGGCGGTCAATACCTTTGGAGACAAGTCTGCGACTGTATGACCTCAACCTACACCTGCAACTCGACCTGCCTGGTGAAGTCGCTCCGCGAGAAATCTCACTACTACCACGCAGTACAAGATCTGTACCACAACGTCACAGCACGCTACCCTAAGTCCGACGTCTGGCTCTCCGGCCACTCCCTCGGCGGCGTAGTCTCTGGTCTCTTAGGCCTCACCTTCGGCCTACCCGCCCTCACTTACGAAACGTTCCCCGACGCTCTCGCCGCTTCCCGTCTCGGCCTCCCCACTCCTCCAGGCTACCACATTGGCAGCCACCAGGCACGCTTACATACCGGCACCTACCATTTTGGTCATACAGCCGACCCGATCTTTATGGGCACATGTAACGCAGCCTCCTCCTTTTGCACTATTGCGGGATATGCATTTCAAGGCCAGTGCCACACCGGCAGCACCTGCGTCTACGACACCGTTGGCGACCTAGGCTGGCGCGTCGGCATCGGCACGCACAAGATCCACAACGTCATCAACGACGTGCTGATCAAATACGACAGCGTCGCCAACTGCACGCAGGATATCGACTGTGTGGACTGCTACAACTGGAAGTTCTACGAGAGTAACGGCACGGAATCCACGTCGACGAGCTCCAGTACCAGTACCAGTACCCGCACCAGGACGGCCACGTGTCAGACTCCGGGCTGGTGGGGCTGTTTGGATGAGTCCACTACAACGGGGGCCTCCACCACTACTACGACTGTGACGACGACTACGTGTAAAACCCCCGGCTGGTTCGGATGTAACGATCCCACAACCACGACCGAGACCTCCACCTCCACGATCTCAACTCCCGCCGCAGCTCCGGCACCTACAATCACCACCCCCTCGACATCAACCCATCCATCTTCGTCGCGGTCTTCATCCTCAACGTCGTGCAAAACCCCCGGTGTTATCTACGGCTGCAAGGACAAGACGACTACGACACATACTGCCGGAGTTACTGCGGAGCCTTCTTCGAGGCCTAAACCTTCGTCGCTGTCGCCGACTACGAGTACGACGTGCACGGAGAAGGAGTGGTTTGGGCTTGTTTGCGTGGATCCATCGCCAGATGGGAAGGGGAAGAAGGAGAAGGAAGCATCGCGGACGGTGCTCTGAAACGTCGATCTGTAGAGTGCATGGTAGGGCAGGGCATTGGGGGCTGAATTGGGTATATTGCATTGTATGATCTGGGTTCGGTGTGGGGGTTGGGATTTGGGATCTGGGATCTGGCGTTCAGGGACAGGGGCGACGGGAAGGGGAGTAATGAATAAATAAATGTCAACGTAGCGAATGTCGCATGATTTTCGAAATCGGTGTCTATTGTGCTTCATATCAGTACATGTGTGTCTTTTAGCAGTGCTAGAGTAAAGATATCGTGCGCCAGTAGGTCTGGCGCTGCGTTATGGGAACGAGACCTGTCTGCGCTTGCGGCTTACCTGTACCATACGAGTGCCAGCCAGGTCATAACTTATGTACGTAATGCATATGCGTTCTAGCTTTCGTGTGCATGGGCAAAAGACAGGATCAGAGCCATTGCAAGCGGCCATGTATAGTGCTCGAAAAGGCAAAAGAAGAAGTTGTGGACGACTTGGGGATCGAACCCAAGACCTTCCCGAGGCACCGTTTTCAAGATCTGATGATCTTGAATCTATGCAAACGGGGCGCGCTACCACTGCGCCAGACGCCCAACTTGATGGAAGGTTGATGAGTACAACCATTCATATGGATTTGTGCAAAGTGTCAGGTTGAACTTTCGACGGCCGCAAAGTGATCTAACGGTATCGTGCTATACGTCCTAAAGAGTCTCCTCATTTACTTCAAGGTTACAGTTCAATGACCTGAAAATACAGCAATAGTGTGTTCCCATCCATAAGTATTCCAGAAAAATACGAGAGAGGTGAATTCTCAGACGATCGATAAGCTATATAGAAAATATACCGCAACAATGGTTTGCCAACAATCATACATCCAGTCTATATCGATATCTCATGCGCCACAGTCATCCAAAAGCCACATCTCCTCTCCAATCTAGGTAGCCTAATATTATTGAATCCATCCGGTCCAATCACATACTCCTCGCCACCCTCTTTGTACTCAGGCACGCCAGGCAGAGACAAATTCGCCACTTCATGCGCATTCGGGTCACCGGTCTCGAAGAAGCTAGCAAAGGCGCCAGTGAACCCCTCATATATATACGGGTCCGCTGACTGGATGGGATTGATGCGGTTCCACCACACCGTGTCCGCGCCGTGGTCGGCTGGGTCGATTGTATACTCGCCGACGTAGCTCTTCAGGTGCGCTGATTTGGCCATCCAGAGTGCCGGACAGGCCAGTGTCACGTCCCTGTAGATTAGCCCGGCGCGGACGTAGGTCGTGTTGTACACGAGCTCCTCGGCTATGCCTTCGGGTGGGTAAAGGTGCTGCAGCCTGTCTAGGTTCCGCTGTGACAGGTCGGGTAGGGAGCCTTTGAGCCAGACCTCGAAGCTGGCTTGTGAGCTGTTGAACGGCGGCGAGCCTGTGTCGGTTGTGTTCTGCAGCCCTGGTGGGATGAAGTTCTCGCCTTCGTGGAGGTTGTACATGCCTAATCCGAAATCCATGTTCATGGCGCCGACTGCCGTGGCACTGGTGAGCGTCTGTGTCAGGAACTTCATGTCGATGACGGGCGCCCATGTATATGAGGACGTGTTGTATGTATGGCTGCTAGAGATGGCTAAAGCAGCCGTTCTCAAGGTCTGCACGTCAATAGTCTTCAGACACTGGAGTGAGTCCGGACCGGCGCAGCCTGTCATGTTTGCCAGAGAGTCATAAATGGCTTGCGCCTCTGGCGCGTCATATTCATAGGTTTTTGGCCAAAAGGGTGAAGATGCCAGTGCCTTGTAGAACAGAGGTGGATTCTGGCGCCCGTTCTCAGCAATCGCTTGAGCTACGACAGATCCCGCACCCGCAGACTGGCCTACACTGTGTTAGCTCTGTTGAGGTCCCATATGTTGGCAGAAGACCAACCCCAGATTGATACATTAAACGGATCGCCACCAAAGTGTTCGATATACTTGTGTGTCCACAGCAGTGCAGCATGCTGATCCAGCAGACCAGGATTCAAATCCGACAGTGGATCGTCTGCAACCTCCTTCCCAGGCAGGAAACCGAAAGCGTTGACACGGTAGTTCGGGTAGACAAATATGAAGTCGTTCGAGTCGGAGACATTTAGGACGGGATACCCAGGCGGCGGAATGGTGAAATAAGCGTCGCCCTCGATGAACCCGCCGCCATAGAAAACCACGACTACAGGTTTGAGTGGCATACCCGGGAACCATGGGCGACTGTATAGCCCTAGATACAAGCAATCCTCGCTCCCGTTGTCGGTTCTTTGTGGACACATGTCGAATGACTGGGTCGTGTCGTACGAGCTACCAGTGATTATATCAGGAGGCTGCGGAGCTCGGAAACGATTCTGTCCGACTGGAGGTGCGGCAAAGGGTATCTTCTGCCAGTAGCTAAGATTGTATTTCTTGTTGTAAGCTCCCTGGAAGGTGCCGTAGTCGAGAGTAACAGGAGGCATTAGATGCACTGCAGACGCAAGACGCAGTAATGCACCGAGAAGAAAGAAGAGAAGTACCAACATGTGTGGCATTTTGACTTATGGCTCACGTTCCAGGTACATGTAAATAACAACCCACCTTTGGATGGAGGGCGGCACGACGTGCTTTTAGCATTGTTTTAGAGCCCGAGAATTCTGTTAATGGTCATACACCTCCGCATTTACGTGGTATTGCCAAGCTTGTCTGTATCCTGTGGGCGTGTGGAGTGAAGAACATCAGAGATGATCGACATGGGGAAGCTGGGGAAATCGGCTTAAAGCCAGCCGAGATGCCTATTTTATGTGACATATTTACGGTCCGGAAACCCATTGCTTCCACAAATGAGAGACCAGAAAATGATGTCTGGATTGCATGCAACAATTGGATCTCCATATCGCGCTCCGCTGACGCAGCTTGACAGGCTATTGTCTAGCTTTGTCTGTCAATAATTATGTCGACGTATCTCTTGTATACTCCATGTGTCAGCATCTTGTGCAAGAAAGTTCAATGAACAATCTAGCGCATGTCTTTAAACCCCCACTTCTATTGTACCCACGACATTGTCCCAGAACTCCTCGATAATCTCCTTCTGGCCCTCACCCTTTCTCACCGCAAGGTACCGCCTCTCCTCAACTCTTGGTTTCCAGTTCCCCTTGTTGGCATCTACAATCTCGCCTCCGGCCTCCTTCAGAACCACCCAGCCAGCACACACGTCCCAAGCCCAGCATCCAGCCTCCCAGTACGCGTCAAGGTGGCCCGCAGCCACTCCGCAAAGGTTTAACGCGGCCGAACCAAATGACCGTAACGAGTGTACCATAGCACCACCATCCTCTTTTGCCGCACACAGTTTCCTGAATGTCTCCACCTTGACCTTGTAGTCGTTCCCACTCCTGTCGCTTCCCCATTCAACCGCAATCTGGCAATTGCCCAGACCACCAAACGGCTCCGGCTCTTTCAGCGGTAACCTCGCTCTGTCATGGTTCTGGTCCGTGAGGAAAGATCCTTGGCCCTTGATGCCGGAGAACAGAGTGTTCGTGAAAGGATTGTAGACGACGCCAACCGTAGGTTCCTCGTTGATGGCGAAGCCTAGCGAGATCGAAACGTATGGATATGCGTGGACGAAGTTGGTCGTTCCATCGATCGGATCGACCACGAACGTCGGCGCGTTACTCAGCTTGTCGCCGGGCTTGTAGGTTTCTTCGCCCATGAACCTGGCGGTGTGAGCTTCGTCGCAGGTATGGTGGGTTGAGAGAAGCGTACTCGAAGTCCGGATAGCGTTCCCTGAGCGAGGTTGACACCATCTTCTCCACTGCTTGATCGGTCTCCGTCACCAGGTCTACGCTGTTCTTCTTGTTGCCTGCGCCTCCTGTTTTGGGACGGGCGGAGGTGATCATCTCGCCCGCCTTTTTGGCGGTGCTGATGAGGAAGTCGTGCACATCCTGCAGATCTATATCGGCCATTGTGAAGAGTGTTGTCAATCAATCAACTTGAAGGGGATATGAAGGAGAAGAGAGAAATGAGTTAATTGCTGGGGTTAATTGTTGACCCCACGTTTGGGACATGACGTGCAGTGCACGGGGGTCGTGAATCCCGCTCGGATTCGTCGACTGAGAGCAGCGTCGTCGGCCTTTGCTCCGTGTGCTTCAAATTATCTACCGTCAAGGAGATCCTCAGTCCTTAAGTTCTGGGCACAAATAAAGTTCGCTGTTACTACATGGTGTGAAGGGCCACATCCAAGTATCATCCCATATACATATAACGCAAACCAACCACGGGTAGGGGGAGTATTCAGTACATGACTACAGACTTGCTGGTGGGGTTTGTGATTCACGTACGTATTCTGAAGGACGATTCTTGCGTAGACACTAGTAGCGTACCACCACAATCCTTTCCATGGATACGTGTAGAACTGGTTATTGTGCGACACAGCCGCCTCCTACCAAGCTCAGAGAGGACGTTTCCACAGGAGCTTCGTACGCAGGCGCGTATGAATGCGAAATGCAACACACTGGTGCTCCATGATGCCGCCTCTCCGATACGACCAACAAAGGCATTCCAGCTCGATGGGGACACCTCTTCGCAACAGCTTCCTCACACACCAAGTCCAGTACCATAATCCTCTCTGCTCTTATCGCGCTTGCGCTCGCCATGTGGTGCTCGAGCGATGCAATTTCATCAGCGTTGCTCCCCTGGGCGGCAATAGCTGCCATTAGGCAGAATACGGCAAGCATGAAGGTCTCCTATTCTTGACCTGAAAACCCATCCTTCACTCTCCTGCATCCAGAAGTCTCCTCTTCTCAACCTCTGACTGTACTTCGTCGGCGGTGAGAGGGACCTTTCGCTTTCCCCATTTGACTGCTTCTTCTTCGGCAAAGCCTGCCATACTCATCATAGCAACGACCAGGAAGCCTAATTCCTCCCTATCAAGATCAAACACCTCCCACCACTCGTCTCCAGGCAGTTTGACTTCGACTTCCTTAGCAGCGAGGTAGATGGCAGCGGTTGCAAGTGCAGGCGGCTGGTATGTCAAGTACAGTAATTGCGGGCTTAATAGTGCAGTGTTCAGATGAGCGAACGCCCTTCGAGCAAGGGCTTGTGCATGCTGGTCTTTGAACGCATCCAGAGCTTGCAGGTAGTTGATGCAGAGGGTGAATGGAAGTGCAACATGTGTCTGGTAGCCGAGCGTCCTCAGAATCTGGGCTTCAGTTTTGATCAATACTTTGCGGGCAGCATGGTATGATCCTTCGGACAAAAAGCAATCTTCAGGCTGTACACTGTTTCGCGATGTGACTGAGTGAAGAGGTCTGGCCTTGTCTAGATATTCAAACGTTGTTAAGAGTAGCCTAGGGCTGACCGGGTGTGCCGAGGGCTTTGCGGCAAGGTAAAGCGAGGCGGACGCCACATCCTACAATGATGAATCTTAGTGCTTGCATACGGCCGAGATATACTTTCCACATACCTTTGCGTTGTTCACAATAAGACTGCCGCCCTCTGAGCCTACCCAGAACCTGGTGAAGATCACAATAGCCTCTGCAGCCAGCTCTTGCGGGAGACGCAGTAGTACGGAAGCAGCCTGTATCAGCTTCACCCCTTCGAATCTGACTGAGTCTTCGAGATCTCCCGGTACGCCATCAATCTGAGAAGATGAGTTTGCTAATTGGTCGGGGGTCGCCAGTGGGTTCACAAGATGAGACAGTCCCGTGATTGGAGCCATGGTTGGTCCGTTTCAATGACCGTACAGTCCTGGTGGGCTTCTCGAATACGAGCAGAGAGTTGAAGGCACGATTATATGCTCCACAAAATCTCCGTAGATAAAGTTGTGGCTTTGTGCTGGTATTATTGTTGGAGCAGTCTAGACACGTCCTTTGAGTACCTGATCTACAAGTAGGAGACCCTAGATGGATGGTGGTGGTCGGTGATGGAGCCAGCGCCGAGTTTCTGCCGTCCGCTTGCTGGCGGTCATCTCACTGCTCCAAGCTGAAACGCCTCCGTCCCCAGCCCCTGCTGTAGCTTCTTCCTCCCATAGCCTCCGCGCCGCCACCTCGTTTCACGCATACACCGTGACGCGATGACGGGTGCCGGACCCAATGTGAGCGCTGTGGCGCTCAATCACCGTTCCCCATGCAACCGCTGTAATATAGAAGATTAGTACGGAGTTGCGGGCAGCAGCCGGAAGGTACCAGGCGAAGCGTCGGAGCCGCATCTCACATCTATGTGAGGCATCCGAAGAGCTTGGCGATGGTCTATTCGGCTACTAGGACCAAGGCAGGCTCTAGCCAGCATGATCTCTTGATGGATGTGACTAAGTCTGGAGCGGCGGATGCTGTTTGTGAAACTGTGCGCTCCGAGCTTGTATATGGAAAGGATGGTAGGTGTCCGGTCTTCATACCTATATCAGCCAACTTGGCACCTCTTTTCTGCTTCTTTCTCTCCTCAAGGTATCCTTCCTAGAAAATTGAGTCTATTACGCTCTTTCGGTCTGTGACCATCACACTCGTTTCTTCTTTTCACTCCTTTTACTGGCACAGGTGCTAGATCTCAAATTCCAACCCTTCTTTTCGACTATCAATACATCACGGCCAACATGAAGAACACATTCATCCTCGCCGCTGCCGGTCTGGCGGCCACCGTTCACGGACACGGTTTCATCACCTCTCCAAGTCCTCGTACGCCAGGTTCTGCCATGGAAGCAGCCTGCGGTCAGCAGGTCTACAACAACCAGGCATCAGACATGTACGGCAACATTCAGGGCATGCTGCAAGTCGCGGCTTCGCAGTCGGACTACGATGCCGCAGCCTGTGACATCTGGTTGTGCAAAGGTTACAAGTACGCCGACAACACTGCCAATGTCCAGACCTACACCGCTGGCGAGGTCGTTCCTATCGTTTTCGACATCCGTGCTCCACACACTGGTGTTGCCAATGTTTCGATCGTGAACACTGCCACCAACACTGTCATTGGCTCTGCCCTCAAGTCATGGGATGTCTACGCTTCCACCGCCTCGACTATCCCAGACGATGAGAAGAACTTCAGCATCACCATTCCTTCCGATCTCGGCAGCGACTGCTCCACCGCTGGTGACTGTGTTATTCAGATGTACTGGAACGCCGCATCCATTGACCAGACCTACGAATCTTGCATCGACTTCACTGTCTCCGGCTCCGGTTCCTCGTCTGCTTCGTCAGACAGTGCTGCTTCCTCCTCTGTCGCCGCCTCCTCCGCAGTTTCCTCCGCTGCCTCGTCTTTCGCGGTCAGCGTCGCCGCCGCCGCTGCTTCTTCGTCTGCTGAGGCTACTTCTTCCAGCGTAGCCGCAGCTACCTTGGCCCCCAGCACTTCTTCTGCCGTGTCCAGCGCTGCTGCCTCCTCATCCGTTGCTGCAGCTGTGGCCACTTCGGCCGGCTCTTCTTCTGTCGCTGCCGCTGAGACAACTGCCGCTGCCTCATCCGTTGCCGATGCCGCATCCACCTGCGCCTGCAGCAGCTTCGGTAACAACAATGTCGCCGCCAGCACCGTGACCGTCTCCTCCTGCCCATCCTCCGCTGTCGCCGCCGGGGCCGACGCGACCGGCGGCGTTACCTACGTTACCATCACCGAGACTGAGACCCTCACTATGACTGCCGCCACCGCGACCGTCACCAAGACCGAGACCAAGACCGCCTACGCCACCACCACCGTTGCCGCCTCCGGTGCTGGTGCCACCAGCGTCGCCGCCGTAGCCGCTGACAGCAGTTCTTCCATCACCGCCGCAACCCTTGTCGCCGGCAGCTCCGTAAGCACCAGCTCCAGCTCCTGCACCTCCACCGTAACTCTGACCCGTTCCAAGACCTCCTCCATCACCGCCGTCACCGCCGTCGCCCCATACCCAGCCGGCAACGGCACCGCCATCGGCGCCGCCACTGGCTCCAGCGTCCACCTCCCTCCTGCGCCTACCACCACCCAGGTAGCCGCCGCCGTCAGCTCGGCCGTCGCCCAGCTGACCTCCGCGCTCCCGTCCGGTGCGCTCAGCAGCGCAGTCCCAACCAGTGTCTCTGGCGCCGACACCCAGCCACCAAGCGGTTGGACTCTCCAGGATATCCTCGAGTGGATCACCTACCTTATTGCTGGCAAGATCGAGACCGCGCTTGAGTCGGAGCCGACTGCGACTGCAACTGCTGCCGCCAGGGTTAGAATGGCGAGGGCTTTCAGGGGATAGATGGAGGCTCTTGTATGGTAGGCTAGGCCCGATGGGTTTGGTTAGGGGAAGGAAAAAAAGGGGGAAGGGAAGTGGATTGGTGAACGTCGTGGCTGGCCGCGGCGGCTTCTTCGCATTTTTATGTTCGGATATGTAGATTCTTGTTGGCATTTTTTCTCTTCTTCATGTATCGACGTGTAGACGTATTGACGATCTGGTTTTGACTCGCATTGCTATCTTTCGAGCTATTGTGTGTGATCTCGCCTGCGGTAGCTAGTCTCTTGTTCTTCCCTCATGCCGTTGTACTCGTGTGAATGGGGAGAGTCCGATATTGCTCCTGAGCAAGGAATATGCCTGGTCTTAATCGCGCTGTTGTGCAGACAAGTAGTGGCAGCGGTCGTCGGGCAATGGTATTCACGTATACGTGTGGCCTAGAGCAATATCTTCACGCAAGCTCGGCTGTGTGTTCTTTCCTTTCACGGCCGTATGTATATGGCTGATACGGGGGAAATTGTCGTCCGGTCACACGCAAGTCACCTTAACAGTGTTCTACTCCCCTTTTCATTGTTTTGGGATATTGGCCAATATGTTCGTATTCTTGGGTGATGAAAGCGAAATGGTAACATGTTGAGGGGTCTCCTCTGTGAGGTGGAAAAAAGGTTGCCACTCCAAGCAACGGTTCCGTAATGCACGTTTAGTAGAAGCTATCTCACCTTTCTCAAGCACGGTCGTCAAGAGTTTTATAGTGACCTCGCGGTACGATGAATGGTGCCAAAACAGAGTTCTGTTTTCCAAGGTCCACGTAAATGAGACGTTTTGATTTCATACAATCCGGAATGAATGCCCAGGAAGAAGAAAAGTGCCATATCGAAGTAGACTGCGGAGATGCAGACCGACATCTCGCCCATTACGGTTGATTGACTGTGGGAACGCCTCGCTACATATTCTGCAGCTCTAATTCCTTCGGGGCACACGCAGGAGACATCGATCCTTGTAGACCTCTATCATTCACACATGTAAATTTGATTTCCTCTCTCTGAAAATCATTTGCAATCGGAAAAAATCAATGGTACCAGAGCGATTAAACACAAGTGCCCTTGACACATAGCCAAACAACATGGCAATTGTAATTATGTTATCAACGGGCCATTCGCAAGTGACCATTCATCCACAACACTCACACGCGCGGATCAAGGTCATCTCCACCCTCCTTCCCTTCCCACCTAGGGAAAAAGGACATAAGAACCGATCGGTAAGTGCGATGTTATAGTACACGTGTTTATACCAGACCCTCCCCAGCACCCCACGATCTGCCGAGATCAGCACGACTTCCCTTCACCCGCAAGGTCAACGTAGACGAAGGTAGTCCGGGATAAAGGAACTAACCAAAGTCCCAGTCAGTGGTACAAACCCCCAATTTTGAGCCGGATGGAATGCCCGCAGTGCGACTAGAACCAGACCGGCACAGTCATCCTGACGCGAAGACGTCACGATGCTACCGATGGGCTTGGGCGCAGGAGGTTTCTCGCTCAACTCGAGATGCAACAGGAGTTCGAGATACACTATGAGTACGGAGGGAACACAGGTCCAGTCCCGAAGAGGCTGAGAGCATCGGTGCCATCCAAAGTAGGCAATTACTTCACTTTCACTTATGGCAGTGGTGTAGTTCCTGTGACTTGCCACGAGCGTTCTCGGAGTACCGTCTGGATCGAAGAGGAATCAAGAAACAGCATGTCAACAGGAACCAAGCACAATCTATCGTGCCTCCGCGTAGCTTTCCACCGACCAGTTGTATATATATTTACGTTACGACTTGCTTGATGAGCCAAATTATGGCGAAGTGCAATACTGACATGAGAGACGAAGTCAATACCTATAAAGCGCGTACCTCATACAGTTCACACAGCTACACGCTCTCTTGTCGTCGCGATAGGAGACTAGTGACATGGACTGACGTGGGAGAAACGCCCACCCAGCATGGCCATCACGTCGGGGGACACACTTGACCTGCTGCTTTCCATCTCTGAAGCGAGACTCCCTCTACGACGTAACAGAGATGCAGCACGTGTTCTCGCACACCAAAAGCCGCCGCAGAGTCACCGGCAAATACTCCACTCCACATGCCAGAACACCCAGATAGACCAAATCCATAGGATCACATCTTTGTCTGGATACAGTACCGTGTTTAGCCGGCGGATAAGGTGCTGCTCGCACAGGTCGCCCGTTTCTCTCCTCCCGCCTTTAGGTAACTTACTGTACCTTCAAAGCTTCACCCAAGCTTTTGAACAAGAAGCCCACCAACGAGCGACGGCGAGAGACAGCTTCGAGTCGCGTGAGTCGTTTTGTCTGTGAACGGACTGCCGCGAAAAAGAGCAAACGGTCGGAAACTCCGCCTGCTTTTTGTCGCAGACGCGGGGCGGTAGCGTGTGTCTGTGTGTGTGGATATCGAAGTTGGTGGTTATTTTGGGCAGCCATGCATAAACTTACCCGCGATATGTACAGTACTGTACATGCACTACGTACTTGACGGCTCCTGGACATGTATCCACAGTTTCTAGCTTCGGAGTCTAGAAGTGCCTAACTTGGTGCTACACGATATAAGATGGGCCCAGAAAGCAGCCATGTGCATGATGTAAACATGGCGGACATGTTCTCTGCTGATATAGATCCGCCAGGGCGAACAACTACGTGTACCGGAGCACATGTTCAAGACAGAAAGATCATGTAAGTTAGGCGTCGAACAAACTCACCCGAAACCTGCGATCGATCTATCTTCCAAGACCCCACCCTACCGTTCGCACTGCAACGCGTAACAAAACTCCCAGAGTCCAGAGTATCGGAGATGCTCAACACCAACTTGTCGCTACGCCGTTCCCTTCTCGTCTGGGTTCTGAGACTTTGCCAATCAGAAGCCGCGGGCTCGGAAGCTGGTAGAGCCACATTTCCAAAGGCGTAGCGCGACGATAGTGGCAGATCCTCTCTCTCGCCCTAGCTGCCAAGCCGTCTACTGTATTGCAACGTCTAGCGTTTTGTGGGGCATGGTACCCGCAATGTTCAAGTTTCCTGTTCCATCTTTCCAGAAACCATTCCTCCAAGCGAGGCCGAAGATGTTGCGCGGAGTCCCAGACCTTTGGAGTACTGTACAGTGAAACTTGTTTCACGAACCCAACTTTTGGAGCGGACTATTTTCTTTACTGGGTCAACGGAGAAATTTCTTTACCTGAGATCTGTTCCTTCGGGACGTGGCATGTCACTCATGTGTAAGAGATATAGGTGCCACGAGTCGTGGTGATCGGTCCGGCTTGCGTACACATTGTTAGATTTGGGAGGATCTGTTGTCGCGTCTCGGGGAATATCATGGCTTGGCAGAACGCGTGATCTCCTCCTCCTGCGGGCGGCTGGAGACGCTGACTGGCCAGAAGAGCTTGGTTGATACAGCTGCTTCTCTTCATGGAACCCACTGCCTTGTTTACATGAGTCGCCGAGACCTCCTGTTACGGACAATGATAGTCTGGTGACCTTGACTCCGTATACTGTACATAATGACGATGATGATGATGGTAGTGATGATTACGAGCGGAGACGTTCCTCGAATGCTGCCTCTCTCGTTGGCTGGATGGTGGGTGATAGTTCCGCGCTGCGGCCGCAACGGAGCAGCTTCCATCCATCCATCCATTCCCCATTCTGCCCTCCCACTCTCCAACCGCTCATTGGCCTTCTCCGAGGGGCAGCTTCCACCTTGCATTCGAGCAACCTGGAACCAAACCCGCCACACCGCAGTATTGCCTTTATCATTTGATCGCATCACGAGCACATGCCGTGAATGAGCCCTCAGTCTTCGTGATCGGGTTGCACCTCCCCTTTCTGGAGAGTGGAAGATTGCGTTCAATATTATCATCTCAAGCCACCGGGCTCTGTGCTCCCTGCGCGCACGGACTCTGACTCTCCGAGATGCTACACTGGTACACTCCGACCTTGAAGACTGACATGGATCATGCTGTCTCTACATCTGCAATAAAGACCGTGGTTATGTATATCATTGTTATTGAGTCCATTCGGAGAGAGCGAAGATGCGAATATCGTTAGTGTTAAGACAAGCTTGCCTCCACCATCTTTAGCACGGGTTCGCGACGTGTTTGCAGGGCGGGAAAGCGTGCTGCCCAAGCCGGGACACAAGAAGCGGCCCTTCTCCACACCGCAACGACAATGTCTCTGCCCCCCTCGCCATGCTCACCCTGGCGCGTGCGTCTTGCGTGAGATCATGCTACCTTCAAGCCCGCCTATCAGAGCACTCTGGTGTCCATCATTTCTCAATTTCGCCCGAGGCAACAATTCTGCCACGGCAGATTTCCAGTTTTCGTATGGGTCAGATGCGACCTTTGCAATTTACGCGAACTTCGGTGTCCGCGAAAGGAGGCGAAATACCCGGTCAGTAACATGTAACCAGTGGCACCTCGTGTTCCATGTATAGAAGACGAGAGATGGCACAGGCGTAAACCCCATAGCCGTTTGCCATGGCGGTCGACAAATTCACTGATGCTTGTACTACAACCCCGCGACACCAGTGTTAGCAGACAGGTGGGATGGTTTAGGGCGGACTGGTTTCCGGCCGATCGCCAGCGCCGCAGGGAATAAAGATGGCACTGGGCAGCGTGGAAGCATGCAGGAATGCCAAGGAGGAGACCGGCCCAGGGTTTGCCGCAGCATCGGGAGAAGGGAGGAGATTCGCCGGCTAGCGGAGATTTGGAGCCTCAGAAATGGGCCAAATGGCTGGTCACAAGATCGTCTAGACCGGAAGGGGCAAGAAGTTGTACGATTTAAACTTTCACATGCTGCAGGCGCGTGGTGCGGCATGACGCAGCCTGCATGAACAGGGTGGGCTCGCGTATCAGCGGCAATTAATCAGATGTAATCATGTAGCCCAAGGTAGCACCACTCTCTGTAACTTATCTCGAGGCCGCCGGGCTCGGTGTAGAGGGAAGAGCACAATCAGCTGCCCTAAGCGCGGGGCGAGCGGAGCAGCCAGAATTTGCTGTGCTGCCTGCATGCATGGAGTGCATCTCAGGCAAAACCGCGGGCGGGTAATTTGCGTGAGAATACTCCATGACGAGGGGCAGGCAGACATGGACGGATACGGTTGTGGAGGGTCAGCAGTCGGACCCACATCTTCTCAAAAGAGGGCTGCCCAAGGTTGCTCGCTTGCGCAGCCGAGTTCTGACACGCGCTCTGCCCACCGGGCCTCAAAGGTTCCAAACTTGCAATTGCGCAGCTCGAAGCCTGGACAAGCACTTCTGTCGCTTCCGTCACGCCGTTTTCCATGCATAATCACCCTTCCTCACTTGTGCCCACAAGGCTAGCGTTGCCGATAAGCGGTGTCGAACTACTGTCCGCCTTCTGCAGGTCCTGAGCGTGCTGCAGCCGTGAGAAGCAGAGCAGCGTCGGATCGCGTGTCGAAGCTTACCTTAAATAAAGGGAAAAAGGGCGTAGCAGTCGGCGCGTGATTGGTGGACGGGGCGTCCGCGTGCCTGCCGAAGGTACTACTGTACAGACGTAACTTTACGGGGATTCATCAATACTGCATAATCTGCTGTGCGCATAATTTGCCTTAAGTTACTTTGCTGCGGTCAGAGAATTGGCCGCTCGAACTCCCAGCGTGACCTCGACTCCGTGAGCTGCAGGACGCGCGAGTCAGATGCCGCGGCAAGTGAAAAGTGTGAAGCGGAGTTTGCCGCGCATGTAACCTCGCCTTCGCGCTCGCGCCTTCCCTCTCGGCTGCGATCATCATCATCCTTCCTGCCTGCCACCTCTGCTGTGACCCGCCGCACTTCCCGGCACCCTCGACTCTGTGCGCACGTGTGTTGTTGTGAAAACATTTCGATACACTGCGACGGCTAAGAATACACACCGCGTGCTATACCATCAGATCTGCTATCTGTAGGTCGCCTCGCTAAGAGCAGCCATCGTACGTCCCATCCCGCGCCTGCCCGGCTGCTGCTGGTACCGCTGCGACGCCGAGCGGCCGCTACTGCGTAGGTACTTTCCCTAGCTGCTAGCGCACGTCGTCGACCGACTCGACCTTACGAACGGCCATTACCTCACTCGCACGCCCGCTAACCCAAGCTAGACCGCCCCTCCTGCTCTGGCCTGTGTCCTGACTCTTGTGTGCACCACTGCACGCTCAGACTGCAGGGCTTGCAACGGCCCACCACGGCACTACTCGCACCAGCACGCTCCCAGTCCCGTGTGGTCCCAGTGCGCCCGCGCCCACGCCCAGCGTTACGCCGGCCTTTCCTCATAAGCGCAAGCACTGCGCCCGACTCCCTCCTGCTAGCAAAGCCGGCCTGTGGGACTGTTGAGCTCTATGCACATCATCCGAGCCTAGGCGGACCCGTCCTTGTCAAAAACAACCTTCAGCACTGCACTGGTCGCCCTTGGCCTGTTCCGGGCATTTCACTCCACAAGCGTCGACCGCCTGTTGTGCCTCGGACCCGCGACGAATCAGTTCCTATCTCTTCTGGGCTATGTCCCCTGCCTACCAAACTACTCCTCCGCCAGCCGCCCAAGCAAACGACAGCCTAAGCGCGATACTCGCGTCCCACATGAACGGACAGCCTCAGTCAATGGATGGTCGCCAGCAAGAATACCAGCAGACAGGTTTGAGCTCGCCCTACACGTACAGCAATCACGCGTCTGAAGCCAGTCCCGCAGACCAGCCGTCTGCTGCACCCTACCAACAAGACGTAAAGTTTGGTTCCGACGTGAGATCTTCCACCTTTTCCTCTTCTGCGACTCCGAATTCTGAGTACGGTGTCGCGCCGCAGTCAGCGCGTTCAGGCTCCTTCCCCGAGTACATTCAGCAGCAGCAACAGCAGCGCCCACCATACCAAGACAGCGCGCGCGGTTACCACCCCCAAGCCGCGCACTCCGGTCACGCCGCAATGGCACAAACAACAAGTCCGTCCCTCAATCAGCACAATCGTGCTGCTCCTGCGCGCACCAACAGTTCTGACCCCGGCGTACCTATAGATCCCTCCATCGCGGCCGCGTCGAGCCCCACCTACCCACAACAACACCAATACTCACCATATCCTCCACAACACGAGATGCAGCAATACGCTGGTCAGCCAGGCCAGCCAATGTACGCGCCGCGCCCAGAGTGGGCAGGTCACTACGGCCAGCCAATACACGCGTACGCGCCCGTGTCGGCTGCCCCAGGCGCGCCAGGCATGATGGCACAAGTAGCCCGCCCTCCAGCAGTAGGTGCCCCAAATGGGCACGCGTATTACGCGTTTACTAATGTTCAACACCAGGGTGGTCACCCTCTCTCCACCGTGTACTCATTTGTACCAATTCCTGGCGCGCAGCAACATAAAAGACCGCGCAGGAGATACGAAGAGATTGAGAGAATGTACAAATGCGGTTGGAATGGCTGCGAAAAGGCGTACGGCACGTTGAATCACCTCAACGCGCACGTCACTATGCAGTCGCACGGACAGAAGCGAACCCCAGAAGGTATGCGACACCCATCATCACAAAATAATTCATCGCGACGCGCATATGTTGTAGTCGTTGATTCTAGTGACGCGCCGCATGTGTTTACCTTAGTGCTTACACCCGGTGCTTTGGATAACCACCTGGCTTCGGGAACTATGTTAGCACGCGGGGATGCCATGCTTGTCGTGCTTAACCGCTAGCGCCACGCCAGCTGTTACACAAGAACACAATTACACGTGATGATTCGGATTCGCTAACGGTTTCTACTACAGAATTCAAAGAAATCCGCAAGGAATGGAAACAGAAGAAGAAGGAGGAGGAGAACCAGCGCAAGGCGGAGGAGGAGCGCCAGCGTCAGGAGGCCGCTAGCCGTGCCCAAGATGGCACTCCAACCCAGCCAACTCCTGCACAGTATCCTCAACAGCACATGATGCCACCTCAGATGGGAGGCCCGCAATTGCCGCCCATTGGCTACCAACCTGCAGGTGCTCAGGCTCCCGCTCAGTACGGCGGTCAACAACCACAGGTCGACGGCGCACAGCAGTACGCCGGCGGTCAGATCTACGCCAGCAATGGCGGTTATCCTGCCTCGCCATACGCCCAAGGTGGTCAAATGTACCAGCAACGTTGGTCCGCTCGAGTGTGATGTCCTCTTTGTCGCAATTGCTAACAATTCACAGATGCTGAGCCACCACAAGCACAAGCATATCAGCAACAATAGAATGCTGTAGTCACCTATTCCTGATCAGAAGCTTTGCATATCACTCACCCGTCATTCATCGCTTTTTACTCGCCACCCCAACACGAAACTTGGTACCGATTGAAGGATCTCTTAGGGTCTGTTACATGGCCCATGTGAAGGCACATGCTACGGTTCGCAACCGGATTTTCTCTTTCGGCGCTGGGTTGTCCATGAAATCGTCTCATTTTTTCCCCAGTTCAGGTGTTTTGGAAGGGGTCCGGTCGGGGGCAGAACGAGCAGTCGACATATTGCGATCAACGACCATACCCCAACTTTAACGGCCGAAATCAGCAGCAAACATATCCCTCGAAGGCTCATACGATAGTTGCAGTACAACAGATGGGAGGCGGCGGTCCATAATTGCAGAGTTGTCGGTTTCGTTTTTAAGCTGGCTGCGATTTTTCATCGTGTCATCGCTGGCTTTCCCAAAACCGATGCATTTGGAGTTTTCCCCCTTTGGAAGTTTTCCTCTTTTTAGAAGTGCGTTACGTCTGGCTTTTTTATTTTTAGTTGTTGCCGCGTTTCCTCATGCATTTGCAGCGGGGACAGCGTCGTGGCGATATCAGTTGCAGGAAGGTGGAGGGAAACGCCTGCCCTTTGTAGTTGTAGTGAATGGTCCGCAGACAACATAGTATACAACACTTCGTGCAAGCAAAAAATGCAATCGCATAAGATATCGCAAGTGCTTTGTGCTTTTCCAGTAGCCGAGAACCGCTCACTTGGAGACGCAGCCTCCGAGAGAAAGGCGAAAACGGCGAGTGGTGAAATATTGCAGAGTGAGGTACACTTGCAGGCTGTCAGCAGGGGCGGACAAGCAAGCTCTTATAGCGACATGCGGGATAGACTTTCATATGTAAACTTCAGCTTCTACGGCAACTAAAAAAGTAGTAGATTCGGTGGTGTAGCGTACCTTAAAAGACCGGCGTAACGATGGGTTTGTTATAGTGCGTTTACGCCGCGAGGAACTTGTGTATCTGCCTAGCTAAGCCTTGGACTTACTAGTACGAACGAACTGCGAACTACTTTACTTGTGCTTCCTTCCCGACCTTCCGAGCAGTTACACGGCCCGGGGCACTAAAACCTAAGGCACGCTTTTTAAGCTGGGTTAGGTTGGGCCCTGGGGGCTTGTCCGCTTGTCAAAATGGACGGACAGGAACGGTAGGAACCCCAGCTCAGCTCAGCGCTTGCGGTACGGCGCGCAAATGCAGCAACACAAAACGGACAAACAGTTTGCCTAACTTAGCGGGTTTTTGAAAGGCCGTCGCAAATCCAACATGAAGTCCATGCTACACTACCTACAAAAGTGACGTTTTTTCGCCGGACCATGGCAAAGCGAACCCAGCTGAGTTTAACCAAATTCCCACAGCAAGCTAAATTCTAGTGCTCAGTCATTGCTCTTGGTGTGCAAAGCAATCCGCTTCAGAGCACACACACACCCATGTCGCTGCACAACCCACGCCAGTCAGCCAGCGCCGTCTCGCACCCTGGCCTAAGTTACCGCCTGCCTGGTCTAAAGCGGCAGCCACCCGCACTCGGGGGGTAGTTCTCCGCCAACCTTGACAGGATCGTGGCTGTTTTTGGCGTCGAGGGTCCGTCTAAAGCCCAGCTGGAGCCATGAAGGTTGTGTAACCAGAGCTAAGATCGGCCGCCATACCGCTGGTTCGCCAGTTGACAGGGGTCCCTACAGACGCTGGAAACCGTCGCAGAAAACCGTGGAGCGAGCTAAAAGCTATCCGCATAACCATAACTTACCAGATCTGAGCGGGGGGCGCGATACAGATAGCGTGCCTATCCGTCCCGCTGGGTTCCGCGATGAACTACTGTACCTAACTATCTACTTCGTACCTTGTGGTGCTAACGCAAGTGGCTGCGACCTCCCTGGTCCGACACGATTGGGTTAGCCCAGCGCCCGATGCCGAAACGTGGGTTTGGGCGATTGCCTGCGGTTGCCTTGGCTGATGGTTTGGCTGTACTCTTGAGGCTGCACTTTTGTAACGGCTGCGTTGGCCTTGCGCCTCGGCGCAGCGCCCAACTGCAAGGTAAGTTAGGTGTGGTAACTTCTACCGTCGCTCATGGTGCAGCAGACGGGCGTGTACAAGACTAAGTCTAGGATATAACGCTATCGACCGCACCATTTGTGCAGGGTCTGTACATATCTGACCTAGCCACATTTACTGACCGAGGCTGTGGAACTACTGTCATGTCGTTGTTTCTAGAGGCCTCTGGGCTGGGCTTGGCCTCGAGGTGTAGTTCATATACCTTGGCGAGCTGCGAATCAATTATTTGAAGTGAGCTAGAGCCTTTCGTTGTCACTGTTGATGTGCCTTGGCGAACAACAACTCAGTCACTTTGACTACGCTAATAGGAGCCTGTCCTTGTCGCGCCTTTGCCCGCACCCAAGCAGAGCAAGCTTCTTATGAGCTGCTCATTACGGGATCTATGAGGCAGCGCTCAACACTAAGCAAGGCTGCTCCTTTCACAGAACACCATAGATTCTCAAGGCGACGCGAGAGAAAAGACTGTTGGGATGCATTTTAATCTTGCTGGTCTGCGATTGAGAGAAAACATTGCAAGCCACCTGCACAGATCCAGCACGCTCCTGGCTGTCAAAGGCGATCCGGGCTAGTGTCGGTACCCTGACCGTGGATCTCGTCTGCGTATCCAGCGTAAAATTTGAGAGTGCCTCTGATCTTAGTAAGGCTACTCCTTCTTTATTGATTCCCTCATAGCATGCTGCCCGAAGTCCTGTAGACTCCCTCCAGAGCCTAGCATAACAAGGATTACCCTCCCATATTTCGACTAGAATATAATCAATGTCTGATTCGGCCCCTTGCGTTCCTGTGTAGAGAACAGTCTGAATCAGGCAAAAAGAAGAAGGGACGGTTCAATACAGATGAATCTGTCAAATCGCATGAGTGCCTACTTTATGTATTTGCACGCCGGAGAAGATTGCGGAGTGAGTCTCCGAGTGAGTGCATGCACTGTGGCCTGTGCTCACTCAAAAGTTCAAGGGACTTCCAGAACGTTTCGGTGATGCTGCAACTCCGCAAACACCACCTGATATCCCGCCGATGCTGCAGTGTCCTTCCTGTCTGGCACTATGCCTACGCGCTGTCGTGAATGATGCGCCCGTGTTGTCGCGGTCGGCACTTCGTACACCCTCACGACTGATTCCGAGGAGCGGACATGCGCCACCGGTTTCACGATCCTATGCCACAGCTACAGCGACTCCAAGAGACCGAAAAGGCACAAGCCGAGAAGAGTATGAGCAGCGAAGCAAGACAAAACTCGGTTATCTGAGGGAGAAACATGAAAGTGGCCGATTCGTACCCTTGAATGTCTCTGGTCGCAAAGCACGCACGCCGGTACCGCGCTCGCAGCGTTTCGACACCGACTTCGAACTCACGGCAAAGGAGAAGAAAGACTTGGAGTTGGAGCTACGATATTTGAAGGACCCTTTGAAGTTGGCAAACCATGTACATCAAGTCTTGCGAAGCAACGATGCGAAGAAAGCGCTGTCGCTCGTCCGAACGGCGAGTGGTGAAATGCAGTGCATTGTCGGTTGGAATCACTGCATAGACTGGCTGCTATCTCGCGGAGAGGTCAAGGCCGCGTTAAAGGTCTATAACGAGGTGTGTATCTGAGCATTTGTCCTGCCCTTTCGACTCATGCTGACTCCCATGACAGATGAAGAAACGCGCACAATTCCCCGACTCGCATACCTACCTTCTCGTTCTCCGAGGCTTGGCCCTTAATCCACGCCAGGAGGATGTCTCGAAAGGAATGGCGGTGTATCATTCCATGTCAGCTCCGAATGCCCGAGTCCCGCCGTCGATCATACACACAAATGCTATGATCCAGCTCTGCGCAAGAGCAGGTGATATGGACTCGCTATGGCAGGTTGCTTCGAAGATACCGGACAAAGGTCCTAGCGCTGCTGACCATATCACTTTCACGACCATACTGAATGGCATGCGAGAGGCCGTCATGGCCGAGGAGGTCAGCCAAGAAACAGGAGAGGTAGAAGAGGCCGTCTATAACGTGGATACGGCAAAGAGAGAGAAGACGGTTTTGGAAGGGAAGAGGATATGGGAGGACATTGTTGGTAAATGGAGAGCGGGCAGTCTTCAGATGGACGAGGACTTGGTGTACGCGATGGGCAGGATACTGTTGATGGGCACCAGGCCGCGGGACTGGGACGACGTGCTCTCACTCATTGAGCAGACGATGAACATTCCACGACTGGTGCCCCAACTCGGCAGCCCCGCGCGCAAAGCAGAGCACCTGCGCCAACCCAAGGACGACTTCACAAGCACTGAAGACGCAGAAGGCTTCACGACGACGGGGTCGAGCGGCCACGAGTTCGATAGCAAACCCCTCCCCACGACCCGCTCCTCCAAATCCCAAACCCCAACCTACGCCAAACCAAGCCCCAAAATCCTCTCCCTCATCGTCGAATCCTGCACCAAAACCTTCTCCCCCAAGCCCGCCCAGGAATACTGGTCCCTGCTGACCGCGCCCGACACCTACGCCCTCGTCCCAGACGCCCGCAACATCAACACCCTACTCCGACTGCACGCGCGCTCGCGCGCCTCCGGCAAAGCCGTCGAGCTGCTGGCCGCGCACTTGAAGCCAGCAACGGCCACGGCTACTCCGCAGCAGCTCCCACGCAGCTGCTTCGCGCTCGCCATGGCCTGCTGCTCGCGCGACAACAAGAACCACCACGTCGTTAACAACGCGAAGCGGATCGTGCAGATGATGCGCGACAACCTCGCCGTACCGGACGCGGGAGCCTGCATCACGTACCTCGAGCTGGCGATGCTCAAGGGGGATGGCGCGGTGATGGTTGAGGCGTTGGCGGAGCTGGCGCCGGTGGTGCAGCAGATCAAGAGCGCGCTTGCGTTTGGTGGGAGGGCGGAGGCGGCGGCGTTGGCGTTGTTCAGGAAGATGGTCGGCGTTATCGATACGTTGATGAATCGAAATTTGGTGCCGAGGGAGGAGTTTGCGATGTGGCATCAGCGGAGGAGCAAGCTGATGGCTTTCACGGTGAGGAGGGAGAAAGTTGGTGGTGGCAGTGGCGGTGATGGTGGGGAGGGGAGGAAGAAAGGGAACGGTAAGGCGAGGCGCACGCAAGCGACTGAGACGGAGGAGTAGCACGTGTAAGAGTATTGGATGCTAGACTTGTAAGATATGTCAATGAGACTACCCGGTAACGGGGAATAGAAAGAAAAGCTCATGAGGAATGGGTGCATGATGTATAGTTCCCGGGACAATATCATACACTTTCACATGTGACTGGTGGAGTGAAGGCCATGATGTAATGAGACAACTTGATGATTGATGCCTAACGCGGCACACACAAATCTATGTGATGTTACAGAAAAATCGAAGCAGTCTATAGAAACTTCGGTCCATATGGACCGGCGCTGAAAGAGCATCCGCTGCTTACAATCTTTGGCAGCCTAGTAGTGTAAAACTTTCGAACCCATTTCCCAAGCCTGAACGCCGCATTTACCAATGCCGGAAAGAAAAATTGTCGGCTTGCGCCTGTGGTTGCGTTTTCTTTCGGTCGGGTATCAAAACGCAGTTCACGCACAAGTTTACCAACGGCTGTTGCGTCCCATAGGAGCGCTGTTGGCGTTGTGGTAGCCGCGGCCACCACCACGACCACGTCCGCCGCCCCAGCCGCGTCCGCCTCCGCCTCCGCCATAGCGAACCATCTCCTGCAGACGAGGATCGATCTGTTGCTTGGCCTCCTGGAGAACGTTGACAAGATCACGAGCCTGCTTGGCATCTATGAACATTGTTAGTCGTGGTCTTCGTAAAGGTGGTAAGAGAGAGTAACTCACTGTCAGTGGTGAAGAGGGTGATGGCGGTACCCGTAGTGCCGGCACGAGCGGTACGGCCGATACGGTGGATGTAATCCTCCGAGTTGTTGGGGTAGTCATAGTTGATGACGTGAGTAATGTTACGGACATCTTTAGAAAAAAGAAAGGTTAGCAACGACTACCATGTGTAGTAGTGTGGAGCAAAAGCGATCCCTTGTCGGTCGCGCAATCTGGTATCGTGTGCGCATATGCAACACTCTCTGCATCTCACTCCCGGAACGGGAGGAGAGGCAGGCAAGGCACTCTGGCCCACTCAGGGCACTCATAGCATCTACATGTCACAGGCCGCGGGATTTTCTCCGGGTCCATAGAAACCTTGGAAGCGCGATGGGAATAACGCAACACGGAACACCTGCCATCTCTCTGAGGGTAATGCACGAGAATCGCACAATAGAGAAATGAAAGACGGACAAAGCCACTACGGCTTTGTCACAGCAAGTCTCCCAAGGATTCTGGTTTGAACCAACAAACGCGAACGGCCCTAGACATGGTTATGTATGCAAGATGCGCATGAGCGTGAGTTGCAGCGCATGAATCAGACCACGCAAGTGCGAGAAGAAGGAAAGGGAGAGGGGAGGAGGTAGGGAAGGGGGAGGGGGGATTTTGCAATCATACCAATACCACGCGAAGCTACGTCAGTAGCAACCATGATGGGGCTCTTGCCAGCCTTGAACTCGTTGAGCACCCAGTCGCGCTCGTTTTGCTGCTTGTCACCGTGAATGGCTGATAGATGTTAGTACTGATTCGCAAAAGCCTCAGGTGAAGGTGCTTACAAAGTGCTGGCCAACCGTCTTGGCGAAGGAATCTTGTGATCTCATCGGCGACACGCTTGGTGCCGGTGAAAAGAAGGACCTTGCTGCTCTTGTCCTCCATGATACGCTCGAGATGCTTGATCATCTTGTCACGCTTCTCGAACTCTGAGACGACCTCGACAACCTGGGTGATACGGTGGTTGGCGGAAAGGTCCATGGAACCGATGTTGACCTGGATGAAGTCGGACTGGTAGTCAGATGCGAGCTGGCGCACCTCCTTAGGCCAGGTGGCGGACCACATGCAAGTCTGACGGTCAGGGCGAATCTGTCCAATAATCTTGCGAATCTGAGGCTCGAAACCCATGTCAAGCATACGATCAGCCTCGTCCAGAACCAGGTAGGTGACACGGCGAAGGTTGGTCTTGCCGGACTCCAGCATGTCGATCAGACGACCAGGAGTGGCGATGCAGACTTCCACGCCCCTAGCGAGGTCCCTGATCTGACCACCCTTTGGCACACCACCATAAACGCAGGTGTTGCGAATACGGGAGGACTTGCCGAACTTGCTGACCTCCTCTTGAATCTGAACCGCAAGCTCACGGGTTGGCGCAAGAATGAGGACGATAGGACCATCTCCAGGAGAGAGAAGAGGCTGAGCGTTGATGTGAACGATGGCAGGAAGACAGTAAGTGAGGGTCTTTCCGGAACCGGTCTCAGCAATACCGACGACATCACGTCCGGAAAGGGCCATAGGCCAACCTTGCGACTGAATTGCGGTTGGCTTGGCAAAGCCCTGGGCCTTGACCTCGTTCATGACGTATCCTGGGAAACCGGCCTCGTCGAAGGTCTCGACTGGCTTGGGGACGTTGCTGCCTTGGACTGCGATCTGGTGTTCTTTGCGGAAAGCGTCGACATCGGCCTGAGAGCGAGCGGCGACAGCAGGATCCTCCTTGTAGAAGGACTTCTCGAACTTTGGGAGGCTGTCAAGGTCCCAGTTCTGGGTCTTCAGGCCTGCGCCAAGGTTGGACATCCTGTCACCTCCGCCGCCGTAGCCTCCGCCGCCTCCACCGTAACCACCACCACCGTAGCCGCCGCCGCCACCACCACCACTGTAGCCGTTCGAGCCGCCATTAGAGTAGCCGTTGCTGCCACTGTAATCGAAAAAGTCAGTAAAATTCATGAGATTTGGAGTGAACAAGATATGAAGAAAAGGGAGTGAGCGGAGGCTGCCAGTAACTAGACCTTGGGTCGTACCCTCTGTCATAGCGACTACCTGAGTAGCCCTGAGAGCTGTGTCCGTATCCTGCATTGTCGTACCCGTGTCCACCGCCGTATCCACCACCACCGCCACCGCGGCCACCACCGTATCCTCCGCCGCCGCCGCCGTAGCCGCCGCCGTAAGACATGTTCGAAGGGTTCTGTAGTGACTGTTGACTGAGAGAGTGAAAGACCTGCGTAATTTGCAGGAAGGGAGGAAAGAGAAGAGGTTTTTGCGCTCTGAGTGAAGTGTTGTAAGTGAAGGAAGGAAGATGGGTAAAGGCGACACAGAGGTTGTTGTAGGAAAGAACCAGGAAAATGTCTTGCGAAGGCAACTGCGACAGCCAACATTTTCCGCGCTAGAGCGGCAAGCCTAATCCCGACTGGGGCGTTTTCATTGGCTGGCCCTGTGAAGCCCTTTTTGCCAAGCCCTTCTCGATCTAGGGTTTTCAACTTTAAACATTTAATTGTGGAGCGGCCCGAAGAGCATTGGACATGTGAAGATAAGGTAGGTGAATATCTGAGGTGTTAGGGAAGTATATGCACAAAGGTTGACGTCTATTAATATGATGCGCCGCATCGTCCAAAGCGGCCTTGAGAAACTGTTCCAGCGCAGCGGCCAACCATCGGAGCTATAATCCCTCACTTACTTCCCAAGACCCATGTCCCAGAACCCAATTTCCATCTAGAGAAAGGGGTCAGCGCAATCGAGACAATGTTACTACCGGTACTGACCTTCGTAGCGTGGAGGAAGACCTTTACGAGCTCTTCTATCCGCTCAGGAGACTGCGAGAGAATATGCTTCTCTATCAACTTCTTGCCCTTCTTTACCGCCTCAGTGTAGTCCTCTGCTACGTAGTTGTCGATCCAGCGTCGGTATCTGTTCGCCTCTTTTGGCTTCTTCGGATCCTGCTCGCTGTGCAGCCTCTGTGCAATAAGATGATAGCCTATCAAACAAGGCAGCATCGCCATCTGGAGAGCTAACCAGTCCTCAGACTGCCCTACGTCCAAGATGTACCTATACTGTTAGTGTCTAATATCAAGATGCCGCGGAACAAGAGTACAATACCGGCTGTATGCAGTAGTAGCTGTGTCCCAGTCAGCACCATCCGTTGCGTTGGCTTTACCGCCTAGACGTACCTTGGTCCTCCTCAGCGTTCTCGATCTCCTCCTTTGAGATCCCGAAATCGCTGCATTCTGCCAGATGCAGCTTCGTTTCATGGTGGATGTGCATCACTATCGAAGCGGACTAGATTCTGATTAGTCCATTGGAATCAGGCAGTCGTCGGGAGTCATACAGCTGCAATGTCGTCAAGCGTTTTGACCTTGTATGCCGCCAGTGCATTTGCTCGGGCGAATTGTATCTGCAAAGTGGTCAGCTACATCACCTCACGCAATCCGTCGACATACTAAGTAGAGATAATCTTGGACCATGTAGTGATTAAATCGCTTTGGAGGCAATGTGCCGTCACCCATCTGGTTCACGAAGGCATGATGGGTGTACTTGCGCCAAACCTCTGACACATCAGATCTATCCAGAAGCCATTCGAGGAATCGGTTGCTAGATTGGTCAGTCTATAGCGCTTCGTGATACGCGAAGGTTGTCTTACGGTGGGAAAGGCATGGTGCGTATCGAATGGAAATGATTGAGGGGACCGGAACCCTTTCCAAGGTTTGGGCTGGTCTCTATACCAGCAGCAACATAGCGTCCAGCAGCACGAACAGCATGTTCGAGGTCGAGACCTAGAGAGACATTGCAGGCTATGGCAGCTGCGATTTTATTAGTAATCAGGCGTACAATTCATAGATGAGGCACATACAGGCGAGCGAGCAACCCGTGCCGTGAGTGTTCCTTGACTTCTGGTATCTGGACTCCATCGTTGATATAGAATCGCCGCAACACAGCACATCGACGATGAGAAGTCTGTCTGCATCATCTTTGGGAACTTGATAGCCTTTGTCGAGCGGAGAATGACCGCCTTTGAGGAGGACATTCTTCGGACCGAGCTGCTGCACGGCTTTTGCTAACCGCTTCATGTCGTCCAGACTATGGATCTCCATCTCGCCGCGTCCGGCCTCCTTGAGGATTAGCTGTGCCTCCGGGATGTTCGGGGTGAGCAGGTCTGTCAGGGGCAACAGTTGATCGCACATGGTCTTGATCGCATCGTGAGGGAGTAGGACTGCGCCACTTGTGGAAGCCATCACCTGCGTCGCTGATTAGCGGGGAGATGTGCGGAATAATGGAGGCTTTCTTACAGGGTCGACGACAGAGAATGGAATTTTCAGCTGTTGAAAGACCTCTGCGACCATGGAGATGTTGCTGGCAGATGCCAGCATACCTTAACCCGATTAGCAGGGAAGGGGCCATCACAGTCGGGAGTAAATACCAGTCTTTACTACATCAATACCGATATCACTTGCACAAGCATCGATTTGCTTTCGAACGAATTCGGAGGGAATTTGATGGATGTCTTCTACTCCTAAGGTATTCTGGACGGTCAAGGCGGTGGTCGCGGTCATAGCATAGCAGCCATGAGCCGCAATGACTTTCTGGTCGGCTTCGAGACCGCTTTACCATGGAGTCAGCGTCGGCTACAGTATGCCAAAGATATCAGATTGCTTACGCGCCCCCAGAACTGTCAGAGCCCGCTATCACCAATACCCGCTTAACACTAGCCATGTTTGGTGAGGGTTAGGTGGGCGGTGAAACAGCGATCAGTGAATTTGGAGAAACCCCGAAGCTTGGCGGTTTTGACGTCACTTTTCAAACGTCGAAACAAAACACCCGACCGCCTGCAGACCCGACCAAGTAAACATCCACAGTTGCGTGCCCATTGAACAATCTATGAGCAGCATATGATCACGCTTGTTCGGTGTGCCGCCCGATGATTGAGCGGCGTATGACCGATGAACTCAACATTCAGTCAGAATCGCTCTGGTCAAACTCCGACATATTTGGATCTGTGGAACCATGATCGTTAGCCAGCGTCTATAGTGTTCAAAACCGTTCACGCACCTCTGAGCAACTGGTATTCGAAGCGACCTTGCACTTTCTCAGCCAATGCTTCACGAACTTGATCCTGTGCCATGTCCGTCAGGCCACGGTCAGGATCTGCAGCATCAACGAAGACAGCGAGCCCTTGATTTCCTGGCCCCAGCCGATCAACAAAGTTTAAGAGTCCGTCTTTCGTGAAGTATGTCAATCCACTGAAATTGGCGCTCTTTATATTCCCCAAGGATGATACGCTTATCAATGCGTTGTCTGTGATTCCATATCCACTGACGTACAGATCTTCGAGATTGACAAGAGACTGAGCCAGCATGTGCACATGCGAGTCTGTGAAATAGTCCGATGTTCTTGAGAGCTTCAGTTCTCGTAGCTCGGTTAAGGCGCAAAGAGTGCTGCAAAGGATTTCGAGATCATCGCGTGACGGTGGATCTGGATTGGCCTTCAGCAACAGGCTTCGCAGATTGCGCTGTTGACTCAGTGCCAAGTGAAATGCTTGGTGGTCCTTGACGACGTAGAGGCAGTCCTCCTTGGTAGCGTTGATTTCAAGCTTCTCAAGCTGGATGTCGCTACCGCTCAGAACAGCCTCGAGCAGTGCTGGAGCCGAGACAAAGTTGGTCAAGCTGATCTCACGGAGGGAGCTGCATTGCTTGAGCCACTCCACCATGTCTAAGAAGATATCGTTGTGGCTGGTTTGCAGATCGTTTGGAGGCCGAAGGTCCTCAAGTTCAAAGGTCTCCATAGATGTACAGTCTTTGAGCACGCCTAAGCCTGGCAAACCTTCTGCGGTCAGAGCAAGCTTGAGCGTCTTCAAGGACTTTCCGTGACTGCCGAGGCCGAGGCATGTTTCCAGCCCAATGCCGCAATTGCTGATATTCTGAAACTCAGTCAAGGAGTTTTGCCGTAGAGTGTTGAGGAATTGACCGAGATGACGGTCAGCGGCATCACCCGACCACTGGAAGATGCTGAGCTTGTTCAGTTGTGGGCAGTGTGCGCAGAGCAGATTCTGTATGGTCTCATCTTCCAGCGCCTTACCATTCCAAAATTGTAGTTCTTGAAGTTTGCTCAGTCTCGGGGCCCATCGCAGCAGTGCAGTCGAAAACATATCTCCAATGATAGGCTCAGACAACGCCTCTAGCATAGGCGCTTGCTCCGTGATCAGGTCTCCAATGTCAGAGATGATCTTCCGAGTGTCAAGTCGCGGTGCTCTCCTCGGCTTTCCGGCTCTGTGGAGCGCATCTTGATTGATATTGAACCTCTGTAACTTGCCTTGGAAGAAGTTCTTTGCGATCTTGCCTCTGAATTTGTCGTCCTCCAGCAGGTAGCTGAGATCCTTCATATCAAGGGCCTTCAAATAGCGCGAATAGGGGAACAATGTTAGTCGGGGTGTCTCGTCGAAGCTAGACAAGATGATGGTCCGCCACAAGATTGACCATCTTTGCACGTTGAGCTCCTGTTCGGCGAAAGGGAGGGCTTCGTTGCCGCCGCCCTTCACGGGGGAATCATGACTGATGCTGTTCACGATCAGCCATCTCTGCAATTGTAGGACAACAAGCCCAAGGATGTCAACAAACCGGTAGAGATTGGCTAGTGCGCCTGCGCCTGCAAGATGTTTACTAGAAACGGCGCAGGAATAGAGCGTGTTGAAGTCGAAGCGTTCCGCAAGCTCTATGCAGATCAAGTGCAGCAAATCATCCGGCAGATTGGGACCAGATCCGTCGTCCATCGTAGTCGCAGGCCCAATCATCTAGCAGCCTGTAATGTAAGTCATTCGATGTCGGAGGTACTATGTGTTGCTCCACCGCAGCCGGTCGAGGAGAGTCCTGGAGCCCGAAGCGATGACGCCGACGCGTTTGCCTTATCGATAAGACGCGTCCTGAATGGGAAGTCGTTAGATGGTGTTGCCTCAATTATATGCGGTATTCACATCTGAGAAATCGTTCGCATCATTGTTCTGCGGCGTTAGCCTCAAGTCTGCATATGAAAGGGCGAAATGGCCATACTGAGCTTCTCGCTGTCCGCTGAGGCAACAGCTAGTGTGCACGACCTGCTGCTCTGTCTAGCCAAGTTCGGGGAATCGGTTTGCCTCGAAGCCCGTAATGACAAGGTAGAGTTTATTTCAGATCACCCAGGTGCTTCGTTCTCGAGTCCGCTTACAATTTTAGCTGTCTATCACGGCGCTGAACTCATCCCGTACCGCCTACGCCTCATTCTCGCTAGACCCGCAAACCTTCTTTCTCGAATATGAGTTCAGCCCCCACGGCCCGACAGCCACTGGAAGATTTACCTGTCAATTGTATAATAAGGTATGATGCCGTTTCACCCGGAACAAGTTGATACGCGGCCTGACTAACCTAAAGGCCTTACTCTCCGTGTTCAAAGGACGGGTCGTCGATGCTCGGGGAAGAGACACCGCCATTGACCGCTGCGATGTCAGCATAGAAGACCAACCGGACAAGACAGAATGCAGACTTGTTGTCAAGATGATATGCAGACATGGTATGATGGTGCTTTAATGTTGCCCACCAGTCTTACTGACTCGGGCGCGCAGGTGTGACAAAGACCTACAAGCTTACCTATGAATCTATGGAGGTGATGCATGCTCTTTTCGACAAGGCGTCGGCACCAAACGGGTGGCAAATCTCTTCGCGGGTTCTTAGAGAATATATCGAGTATTTCGGCCCGAAGACCGAACAGCTCGACCTGTTAGCAAAAGACGGAAAGATCATCTTCACTAGTTTTACTGGTAAAGTCATGGATGGCAAAGGTAGTTTTGTAACGAGACTGGTTCGTCGTGGAACATTAGATATCTGACACCGCTCTAGAGATATTGAAACAACCCCTCGAGACAGCCATAGCGATGCACATAGAGGACTTTGAGGACTTTCATGCTGAGGAGGACATGCATGTTGTCATCAGTGTGAAAGACTTCAAGGCGATCGTCACGCATGCAGAGACACTCAAAGCATCACTGTCAGCACATTATTCACGGCCATCGAGACCATTACAGTTCAGTTACCAGGCTCATGGCATGCTTTGCGAATTCACGCTGATGACCTCTGGGGACTACCAAGGAGTGTCTACTCAGTCGACCGCGCCTCGGATTGTCTCTACGAGGGCCACTTCGCGTCAAACGTCGAGAGCCCCGTCTCAGGCTATGAACACCAAGCCCACAGAGATGGCCCCGCCAGCCAGGCCGCCATCGAAAAGCCTTCTCGGTCAGCGACGGACACTGAGCGATGTGTCACAGCAGCAACATTCGGCGCCTACCCAAGCAAGTCCTGAGTCGGAGAGCCTCTTCATGCCTCTCGGTGATGATGAAGAGAGACACTGGGATCCTCCAGACTATGACAAGGAAGACGGGGAGGAGGTGCTTGGCTGGGATGCAAGCGCTGACAATGTAAGTGCGCTGTTCGAGAAGAGTTGTCCGCCCACGCTGACGTCTTTCGCAGAGTCTGAGCACCTATCCCACACTGCGTGATACCGGTAGTCATGCCGCCTCTGGCTGGACCCAGGGCCGGAGCCGTGATTCAAATACCCAAGGCCTTGAGCCAACGCAGAGGCTGTCGCAAGTAAGTAGGGCCCGTGAACCACCTCAACCTCCGTCTCTAACTGCTTCAGTTCCACGGTCTGTTCGATTGAAGAGAGCCCAAGGCCTAGACTTGCCATTACCGGCTCCAAGTCTCAGCACCATGCAGGCCTGATGGACTCAGACGCGCTGCTGATATGTTCTTGACTTTGGTGCCTTGGCTCACAAATCGAGTTTTGTCAGCCGGATCCCAAGTCAGTCACTATCCAGGTTGTGGCACAGCCCCCTCCCAGGAGAGGCACCTCGCCATCAAGCTTGAGGACATTCCAGCGACCCTTCACATCGCTGCGATCATCGGTCTCCGGACCACAGTTCCCGTGCTCGCCCCAGCCCCATGCTAATACATCGCCAGAAGTAGTAAGCGCAACGACATGCTCGCTCCCAGCACGCATGGCTTGGAGCGGAGGTATGTCTACTGGAGGTAGTTGCCCATGATCGTCTCTGCCCCAAGCAAGTAGTTTTCCTGACGGCAAAAGCACGTAGATGCTTCCCCAACTAGCTGAAACATCCTTCCATTCTGGAATACGTGCCGGAAGGCTAGCTTTTAAACTGAACCGATCGCGCTTCGGGCCGAGAAGCACGAATTCACCTTCTTTTAGAGCTCCGAATATACACGTGAAGTCTTTGCCACACACTGCCCGGACTGCCTTGAAGGTGACGCCTTCGAGCTTGCGTGGTGCCCATACATCCTCGTATGGCTGGCCCAGTTGTCCATTCCTGCCCACTCCCCAACCATAGACTTCTCCATTAGACAAGACCGCTACCGCATGTCCCATACATGCCGCCAAGTCGACCACAGTCGTGCCTGCGGGCGGAAACTCGTGTATTGCGTGCAGCTTCGAGGCGTTTGTCCAGCCTTGACCAAGTCCAAGCTCGCCCTTTGGACCTAGGCCGCATACCAGTACACTGTTGTCCGCTGTGACCAACACGGAAGCCTCCCAAGTTGCGGCACAATGGCTTATGCGATCGTTTGACGGTATTTCTACCTTTTGCAGAGTGGTATATTCCTCGGTGTTGCCATCCAGGCCGCACCGTTGACCGTTGTTCGAGCCAGTGGCGTACACATCACCGGAATAGGTGAGAATGAGAGTATGATTACCACCTGCCACGATGGACTTGATATCTGTGGCCTTCAAACCAAGCGATACATCCAAGGGTGTGGGTTTCGAAACATCTTCGAGATGACCGAGTCCAAGCTGTCCGGAGCCATTCGAGCCGAGCGCGTAAATGGTCATCTTTGACCGGAAGCGATTGAAACACAAGTCAGATCGGCATACCTGGAGGAGAACTTCACTATTCAATACCAGGCAGCGCTTTCATTACTCCATTGGTAAAATTGATAAGTTATGTTCTCCGGGTGGCATGTCGACTGAAGTTCGTCAAGCATCAGCACGTGACGCGTCGTTAACGAGGGCCAGGATTCCCACGTCGGCAAAACCGCGGCACGTAAATTCTTGGCCGCCCATTTTCGACCACCAGCTTTTAGCGATACACGCCGTGAAGTTGCGCCTACCTCGAATACCAGCGACACCTCGACCACACCGCCCAACATGTCGACCACCCAGAGCGTCCAGTGCTTCGGCAAGAAGAAGACCGCCACCGCTGTCGCCCACTGCAAGACGGGCAAGGGCCTCATCAAGGTCAACGGCAAGCCTCTCGCTCTCGTCCAGCCAGAGATCCTCCGCTTCAAGGTCTACGAGCCTCTCCTCATCCTCGGTCTCGACAAGTTCGGTGCGTAAAATCAGAAGGGAGAAGAAAATGCTATAAGGGCAGGAGTAAACAAGGGCAATGGCTAACGGATGGGTTATGCAGAGGGCGTTGACATCAGAGTTCGCGTGTCCGGTGGTGGTCACACTTCCCAGGTTTACGCCATCAGACAAGCCATCGCCAAGTCGATCGTACGTGTTTCCCTGGGTCCGCAGCGAAAGCGAAGTGCTGGACATTGTGTATCGAGGCCAGGACTAACCGCATGACTGCTACAGATCGCCTACTACCAGAAGTTTGTCGACGAGCACTCCAAGAACCAGCTCAAGCAGGCTCTCGTTACCTACGACAGAACCCTCCTCGTTGCCGACAACAGGCGGTGCGAGCCAAAGAAGTTCGGCGGTCCAGGTGCCCGTGCCAGGTACCAAAAGTCCTACCGTTAAGCGGTTCATGTTTGCGCTTGGTGGTGCTGCTGGGCTACGGGGTTTATGGACGGTGCTGCTGGGTCTCGGCTTGCTTTTCTAGCGTAGCATATGGGAAAATCAAATATGACCAGTCGGGTTGCGCATTAGGATTGCAGGCCTGTTCTACGTTCAACAATACCTTATTCGACTCCAGTTCAAAATTCAGGATTCCGTGTCTACAAACGAGCAACTCAGGAGCAAATCTCTCTAAGATTGGCGGAAACATTACAACCACAGGAAGAGTGGACACATATCGAGCCTCTGGAATTGTTTGATTTGCCCTCGTAACTCCACGAGTTCTCTGCACATCCAGCCGATTGCGACTACTGCATGCACTCTTTCCTGCTTGTTCCGATTGCGACTACTGCATGCACTCTTTCCCTGCCCATTCTTCGTTCTCGGATCGGCCTAACCTCTCTGCGACACGTTCAGTGTGTTTCGCTCCTCCCTCTGTTTGCCCGTAGACTGCGTCCTATTCTTTGACTCCATGTCCGTTTCCCCCAAACTTGGGACTCATCTTGTCGCCGTAACGTGTGTCTCATGTCCATCCTGAACACCTCTCATCCATCATCTTCACTCTCATCAGCGCCGTCCGTCTGCATAGTAGTCCTCCTAGAAGCATTCCCCGAACTCTGTCTGGCGCCCGCTCTCGCCGCCTTCTCACCGACCGGATGCTGGTCATCCCACGCCGTCTTGCAGAGCGGACACCTCTCCGCGCCCTCGACCCTGAAGATATTCCTCGTGCAGAAGTCGTGAAGCCTACAGCCACAGTCCATATTCGGACATCTCTGACCCTGTGCCTTGCATCAGTCTTTCGTGTTCCAAATACCATTGCCAATCCACAACCACCATGACACGCCCATGCGAAGGTACTCACCACAGTAACAATCTCCCTACAAGCCTGACAAACCCTGATCCTCACCACCTCCACCTCCACCTCATCCTCCTCCTCCCCAGCAGGCTCATTATAAGTCTCAATCAGCCAGCCCCGTAACTCCATCAGCGCGCGCGGACTAAGACTATAAAACCCGCTCTTACTCCTCTCAAACCAGCCCTCCTGCACCAAACTCGCCAGAACACGCTCCGCCGCCGCCATCGTGAGCCCTTGCCCGCCACTACCCTGCGTCTGTTCGCCATCCACGTCCACCTGCGCTGCCCTGACTCCTCCAGCCGCTCTGTGCAATTTAAGCGCCTGCATAGAGGTAACCGCCAACACCTCCGCCCGTCCCGAATTATTCGTCTCAAACATCGCATCGAGGACCCTCTTCACAAACGCGATCTCGTCCGCGCTATACGTCGTCGCGAGCTGCGTCAGCCCATCACTGGTCGTATTCACCAGCGCCCAGATCAGTCCAACACTCCTGTCTTTCTGGTCGCGCGTGCTGCGGATCTCGTAGTCGAGCGGGGACAGGGAGGCGTTGATGGCGGCGATGTAGGACTGGAAGTCGGCGTCTGTGATGTCGTTGGCCAGGACGGGCCGGTGGGGGCTGGCGGCGGTGAGGATGGCGGCGAGGATGGGGCGGGCGGTGGGGAGGGTTAGGGTTGGGTGGGAGAGGAAGGCTTGGAGGAAGGCGCGGTGGGTGTGGTTGTAGGCCTCCTCGGTGGTCGGTTCTTCGGATTCGGACATCGTGGGCGCGGAGCGAGAAAAATTGTGGATGGAGGAGCTGGGTGGAGAAACTGAATGGAGAATATAGAAGAGGTGTATACCTTAAGGAACGGACGGGCTTGGAGTTAAGTTGTGGGCGCTGGATGAATTGTTCACATGCGAGCTGGAGACGCGTCAAAGCGCGACGCCGCCAATCAAAGTTCCGGATTGGGAAGTACAGCGACTCCTGTAGTCAGATCACGATATTGTCCATTCATTGCGATATAGAAAATAAAACAAGAGGACGGCGAAGCTTGCATTGTTTCATATAGCCCCGCTAAAATCTGGAATAACGTTTACACCTGATGAGGATACTCGAGCGTCTCAATCTTCTCTGGGTACTTCAGCCCACCCTGCCGTCTGACCTCATCCATCGTCTCCATGATAACGATAGACTCCTGCAAATTCTCATACTTGCCCTCCTTCCTTCCCTCCTTGAGCGCGAAAGCGCACTCATCAGCCTCCCACATCATACCCTGAGCTTCACCCTCCGGCTGCCAGCTGCCACCGAAGCCGTTCTTCCAGCCACTGCCCTTGCCTGGACCGGGCTGCTTCCACTCCTTCTCCTCCACCGTGCCATCGGCGAGTACGAGTCTGGTCTTCGTTGGCCTGAATGCCGGGTGCCAGACCTGGACCTCGCCCTTGTCACCCTGGACCCTGATGGCTGGGCCCGCAGTACCCTTTCCGTCAGGGTCAACCGAGACACGCATGCTAGTGGTGGCAATACCATGTGCGTCACCCCCGAGTTCCTTGCTGCGAGGAAAGTTCAAGATCATTGTGGTCTGCTCGTCGGCACCGGTGTGGTACTTGCGCAACGCGGCCTTGACTTCGGGCTTCTGCTTTGCGTCCTCCGGTTGTGTGGTATACAGGGTTTGAAAGACCCAGGTCAAGGCGTAAATGCCGAGATCGAGCAGGGCGCCGCCAGCAAGGTCAGGATTGACCATGCGGTGGGAGTCCTCGAAGGTCTTCTCGGGGTCCATGGACATGGACAGGTCGGCAGAGGTGCGGTAAACGGTACCCAGACGGCCGGATTTGATCGTGTCCCGAACGTAGATTGAGAGTGGAAAGTAGCGCGTCCAGACCGCTTCCATGAGGAAGAGATTCTTTGAGCGAGCCTTCTCGACCAGAGCCTTGGTCTGGTCCGCGTTGGTCGTGAACGCCTTCTCGCACAGCACGTTCTTGCCTGCTTCGAGACACAGCATTGCATTCTGGTAATGATGAGAGTGTGGAGTGGCGACGTAGATGATGTCGACATCCTTGTCCTTGACAAGCTCCTCGTACGAGCCGTATGCCTTCGCTTCTGAAGGGGCACCAACGGTCTTCAAGAACTCCTTTGCTCTGTCTGCACTGCTGGAGGAGGCGGCAGCGACGATGGTGTGCTCGATATCCTTCACTTCGCGGGTTTCTGGGTTGATCGTGAGGTCACGGGCGAAGGTCTCAGCAATTCCGCCAGTGGCGAGAATACCCCAGCGCAAGTTGTATTTTCCGGAAGACATGATGGTTGAAGGATTGTGTATGGGACGACAAGAAAGACTGCGGGATGTGGGAATGAAGTGGGATGTGAAATGTAATTGCCTTGAAGTGTTTTGAAGTATTCTACGGACTTGCAGAGACATATAGAAGAGTGGATGTTAACTCCGTGCGAGCTGTTCGATGAGGTAATGTTTGGGGCCGCAGCTCCCCCAAGCTTCGATGCAACTCAACCCGATCGCGGGGCTCAGCCCACCTGCCTGATTCGGTCCGGCATGGCAGTTACTTCCGGAACACTCTCTACCGAGTGACATTAATCCCGAATACAGTTATACATGTACCTACGCGTGTACATGTACCAAATGTAACGGTGGCAAAACAACGCAGACTCGATGCAAAGCAAACTTTCCGATACATCTATAGTACCTGTAGCAATACCTCTGAGTTCTACGAAAGCACCCGAACTGCCTCGCTATGCATTGCAAGAAGAATGCTAGATGATCCGACTTGCTGGAAGTGGAAACCATCCAACAATCCACTAACCCACAACACCAGACGCCTAGAAATCCCCATTTCAATCCGACTCCGTGATGCTATGCGTACACACTTGGCACCCCCTTCCAAAGCAAGACTCCATCCCGTTGCCTTCATAATCGCATAATTATGCTCTGCGGTTGTACTGTTTTCCCAGCCTCTACTCCGAGTCTTGCTCGACGAGCCATTCCATGATGCTCTCGTAGCAAAGCACAAACTGCCGCAGACTCTGCACCATACTAAGACGCTGATGTCTGAAGTCCTCTACCGTCTTCTCGACCAGGTCCTGATCATCCCTATCCAGCCAGGCACCCTCCATGTCAATATCATTCTCGCTTTCCTTGGCGGCTGCAGAAGCAAAGAACGGATTGTCGGGCTTCCCTTCCGAATCAATGTCCATGGGTGAAGTGTGCCTGGCTCCTTTCGCTGCCGTCCTTTGCCGTTTGAGCATGTCGATTACCGTGTCGACCGTGCAAAATGTGCCAGTACGTCCACAGCCTGCACTGCAGTGAACAAGAACAGGTCGCGTGTTAGGCGGGTCCGGTTCGGAGTGTCTTGTGGCCGTTGTACTACGCACCACAGCATCGCACTGCTCAACAAGACCGAGCAAGTGTGCTGGATGGGCTGGTGCGCCGAAGTCCGGCCAGCTGGAATATTGCAGCTGCGTGACCTCACGCATGCGCTGGAAAGGATGTCCATCGTGCCGAAGTGTCATCTTCCGTACAATAACAAACGGCTGATCTGAATCAGGTGACTTGGGGTTAGAGTCGAGCCTGGCAAGCGGAGTAGCGTCTGTGGATCTCCGAGAGGCGTTAGAGGGCCGGTGGCGGTGCTTCTTGATTTTGGATGGCTCAAGGGATGCACGGCGCTCTGAGAGGAACTCGAGGTGAAGCGGACCATATTGCTTTTGATCCCAGTAGTTATGGGCTTTGACCTGTCCGCCCTCTTTCTCTGCCGTGAGCATTACGATGACCCTAACATCTTGCTGCCAAACGACGTTCCAGAAGTCCTGCGAATCATGTATTAGTGATGGCCAAAACACTATGGAGACTCAACTTACTGTAAAGGTGGCAGGAATCGGGGCCTGAGTGGCAATATAACGCTTGTTCGACAGCTGAGACTGGACGTAGGTGGCATTGAAATAATCGCAGCCACTATCGGGCACGTCTTGCAGCTTGACTCTTGAGTGTTCGAACGGCCAGATGTTGTTGTACCTGTTCTTCGATCCTTTCTCGATACCTGCGATCTGCACAGACTTCGGCATGTCAGGAGCGGGTTCACCGTAAGTGACTTTGCCTGATAGCGCGTCTTGCATCCTCTTCTGCTCTCTCTTCTCAATTTGGAGAAACTTGTCGGATACTCTAGCACCTTGGTCTTTCTCCTCTGCCGCCTGTTTCAGCCACTTAGGCAGATGCGATCGTACCGTACTCGACATTGACTGTGGACATTTGACCGGCATCTGACCCACACCGCCAATAAGATCCATGTTTTGTCTGATGTTGCCGAAGAAAGGATTGGCTGCATTCTTGGCTTGTGGCATAGGGCACCCTCCAATCACAGGGGCAATCTCCGGGCCAGCGTGGTCCAGAGTCAACTTTGGCGGGCCCGTGGCCGACGCTGGGCTTGTGTCGGTATGCCTATCGACATACTGCGAAAACCTTCTGGAGAAGTCCGCGAACCCGCCTTTAACGATGTAAGTCGTTCCCTCATAGCCTTCGCTGTTGAACTTCTTGATCGTGTTAAGGCAAGTCGTGGCGTCTTTCGCCTGAGCTGAGGAGCTATCGTAAACAATGATGTACTTGCTGTTCCTCCAATTCTCGAACTTGCTTCGCTGCTCGCTGTCCTTGAAAGTTTCTGCCAGCTTCTGAACATTGAATGAAGGTCTTTTCAGTAACGTCGTAGGTATACAGAGGCTCAGCGCACCTGTTATTCGAGAGCTGGCATATTGGGTCGAGACACGGAGATCCAAGATCAAGATCTCTTCGGAAGCGGATTCAAGAAGGTTGACAACATGCTGGGGCGTTACAAAGAGCGACTCGTTTTCCGGGTTTGCAGGTTGAGTCTCTGCTCTATGCTTTGGCAGATTGTGTGCGGAAGCAAAACGGTCTAATGGGAGTGGTGAGCGTGGACGGAACCGTGCATTTGCATCTGTAGCATCGCTTGGACCATCGTTACTGAAACTAGCCGGTGATGCGCGTCGTGGCATGCCCGGGAAGTTAGTCGAGTCAGACGAGAGTTGGCGCTTAGGAGACCGGCCAAGGTTGGCAGATTCTGGGTCGAGGCTGTCATTTTTGCCCGGATGCCGTGCCTGCATTTCCCTGGGCTCAGAGACAGCCTTTGCCCCCTCGTTTGATTGTTTGCTGAGAGTGCAGCCGTGAGTAGGCCGTCGTGGAGGAGGCGGCTCCATCTTGAATGTGTGCAAGTTGCCCAGATTGAATATTTTCCCCTCCGACTGTCTTCTGAACGCCTCGAATTCGGGGTTCTGGTCGACTGGAACAACGCTGGGCGACATTGCCGCAGTCGACCTCACGGTGGAGGAAGGTGGACTCCAATTCTGCTTGGCATGTTGTGCGGCGGATCCGTGATATGAGGAATCATGCGGGGCGAAGCCGAAATAGTTCGGACTCGGAGAGCGAGGTTGTGGGTTGTGAGACGGTGGCCGCATACCAGCGGGAGAGAGTAGCGGAGCCATTGCTTGCCCGACAGAGACTGGACTGTGTGGCGGGCGTGCGGCAGGCGTGGTTGTAGGATTGGGTCGGTAGCGGGGAGATGCTGTCGCGGTCATTTAGGGGAGGCGCGTGCTGCGAGGAACTGATGATGGTATGGCCGGGCTGAGCGGCAGTGGTGAGTCGGTGAGTATTATTGCTGCTGTGTACAAGGGCTCATGGTGTCGTAATGTGCGTTCTACAGGGTGCTGCGGATTCTCAGCTGTGCAAGTGGTAGTGTCAGGTCGAAGATGAGAGCGCCGGAGACTCGTGAGGAACGCTGGCCCCAGGGCTGCTTGGTTCCGAGAAAGATGACGTATAGTCTCGCCACGGGACAGGCACGGCTGAAAGACAACGGGCTGCCACGTGAGCGACGGGTAGGGGGCAGTGCTCAGGCAGTGTAAATACGACTCAATCCAATTCTTGTCACTGCAGCCTGAGTATATTCTATCTACGAGTATCTACGCGTATTATGTTGGGTCGAGTTGGGGGGAATCATGCGTGTGGGCCGTACCTTAGCAAGAAACGCTCGGGTGGATTCCCTTTTCCCTGGCCGCTGCAGGGTCTCCCCCCTCGCTGGATTTGTCCCGCGTGCGAACCTGGAATATTCCCGTCCAAAGCCTGAGAGTCCCGCCAACAACACTGCCAACAATCTTGGGTGTCAGTGCTTCTCATACAGCTACTTACTTTAGTCTGATATGCTATTTGAACCCCACATCGTATTTCCCATACAAACCGGTATGGGCAAGTTATTCACCGCTTGCGAGAGGACGGACCAGAAAAGACGGGAGAGAGTCGTGGTCTGGACTTCCAAGGCTGTCAGCCACGCGCCCATTGACGGTTCTGGATGTACCAGACCCTGTCGCAACGGCAAGTCAAACCACTCCACCTGACCCGCCTGATTGGAGCATCGAGATTCGAAAACTTGGTCTCTATGGTCATTATTATAGTTATGCATGCAAGCAAGGTTATTAGAAAGATTACGCCATCGCCTCGGCTGAGCTAGTACGACGGATTACTACATGTGTATATCCAAGGCTCATATGCAAGCGCCACGTCCCAGAATAGCTACATCTATGCCAACGGCGATACAAGCGAATCACTACGTTCATGGATTCCATTGCTTTCAGGCCAACCACTACATCCGCGACCCTATATGCTGTGGCCACCCACTCAGTGAATCTGTGTACGAGGCCTTGGCAATACGATCAGTTGCCATGCAAGACTGGAGATGTTGTAGGCCGCGGAATGCATGCCTATTGCTTCTAACGGACGGTTGGCGCTATTAAAACCTTGTGCCTATACACATAATACACCTGAAGGCGAATGATCTGGCCCCCGTATGTTCGGCTTGACTGACGTGTACATGTAAGTTTCGCCACGGCCGCAGTGTCTTCAGATGTTGCCTCGCAACGCTCGACATGAGATACATGTATAGTCTTGCCTCCATAAGGCCTAAACGATGGCCAGGAAGAAATTTGACTGCAGGCGTGACTGCCTGTATTCAAGTGCACACATATTCACGGACAGATCGTACAAGAGCTCAAAGTATCCGTCATGGCTTGTTCGTTTAGTAGTACATGCTTGCCCTCTGCCTCTAAAGACGCCTGACACCATGCGTAATGTTGCAGGCCATGCAGTTCTATGCATATCCTCCTTGCAACTCCCCTACCTCTACAGCGACCGCTCTACTTGAACAGCTTCGTAAGACTCATCTGCTGGTCATCGTGCCTGTTCAACACCTTGGCCGTAGCCAGATCGAAGTCCTCCTGCGTAACGTGCACTCTCCTCTCCCTCAGCGCAAACATACCAGCCTCTGTGCAGACACCCTTCAACTCAGCTCCCGAGCAGCCATTCATCTTCTCCGCAATCTTGGTCAAGTTGATGCCTCTGGTAAGGTTCATCGACCTTGAGTGAATGCGCAGAATGTCGGCTCTTGCCTCAACGGTTGGTGGTGGGAACTCAATTTTCCTGTCGATGCGTCCCGGACGAAGGAGAGCTGGATCCAGGATGTCCAGACGGTTGGTGGCCATGATGATCTTGATGTTCTTCGTTGGCTCGAATCCGTCGAGCTGGTTGAGAAGCTCAAGCATAGTCCGCTGCACCTCGCTGTCTCCGCCGCTCGATCCTTCCACACGCGAAGATCCAATGCTGTCAATTTCATCCATGAAGATGATGCTGGGTGCGTGCTCACGTGCCATGACGAACAACTCACGCACCATACGCGATCCTTCTCCAATGTACTTCTGCACCAACTCAGAACCCGACACTCTGATAAACTTGCAGTCTGTGTGGTGCGCTACGGCTCTTGCCAACAACGTCTTTCCCGTTCCTGGAGGTCCGTAGAGAAGCACACCCTTGGGTTGCGCGATACCGAGCGATTCGAAAAGTTCAGGGTGCTTGAGACCCAGCTCGATGACTTCCTTGATCTGTTTGATCTGTTCGTCAAGACCACCAATCATGTCGTACGTACTATCCGGAACCTTCTCCACCATCATGAGAGAAACGAGAGGGTCAACCGAAGAAGGAAGAAGGGAGTGGAGCTTGTAGGAGTCGGAGAGGAGAGTAACGCGCTTGCCAGCGGTAAGCTTTGAGATATCGATGTGGTCCTCAACATCCACCACTATGAGTGCATGTGGTTAGCGGAAATTGTGAGATGTCATATCCTGTTTCAGCGACGTACCGTATTTGCCCTCTGGATGCACCTTGACCAGGACCTTCTTAGTGCCCATGACCTTCACGACCTCTCCGACATAAGAGCCGGGTTGCTGCAACAGTCCCAGCTCTTCCCGCAATAACCGTACTCTTGAGTTGTAGTCGTTCCTCTGTGCTTCCAGTCTCCGCAAAACTGCTTGGCCCTGGATGATCTCGAGCTTCATGCTCTCGATCTTGTTCTCAAAGAACGCGTCAAGCGCCATGGTGGCGGCTGTGGCGCGGTGAGTATTTGGTGTAAAGAGGTGTCTGCCGGTAGATGGAAAGGAAGAGGGCAGTTGACAGGAGGGCGGAGATGGCAAGATGTATTGTCGGATGGGGGCGGTGATGAATGACGAGTGGGTGAGCTTGCACGTCGGCGATGGAAGCTCAGGTCTTGGCGTTGTCTTTGGTCCGAGCGCTGCTTACCGTTGTTCCGCTATCCTATCCTTATCCCTGAATGGTGTGGAGAGCTCTTGATCTTGGCAGCATGTCAACACCCTCGTCGACATCATAAATGTTTCGGAAGTTCTGAACCAACTGATATGCATGCAAGGGCTCGTTTTGGGACCACTTTTGTAACCTATGAGGTACAAACTGCCTTCTCTGCCCGATGCGGTTAGCAAATGACACGAAGGAAGCTAACAATCACATGCAGAACAGGATCCCACGTGCTGGACCCTCGCGTCCCCTACATCACCGCGACCCGATCTTATCTTTCTACGACCTGGAAGCTCATGCATATTAGCTGCACACTTTCCAGCGCAGTAGGCGCCACTAATTGCCATGGCCGATGATGAAAGACAACAGACGTCGACGCAGGACCATGCCGTCGATTCTCCTGCACCTTCCGCACCAGAGACTCGGCGGAGCTCCACGTCCGGTCCTGATACCGCAGGTGCAGGGTCATCCTCTTTAGATACATCGAGGCGGCGAGCTCGACCGGAACACCCAGTCAATTACGGTACGTCTTCAGCCTCGTCAAGTAATCCCGCTCCAACGTTACAGAGCGAGCTAACGTTCATGGGTAGGTTCCATGCAATCTTCCATACAGTCCATCACAGGCAGGCCTCCTGTTGCCTCTCCCTCGGCAACGGCTCGTACACCCAAAAGACCGGGGACCATCAAGCGGACCACCTCTCAAGGGCCGCATCGTGGACAGGAGTTTTCCGTAGACGACGCTAGAGAGGAGGTGGACGAGGATACAAAACTGGCCAAGACAGTGTCCGGTCACTCATTGCGGAGACAAGCTTCGACATTGAGGCGGCGACCTACAGCACAAGCACCATCCCTGCCAAGAGTGGAATCAGACGAGAGAGAGGAAGAGGAAGCAAATGCCAGTCCTACCAGGCCACCTGCGGAGATCGAAACCCATGCGGCGCATTCGGACGACACAGATGCTACACTCCAAGCCGAAGAGGAAGAAGAGGAGGAGGCAGACGATGTCGATGAGGACGATGCTGATCTCAGTGACGCAGAAAGTTTCACTCTGAAGGACCGGCAAGAAGCTATCAATGAGACTCATCCGTTTGGTATTCGTATCTGGAAGCCCGCTCTGTACAAGAAGAATCGGTCTGTACAGAAGAATGCTGAAGGCGACATCCACTCTACTCCTGGTGGTAATGTGAGCTCATGGCTCATCTTGTTCAACTGCATGTGGACCCTGCTATTCGGCTGGTGGATGGCCTTGATTTCGCTAGTCGGTGCTTTACTCTGCCATATTCTCCGCTTCGCTCCTGGATGTGCCGAGTACGGCTCAGTACTGATGGAGTTCTCCGGCTACATTTTCTACCCATTCGGAAAGTTCGTCAAGCTTGAGCACGACGAGGCCTACCTTGAAGAGGATGAGGGAGAGGGCAGAAGCATTAGCGAGTATGAAAGGTGGCAGACGGGTGATCTGGAAGAAGGCCGCCTTTTCTTTGGACCTACTGATATCAGTCGCTCTCTAATTGGGCGTAGAAGAGAGAGCGTAGCGTCAATGGACGAGACAGACAGCTTGCTTGGGCGTACTGGTAGGGACCGCAGTGCAACCCAGAGGTCGACGAAGAAGAGACTTTTCGGTCGCGGAAAGTGGACTCTCGGCAGAGTGATCTATTTCTTCTTCTTTTGGGGACTCATCACGCCGTCGCTGTTCATTGTCTCCGCGCTCTGTTGGTTCATGGTCTTTACCATACCAATGGGCAAGGTTACTCTGCTTCTGTTTTACCATCTAAGACGGCACCCTCTTGCTCTAGCATTCCATTCGGATAGTCACTACAGCCGGGGTCCGGGTTCGCCATCATCCAGCGTATTGCTTTGCACGTACCGCGCCGTTGGCATCAAGTACTGGAAATACACCATAGACGGCACTAATATCTTCCTGATCAACCTACTTGGTTTGGTACTGTTCGCCATACTGGATTTCTACGTGCTGAGAGGCGCCTTGGACATCCATAACCCGATCACATCTTCAGGATTCATCTTCGCCATGGCCTTGTTCTCGATCATTCCGCTGGCATACTTTATCGGACAAGCTGTGGCGTCCATCTCTGCACAGTCGTCAATGGGAGTCGGCGCTACCATCAATGCATTGTTCTCAACCATCGTTGAAGTCTTTCTTTACTGTGTGGCGCTTAATGAAGGTAAAGCGCAACTGGTGGAAGGCAGCATCATCGGCAGTATCTTTGCCGGTATCCTCCTACTACCAGGCATCTCAATGTGCTTTGGTGCTATCAAGCGGAAGACACAACGCTTCAACGTGCGATCTGCGGGTGTGACATCGACCATGCTACTCTTTGCGGTTATTGGCTCCTTCGGTCCCACACTGTTCTACCAAATAAACGGCAGTCATGAGCTTGTCTGTCACCAATGCATTGAGGTAGACCCGTCAAGCACAGATCGGGACTGTCGAAGATGCTACTTCAACCAGACGCCAGCCGTCCATGACCGCTTCTTCATTGAGGCCGTACGCCCTTACATATGGTTCGCCGCAACCTTGTTGTTCCTATCATATGTCATTGGTCTACTCTTCACGCTTCGAACCCACGCTGCGGTTATCTGGAATAACGAGCTCGACGAGAAGAAGCTGGAGAAGATGGAGCAACAAGCGCTGAATCTGACTTCCGAGCATCGACACGGCAGCCTGACTGATCCACATGCCAGTATGACCCGACAGAATACCGCTGGAACTCTTGGCACTCTTCCCCGGGAGAACATCAAGGACTCGCAATTGTACAAGCGTATTCTTGGACAGTCCCTAAAACAAGCCGGGATCCACAACCCATCAGAATCAGGCAGTCACAGTCACAGTCACAGTCACAGTCACAGTCACAGTCACAGTCACAGCAACAGCCACGACAAGCGCAACAATTCTAGCTCGCTCACAAGCCCAGTCAACGCTCCTAGTAACCTTCCACATCTGGTCCCGCCAAAGTCAGCCGACGACGATGATAGACGCAGCGTGAAAAGTGTTCGTATCAGTGGCCTGTCGCCGGAAGACAACCGTATCCTCGCTCGCCAGGTCGCCGAAATGGCCGCCACGGCCGCGACAGTAGCCGCACGAGATGCTACCAGAGCGCCCCGAAAGGCCTCACAAATGGCCACCACGAGCGGCAACGCCCGTCCTCACACTTCCACTTCCCACAGTGCTGAAAGGCCAACACCGCAACGCACCACCACCTTCGGCGACGAGCTCGAAGACGTGGCAACCCCCGCCGCAAACACCGAAGGCCATGCGTCAGGCGGGCACGACGCGCCGAACTGGTCGCGGACCAAGTCGGCCGTGATCCTGCTCACCGCCACAGTCGCCTACGCCGTGATCGCAGAGATCCTGGTCGACACGGTCGACTCCGTGCTCGAGCACGTGGACATCGACGAGAAGTTCCTCGGCATCACCCTCTTCGCGCTCGTGCCCAACACGACGGAATTCCTGAACGCGATCAGCTTCGCCATGAACGGGAATATCGCGCTGAGTATGGAGATCGGGTCGGCGTATGCGCTGCAGGTCATGCTGTTGCAGGTGCCCGCGCTGGTCCTGTACTCGGGCGTCAAGGGCCGGTATATCGACCCCAACGATATCGTCGACCATATCTTCACCCTCATCTTCCCGCAGTGGGATATGGTGACTGTGATCCTGGGTGTGTTCTTGTTGAGCTATGTCGTTGGTGAGGGGAAGAGTAATTACTTCAAGGGTAGTATTCTGGTCCTCAGTTACCTGGTCATCATCGTGGGATTTTATGTCAGTGGCTATGACGGCTTGGATGTAAGTGTTTCACCCACAAGGTCGCATGTGTAGAGAATTTGGCTGACGGGAATTGCAAAGCAGCTCCAGTCGCTCAAGGGTGTCAACCGCTTCGACACACTGGCTACGAATGGTGCATTCGAGTCGTTCAGGACGATTGGTCGGTCCAAGAGTGGCCGCGCATATTGAGGCTCGTGATCTTCCAAATGCATTGGTTTCTGCTGTTTTTACGGATAAATATGGGGGGTTTTGATCTTGCATCTGGAGTTCATGGGAAATAGCATGGCGCTCAGCGGGTGTCTAATTCGTACTACTTGATCATACCACCTCATTAATGAAAACCCAGTATCCTCTTCACGCTCATCTAAGGGGGTATCCTTGGTGTATCTGCCCGCACGCCCGCCCCCAAACTCCAAAGCCTGATCCTTCCCCGTACCCACCACCACCCGTTCGTAAACCACGCCACGCACAAATACTTTCACTCCAACATCCTCGCCCTCAAAAACTCCCTAAACCCACCCTCCACACTCGCCGAAAACCGCACATAACTCGCCATCGCCGCACTCATCGGCGGCGGACAATGTTCCACAATCGCGCCCACCTCCAATTTCCTCAGTCCCCTAATCCGCAGCAAATCCCGCACCCACTCCATCCCCTCCCCCTCCCCAAACCCCCACCCCAACCCCAGTCGTAGCCCCGCCTCGAAATCCCCCGCCGCTAACCGCCCCACCCCCTCCCACCCCCCGGGCCCCGGCATCCCCGCCACGACGCCCAGAGAGAGCGAAAGCAGCTCCGTGTGCGTGGCGATGTACGCCATCGCGGCGGCCCACTCGGCGCGGTCGAAGTCCTTCTCGTACGGCAGCGCGCGCTTGACGACGCGGATGCTGCGCACGGCCCTCCTCGCGACGGGCGTGAGGTCTGAGAGGAAGGGCTCGATGGCTTCGATGTGCGTGCTGAAGTCGAAGTCGTAGTGCGAGTAGAGGAGGGTGGCGGCTTCGGCGTGGATGGCGCGGTTCAGGCGGAGCAGGGAGGTGGCGTGGCTGAGGGATTGGTGCAAGGGGGAGGAAGCGAGGAGGTGGTAGGTTGTCGACATGCATCTGGCGCGGAAGCGGTCGGAGCGGGTTTTGAAGCTCGAGCGGAGGTGGGTGGGACAGCGTTGGGAGTAGGATAGCGGATCTTCGGTGCGGATGCGCAGCGTGTTGGTTGAGGGTGCGTGGGGAGGGGCGGCAGACGAGGGCGTTAGGTGAGCGGATTGGTGGTCGCCGGGGGCTGTGGGGAGGGTGTGGGCGATGCTGGTGTTGCCGGAGATGGGGGCGGGGGCGTCGCTGGTGGAGTGGAGGAGGAGGAGGGAGTAGATCATTAGGCGGATCTCGGCTGGGAGGCGCTGGAAGGGGGAAAGGGGTGGTTCGAGGTCGGTCTCCAATGGAGTATCTGGGTCCTGGGTTGGGGTCATTGTAGGAAAGGAAGCCAATTGACGGGTGGAGGCGACGGCTGTTGCCAGGTAGGTGCGCAATGGATGGGCTACGAGAACAGTGATGAGAAGGGATGAGAAGGATGAGACGGTAGAAGGCAGCACTGAGATGGACCGGAAGGCCTTTCAGGAATGCTTCTTTCTCACCACCCGTGGACATTGATGGCCAAGCACCTGCACCTGCACCTGCATGCAATGATGATCCGCGCTTACTCAACAAAGCATCAAGTGCCAGATGGGAGCACCGGCGTATCTGACGCGTAAATGATAAAACTGTTTCGGTACCTGTTCGTGACCACTGGCAAGGAAAAACCTAAGACTTCTCCATCGTTTCGCCGAAAGATAACGTAGGAGGACAGGGGTGGCCCCGGATGCGACGAATTAAGGTTGCATGACGCCGGAGGGGGGATCGGAGCGGCATCCGCAATCCAACCTGGAAGTCCTTAGTTCCGCACTCCATCTGAAACACCTGCACTGAGAGGACTTCAGGTATCAGATGCAACCTCGATTGTCGCCACTACATGTACATGTATATACGCTGAAGCCTTTCATACGTTTATGACACGACGTCAACAAGCAAGCAGCGACTTGCACTGAGTCTTTGAAAGTGAGCTTCATATTAATCATGGCATTTCGAGTCTGGCTTCAACCCTGAGCCACTAGCAAGACTTCTCGCAATCGATCAACCAATGACCGATAGTTGGGTGCGCATCTAATCCAAACTTGCAAGAAGGTCCTTGACACTGTCCTCAAGCCCGGTCCATCCAGATCTGCCAAAGTCCTTCTTCAGCAGCTCCTCAGCCCTAGACCTTGGCAGAGGGTTGCTCAAATCCCTACTGTCGTCTTCAATCGGCGCCCACTTCGGGTCATCACCCTTCAGCTTGCGCAGAATGGCCAGGATGTCATTCCAGTTGTACGGAGCAGAGAAGCCGAAGATGCGCTCATCCTTGACGTCGGGGTTGATGAGCGCGGAGACGTGGAGACGAGCCGTGTCCTGCACGTTGACGAACCACTGAGCAGGGATGAACTTCATGTCGTCGATACCCTTCCTGTAAATCGTCCTGATCCACCCTGCAGTTGACGCATCCTGCTCCTTCTCATTGATGATAGGGCCAAAGTTGGCATTTGGCAGGACGGCGTTGACCTCGAAAGACGGCTTGTTCTCCTTGGCAAACTTCCACAATTCTTGTTCGGCCTGCGTCTTGCTTGCGCCGTAGACGACCCACTTGCGACCGTCATAAGGCGCTGGCTTCCAGGCCTCTTCAACCGTCTCGGTGTTCCAGCTGTCCTCCTTGATGTCGAACTTCTCGTTCGGCTTTGGGTTGGTTGCGGCGGTGGAGGAGGATGTGAAGACGAAGCGCTTGATCGATGGTTCGGTCATGGCGGCGCGGAGAGTGTTGTCGATGCCGGACAGCACGCTTGGGATGACATCGTTTGGGTTGTCGGAGAAGGAAAGGTTCGAGGCGACGTGAGCGACACCGGATACGCCTGAAGCAGATATTAGTAGCTAGCCAGATCTTGTTAGGCTGTTTAGTGTACCTTTTACGGCGTCATTGAAAGCACCGGGGGCAGCCATGTCTGGCACAACTACGAGCTCCAACTTTCCGGAGCCGTACTTGTTGTCGAAGTATTCTTGTACCCATTTACCCTTGCCCTCCGAGCGGACTGTACCGCGCACTTTGTAGCCTTTCTGCAGGAGCTGGTCGACAATGTGGGAACCAATGAATCCATTGGCGCCAGTGACGAGGACAGTCGAGCCGCTTGGAATGGGTGCCATGTTGCTTGATGTTATGGGGGAGTTTTTGGAAACGGTGGAGAGGTATAACAGGTACGAAAACAGATGAACAGAGTGGAGGGATAGAGATGTGAAAAGCACAGACTTGAGCGGTAGTTGTCTGTTTGATGATCCTCTACCTGCCTATCCGTGATCGGGAGTGTTTGATACTTACCTAAGGTTGGTAAGGTTCAAGGTTCTCGATTACCAATTGATGTCATTGCTCTCCGGACTTTCTCCATTATATCCGTGGGATTTAACCATTGAAGACGTGAGTGACCTGGGGCCGGCCAGATGATTAATCTCGCTGGCTGTGCAGTACAATCGAACATCTTCCTACTGATCATCATCGGGCGGGTCAGGGCTAGTAAGAATGTAGGAAACGATATACACTTGGCCATGTACTGTACAGCGCGACACGGGAAGGATCAATTAAGACCGCCTGTCAGCGGTTCGCGCTTTCCGCTTGGCATCTTGCTCCAGCTTTTCGGCTATTGGTCGGGGTTCGACGACAGGCATTTGGCTCACCTTTTGGCCCATCACTTACTAAGATACCAGCAGCACATTGAAGCTTACATGAGCAGATTGCTCACCAATGTCTATCGGACATGATGAGTCCTTCCCGGCGAGAATACAGTAAGTACAACATGCGTCTATCGTATCTAAGATACTCTCGGCAATGTCTCGCTTGGAAAAGCATCTTCATGCTCAAGCGAGAAGGGTGGCAACGTCTCGCTGCCATGTAGACCATGATCGTCGCCGTCCCTCCAAAGCTACACGCATAAAGCGATGCCTCTCCTCAGAAAGACGGAAATCCCAGAGCAGATACTTTTGATTCAAGAGCAGGACGGACGGGCATGGCTTCGAATCGCAACCAGAAGCTTAGCGGAGAAAAATGAACAGCTCGTTATAGTTCTCAGTGACTGACTTTACCCTACGTAGTCCAGTGAAACTCTTCGATGTAGCCAAAAGCGAGGGCAGGCCCCTCTACGGTAGGTCTACCTATTTCCATTACCATCCCATCGAGCCTCCACTAAACAATTCCACAGTCTCAGCGCCCATGGTGCGGTGCGTCCCCCAACCCCCAACCCCACTCTCCCCTCCCCACCAATCCTAATCCACCCCTCCCCGCAGGTACAGCAAACTCCCCTTCCGCCTCCTCGTCCAATCCTACGGCTGCGACCTAACCTACACGCCCATGATGCTCGCCCAAGAATACACTCGCTCCGCGCCCGCGCGCTCCTCCGACTTCTCCACCTCGCGCCACGAAGGCCCGCTAATCGCGCAATTCGCCGCGACCAACGCCACAGACTTCGTGCGCGCATCCACCCTGATCAGCCCCTGGGTCAACGGCGTCGACCTCAACTGCGGCTGCCCGCAGTCCTGGGCGATCAAAGAAGGGATCGGATGCGCGTTGCTTGCGCCGCGGAACCGCGAGCTCGTGGCGAGCATCGTGCGGGCGGCGAGGCTGGCGCTGGGAGGGGGGAAGAGCGTCAGTGTGAAGATCCGGGTGTCCAAGGATCTTCGGGAGACGGTGCAGCTGCTGAGGGCGGTTGAGCAGGCGGGCGCGGATTATGTGACTGTGCATGCGCGCACCAGGGAGCAGCGGTCGTCGACGCCGCCGGTTTACGAGGCGCTGCCGACGGTTATGGCCGCGACGGGGCTGCCGGTCGTGTTTAATGGCGACGTGGACAGCGTGGGCAAGGCGCGCGAGGTGCATGCGAAGTACGGCGTCCAGGGCGTCATGAGCGCGAGGCCGCTGCAGGAGAATCCGGCGCTGTTTGCGGGGTTTGAGAGCACGCCGAGGGAGTGTGTGGAGAGGTTTGTGCGGTTTGCGGTTAGGGATGGACTCAGATTTGAGTTGGTGGTTAGGCATTTGGTGGATATGATGGGCAGGTTGGCGACGAAGAAGGAGAGGGCGCAGATTATGGGGTGTACGAATTTGATCGAGCTTATTGACTGGTTGGAGGAGAAGGGATTCATCGGGCCGTCAAGCGATGCTTGATTGGGCGAGGAGTCCACTTGAGGCAAGTGGGATATTTTTTAGATGGCATTCTATAGTGTATAGATATAACCCCGTAGGATCTAAGGAGCGCTCATGAAATGTTTTCAACCAAAGATCACTACCATTTTAGAGGCTTATCGAACACATGTATACGTGCCTACTCCTAGGCTAACAGGCCGATCTAGTAAATGGCCTCTCGCCCTCTCGCATCGTCTACACAAAAATTGAGCCAAAGCTATAGAGTTACAATGATTTGGGGGCTTTGTAGCTAATACTACATAGTCTACTAGAAAAGAATTCCCATGGTTGGGGCGGATTGAACAATAGGTGTCAGACAAGTCTCGCAAGTGACAGTGAGTTGATCAATGCCGAAAATGCAGCCTTTGGTTAACAAGATTTCAATTCTACATTGGACTATCATGCCATGCATACAACATCCAGGACGTCTGAGGGCTCCTTCGTCACAATCACCCAGCCATCCTTCTCTACTCGTATGATCTTCCCATCAACACAAACCCTGCGCCATCTGCCATCCTCGGCCTCATGGAACTTAATCTTCAAGCCCTCGATATCTTCGTAACCGACATCTTCATCCTCGACATGTTTGCCGCCTTGATACGCCTTCCCCATAATCTCCATCACCTTCTGTCCCGGCATAGGTCCGAACTGTACGAGTCTCAACTGACCGTCCAGCGGTCTGGACGCGGGAGAAATAGTGAAACCCTGCTCTAGGTTGGAGACCAATGTCGCCAGGATGTAAGCGTGGTGTTGCCTCTCGAGAACCTGCCAGTGCTCGCCGTCGCCACATTCCTTCATCAACGACACGCGACCATGGTACTTGTGTGGATCTGATCCATCTGTGGGAAACAGAGCTTCCTTCGCTGCCATCTGGAATCTCTCAGCTCCGTACTTCCTGTACTCGCTCGTATCACTGTCTCCCACAAGCCCTGCGTGGAGCCCCCAGCTACAGACTACAGCACCCCAGATGACTGGCTTGCCGCCTAGCTGATACAGTTCATGCTCCTCCCGGGCTTCGTTCAGAAGTAACCGTGCACCGGGAGAGAAAGTGGCTCTGAAGAGCGGTAGCGGCTGATGATAGCCGCGCAGCATAGAAGCGATACCCATGGTCTTATCGGTGGTGATATTGAGCGAATGTGCCAAAGCATTACCCGTGCCCATGGGAAACAGTGCAATGTTGGGCTTGCAATACTGCCTTGTCCGTTTACTGCTCATGAGTGTATTGACAATGTCAACCACGCCGCCATCGCCGCTGAGAAGGACGATAGCCTGATTCACTCCCTCGTTTGCGCGTGGAAGGATGATGTTCTGGGTGAGCTCAATGACACTTCGCTCGGATGTCGTGTAATGCACCGCGTAGTCTGCCCCTTCTCTGAGGCCGCAGTGCTCCCAAAGGGGTTTAAGCGCGCCCTCATAGAAGGGCTTCGCTAGCCCAGTACCGGAGCCTACAGATATGAAGACGTGCAGGTTCGTGTCTTTGTGGTCGCGTTCGCTCCGGGTTTGCCAGCAAGATGCTCCGGAAGGGGTAAAGTCATGTATGAACTGTGGGGGTAGGTTCGTCGCTACCATCTTCTTAAAAATGGGGACTGCCGACTTGTTTGACTCTGCATCGGGCGGCCATTCGACGTAGAGCAAGGAGTAGTCATCAGGCAGTTGGGCGTGCACACCGAGAACAGCGATTATGTTGTCGGCCTCCAATTTCGTCCATTTCTTATCTCCATCGACTTGGTAATATGAGCTTCTGTATCACTTATGGGACTGATCGAACAGACATACGATCATTGCCGCTACCCATAGCCAGAACCCTCTTTCTAGGGTCTTCTTCTCTGAAGTAATTAAACAAGACCGGTTCTCCATCAACCTTGCCACTCTGCCGAAGCGCGCCAGCAGACTGCGCTGAGCCCATTACTGCTGAGACTGGCTCGTAGTGGGAGACGGACGAGCATGCTGACACTCAGATGCAGGTGTCTTGTTGCGTCGGGTGCTTGTGCATGTGATTGATGGATGATAAGACACCGCCTGCACCATCTTAACTCCGCGTCCAAGCTCCCTACGCGCCAAGCTCTCCACGCGGTCCCGGAATAGCAACCTGAACTCCACGTGACGCGTTTGACGTCTCGCGCGGGCTGGCTGAAACCGACATCGAGCTGGAGGAAGTCCAGAAGTAGGCTCTACTCACCACCGCAATTGCAACGTTTTACGAACAAAAACATTCATACATATCTACATCAGGAGCGTAGCTCGCATTCGACAGCAAAACACCCTCCGGTCCTGCGGCACCTTCTCCCCTTCTGAGCTCTCGCAGTCCCTCTATGAGGCCCCCATCAGGCTGATGGCAGACCACAACGGGCCCTCCGGCTGGGCAATCTTCATCATAATCGTCGTAATAGCCGTCGTGATCGGCGGCGTCGGATGGATACTGTACGTCTACTATTTATCACCTCAACCACACCCGCAGCCCCTCATATAAGCCCTCCCTCTCAATGCCTCCTCCTCTCACTCCCCTCCCCAGCCTCACGCTTACCCTTTATAAAACAGTTTCACACACTACCGCGCACGCCGCCTGGGCCTCCCCGCCCCCTCCCTCAACCCCTTCGCGCGCCCCCAGCGCCGCGGCCTCGACACAACCTACACGCCGCCGTCGCCCGCGCCCTCCGGCCTCCGCGGCTGGCTCAGCAGCGCCCTCTCCTCGCTCCATCCCTCGCGGTTCGCCGGCAACGGCTACGAAAGCGCCGGCTACGGCGTCAGCGGCGCTCGCGGGCGGGACCGGCGCGGCTTCGGACCGCTGGACCCGGACGAGGCCTGGGACAGTCGCGTGGGGAACGAGACGTACTACGAGGAGCAGGAGCTCGGGCTTGCGGATGCGGGGGAGGGACGGTATGGCGGGGGCGGGTATGGGGATGAGAGGGTTGGCGTGGGGGGGAATGGGGGTGGTGAGAGGGGCAGGAGTAGGAGTCGGCAGCGGGAGTTGGATGAGCGGTATGAGGAGGAGATGCACGGGGGGAGTCGGGGTGGGAACCCGTTTGGTGAGGGCGCGGAGAGGAGCGATATTGGGCTGCTCGGCGTGAGTCCGAGGCCGATGGTTGATACGGCGGGAGAGGGGGGTGGGAAGGGGCATAAGACGCAGCAGAGTTTGAGCGTGGGGAGCGACAGTAGTCCGACGGAGAGGAGGAGTATGTTTAGGGAGAATATGTAGGATAGGGGAGGCCCTTCTTCTTCTTACTGGTTACAGCAGGGCGCGAGGACTGGAAACTTGGCATTATACTGATCCGATCGCGATGGCCTGAAATTGACACGGCTGGCAATGCGCCGAGAGCGGGTTCATACTACGTTCTTCCTCTTATTCCAGATATCATGAGAAACATCATTCTAAGCCAAGCGCCATGCCCTCAAACTACACCGCGTTCTCCTCGTGGGACGCTGTGACGGCCGCATTCTTCTCCGCGCCAGCGACGCTTCCTGTGCGGATAGCATCGTCAATGTCCTTCTCCGCCAACTCATTCGGCAACGTGCCTAATGCCCTGTCACCGAACAGCAGATCGATTTCCTCCAAGCTCAGCTGCGTAGTCTCCTTGAAGAGGAAGAATATGGTAGGGATGGTGACGAGGATGTTGAATGCCACAAAGACGACTGGGGCATGTATTAGCAGGTATACATAGACAATGGACGCGAGTCAAACTGACAGTAGTATTTCCACTCAATCTTGCCAAGTGCAATGGGGCTAACTTGCGCGAAAAGTGTCGATACGAGCCCTACGCTTGATTAGCAACTTCATTTAGACATTGGGAGAGTCGGACATACAGTTTCCGATGCCAGTGGCAAATGCATTTCCACGACCACGGATCTGCATAGGCATGATCTCGGACATGTATACCCAAGAGATTGGCCCAAAGGAAAGCGAGAAGATGACAGAGACGAGGAAGAGGAAGAAGACACCAGCAACGGAGAGGCCGTGGCGAGTGCCATCCGGATTTTGGGAGTTGATGGCAGCCTCACATATGAGCGCTATCGTTATTCCGGCAGCGCCAAACAGAAGCGGCTTTCTCCTGCCCACTTTGTCCAGGAAGAAAGTGATAAAGAAGAAGTTGGCGATAGGGCCCACCACGTTGTATATACCAGCAACGAGGACATTGCGGTGGCCGGTGATTCCAAGGGCTTCGTACATGATTGTCTGGTAGTAGCCGATGACGTTGATGCCGGTCAATTGGGTGAAGACCTGTATAAGGGTGCCGTGCATAAGACGAAGCCTCCACTGCGGAACCTTGAACATGACGGTCCAGCTCTGGACAGTGATGGATCTTTCCGCCATGATGGTGGCCCTGATCTCTCCGTACTCGGACATGATCCACTCTTCCGGCTCGTTGCCATGCAATTTGTGCAGGACACCAAGGGCTTCCTCGTTGCGATCTTTTTCGATAAGCCAACGTGGCGACTCCGGGAGTACGAAGAGACCGGCGAGGAGGACAAGAGATGGCAGAGCTTGGAACGCCAGGGGGAAACGCCACTGCACGGAGTTGTTGTCAGGCGCGTGATTGCAGCCGTAGCCAATCCAGGTAGATACAATGAACCCGACACCGATCATTTGCTGAGTCAAGCCCACGATCAAACCTCGCATTCTGGGGTGGGCGCATTCGGCTTGATAGACCGGCACAGACATTGACATGAGCCCAACCTGACGAACGTGTCAGTTTGTTTCAGGTCCAGGCAAGAGAGAACCAGACTCACAGCCCATCCAGAGATGATACGTCCAACCAGGATCATGGCAAGATCGACAGCAGCGCACTGCAGGATAGCTCCAACCGCGGCTATCAGGGCACCGATCTGAACAGTCTTCTTCCGACCGAATCGATCCATGGTCAGACCACCCATCAGGGCACCAAACACAGCGCCTCCACTGAAGGTCGAGTTGATGGCGCCAATGATGGGTGATGTTGAGTTCGTATTGAAGTAGGCGAGGAAGTTAGGGGAGGCAATGACATCGGTCATGACACCAGAGTCATATCCAAAGAGAAAAGACCTGGTGAAAGTATCAGATATGCTTTCTGCGTCACTGTCTTGTGGTAGGTACGTTACCCTGTTGCTGCGAAAGCCGCCAGCAAGATGTTGTACGTCTTCCCCATGGCCGCGGTATCAATAGCACTATACTTGGCCGAGGAGACTGAACTTTGTCTTCTGTCTGTGTTGAATAATCAAGACAATCAAAAATGGGGGTTAACCGAACCCCAGAGCAGATATGCGACACTCTTTATAAAGATCTGAGATATGTGCATTCGGTGCCAATGTCGGAGCCTCGTGCATGCCCTAACGGTGATTCGGGAGGAGGGCCCGAACTGCTGGTATGCAGTAAACAAGTCGTATTCCATCTAGCGAGGCACATATATCACGATGTGCTATAACTCCACCAATTGCTGCCGAGGTGCCGCTCTCGCTACAGTGCGGCGCATGCGGTTTGCGATGCGGAGGTGCGGGGGGAACCCCAGACTTGGCTAGAGGCTCCTAGAGCCGTTCCAGGCTTGTTATGGACGATTCATGTCTTGATCATGCGCTCTTAGCTACTTGTGCGACCGGCGCGTCCTGTCATGACTCGATGTGAGCACAGTAGTAGCGTGCATCAGGTGAGTTTCTCGCGAATGAGGCGGCTTCTGTGAGGGACCTCGGGAGGTGTTCCTCTGGCGGGGGCCCTTCAACTGCCAGTGCCAAGCCTGTGACGCGCTTCGCCAGCAGAGCCGCAACCTGAACCACTCCGCCTGCAGCCTGGACCTGCACGACCTAAAGTGAGCGACCTGCATGTTTCTATTGCTTCCAACAATCCTTCGCGCATCTTACCGAAAACACTAAACATGTGCATAGCAGTCATAAGCACTACGCACCCTACTTATCCGTTTATATTAATCGACAACCGCGACGTTGGTAGCACGTAACCCCTCAACTATCCAAGCCGTACTGACGGTCCGTAGGAGTATCTGACTCGGCCAACCGCCAAAGCGCACTGGTGGAATGATCCGCATTCCCAAGTACTAGGAGGCCGGGACTTGCAGCGAGACATCCAAGGCACATGGCTCGGTGTCACCAAACAAGGCCGTGTCGCCGTTCTAACTAACTTTCGCGAACATGGACAAAACATCTCCGGGCTGAAAAGCCGAGGGGGCATCGTCAACTCTTTCCTCCAGACACCGCTTGACAAACAGGAGACCACGGAGCAGTTCGCTAAGCGTCTGGTTGAAGATGAAGGTGTCAGTGACGTTGGGGGTTTCAGCCTCGCCTTTGGTGATCTTAGAGAGATCGTAGGTGGCAAGAAGAGAAGTGGCCTCGCAATCGTCTCGAATCGCACGCCAGATGTCCATGGAGTAACTTGGATCGCCGAAAAGCCTGGCGAAACTCACGGACTAAGCAATTCACATTATGGAGATCTATCATGGCCGAAAGTCGTACATGGCGAGCAGCTTCTGAAACAAGCGATTCATTCGAATGTCTCCAGAGACGCTGGCAAGGAGGACTTGATTGCGAGACTGTTCGACATTCTCGTCGTCGATACCCTTCCCAAGAGGCGCAAAGGCGAGGATTGGGAGACGTACATCAACCAGCTCAGGAACAGCATCTTCATCCCACGGATAGGTGCAGCTACCGATGAGCAAGACCCCGCTGACAGTATCGCTGCCGCTGATTCTGAGAAGAAGGTCGCCGCTTCCGATGGTGGCTACGGCACGCAGAAGCAAACGGTGCTGCTTGTCCACCAGAATGGACATGTCACCTTTGTTGAGAAGACGTTGTACGACGAGCAGGGCAAGCCGTTTGGTGATGAAGAGATCTCGAGATTTGAGTATGATATTGAAGGCTGGAATGGCTGATCTACCCGGGAACCCTCCTAGCCATGATGCAATTGTGCAACCGAAGGTTACCATCTACTGCAAGAGATCTCTAAGTCATACTGGCCGGACCTCAACTGGCTGGCTACCATACACTCGGCGTAGCACGCCGACAGAGACGCGCCAGGTTCGCTCGATGTCCATACCCGTCCGAGTAAAGCCTCTTAGGCGCGACTCGGCGGTGGTCGCGTGGCATGAATCAGTTGACGGCGCAAGCAGTAGCCCTGCTTCATCGACATTCCAGGCGCGCGAGGTCGCGCGCCGCCCGGCTGCCAGATCTTACTGCCCGCCCGCGCCATTGGGAAACTTGCAGCGAGTCATGACGATGCGAAGATATTGACCGATCCAATCTGCCGGATATTGACCGGCTCTCGTCTTGTATTGTTCTCTCTGGGAGCAATGTATGCTGACGACCAGCTACTGGCGGACCAGTCGGCGGACTAGGTCTTTAGTGAGTTATCCGTAGAGAGCTAGGTAGTCACTACTAGGCACGGAATTCTCATCCCAAGTTGTTATCGTGCATGAAAGCCGGACTCCAGTACTCCTTTTCCTCTGACTGAGCATCGACCCAGACAAGGGAATCACTGACAAGGTCGTCGATGACGGCCTTTGCTCTTGCACGTTCCCATTGCAAGTTGGCCTGCAACATTGAGACAGAGACGTATCCCAGGATCTGGATCGCCTCTAGGACTGTAGCCTGATCGTGGTTGAGCTCTTTGGGTACCGATCTGATCATCTGTTTCGTGCCCAGCTTGATGATGTCGAAGCCTCCGCTCAGTGGCTTGAGCGACTCTACGGCACGTAGTATATCGTCACTGTAAGCTGTTAATAAATACTTGAGATGAAAGTTTCAGTATTGGTAGTGTTACGTACTCAGAAACCTCCATTCCACCACCAATCCCTCTGCCCTTCTCCACTCGTTTGCGTACCTCCGCAACAGCGAGCATGCCTCCATTCTCCTCCCTTGTCTCCCGGCAGACCTCAACGACTCTGACTGCAAGCTCAAAGTAGAAGTCGTTCACACTGCCACCCAACATCTGGCTCCAAAAGCTCCCGCCATCTTTGCCTTTGGCTCCCTTGTGGTTCGAACTGGCAAGAGGGTCGACACCGATGGCGTTGCACATGCGGGCGAACTCAGCCCTGAACGAGGGATTTGAGCGGATATCCGCGCCATGGGTCACAGAGAAATTATGAAGTGCGGCCTGAAAGACAGAGAGCTGGTTTGCAAGGGACTGAGCGTGAGCGGTGCGGAGGGTGGCACCGTGTGAGGCGTATAGGTCGCTGGTGAGAGCATTGCGGGAGAAGGCCGAGAGACCTACGCCGCGTCTATTGCCGGCCATAACTAGTATACCCGAGAGATGGCCTTTACATGGAAGTTGAAGTGGAAATGAAAGTGGAATATTCGACCACAGTGATGATGCATGTGACGGTACAGCAGGTGTGGAGTCGTTTCCCTACTTACCCGATTAGGGCGATAGTCTCCAGGCTTGGCACGACTCGTGGGCTCCCAAGCCTCCATCGGGCTACGTCGGCGTCGGCGTCGCATCGTCGAGCTCATTACATACAGCTACATGCCAACTTACACCTCACACTGGACTATGGACTTTTGCACTGCTCGACAACTCCTGGAATAGATTGGCATTGAGCGCCGAACCCCCGAATTCACACTAATCAGCCGCAATGGCATCGCCGCCTCCTGTGGAGGACCAGGCGCGTCTGCTGGAGGAAGCACTGGGTGTCGTGCGGCAGCAGACGCTGCTTATGCGGCGATGCCTTGAGACACCGGGAAAGCTGATGGATGCGCTGAAATGCGGGTGTGTATACGGTACAGTCTTGATGTGTTTCATTTGCTAGGCTGACATAGTTCACCCTAGATCCACCCTCGTTTCCGAACTGCGTACTTCCAGCCTAGGCCCCAAGCAATATTACGAACTGTACATGTCCGTCTTCGATGCGCTACGGCACCTCTCCGCTTACCTGCGTGACTCTCACCCTACGAACCATCTCGCTGATCTCTACGAACTTGTGCAATATGCCGGAAACATTGTACCCCGCCTGTACCTTATGATTACGGTCGGCACAGTCTACATGGGCATTGAAGATGCGCCGGTCAAAGAGATTATGAAAGATATGATGGAGATGAGCAGAGGTGTCCAACACCCGATCAGAGGCCTGTTCCTGAGGTATTACTTGAGCGGACAGGCTAGGGACTATCTGCCAACCGGAGATGGACAAGGACCGGAAGGCAACCTGCAAGACTCCATCAGCTTCGTGCTGACCAACTTTGTGGAAATGAACAAGCTATGGGTCAGGTTGCAACACCAGGGCCACTCGAGGGAGCGTGAGCAGAGGACCAAGGAGCGACAAGAGCTGCAGCTACTCGTTGGAAGCAACCTGGTTAGGCTCAGCCAGCTGGTAGACTTGGAGGCATACAAGAACGTCATATTGCAACCACTTCTCGAGCAAGTCGTACAGTGTCGGGATGTGTTGGCTCAAGAATACCTGCTGGAGGTCATCACACAAGTCTTCCCGGACGAATTCCACCTGCACACTCTGGACCAATTTCTCTCCGCAACGGCCCGTCTGAATCCTCATGTCAATGTCAAAGCCATTGTCATCGGTCTCATGGATCGCTTGTCTGCGTACGCGGCAAGAGAATCCGAGTCTGACTCACCAGAAGAGCGCAAGAAACGAGAGGAAGAGGCCACCGTCAGGTTACTCGAGAAGTTAAAGGTGTCCAAGGAGGCACAGCCAGCTGAGGAGGAGCAATCTGCCGAAGCTGAGACAAATGGCGAAAGCGCAGAAGGAGAGCAAGCGGATACGGCGAAGACGGAAGACTCACAACCAGATGCTCCTGCCGAGCCAGCCCCCTACACTAACGGCGATGCTAAGAAGCATAGAGGCATTCCCGACAATGTCAGACTCTTCGAGGTCTTCCATGAGCAGGTCATACATCTTATCAGTATGCAGAGACTACCGATACAGGATATCACCGCTCTTTTAGTATCCTTGGTGAACCTAGCATTGTAAGAAAGACCCGCGAACGTTTCTCTCTCTCACCGTCACTGACAACTTGCAGGAATGTCTACCCCGATCGTCTTGAGTACGTGGACCAGGTCTTCCAATACGCGAACAAGGAGGTGTCCAGGCACGCAAACAGCGCAGACCTACATTCCCCACCGTCGCAAGGCAACCTTCTCAACCTACTTCTTGCGCCTGTCAAGACCTACTTCTCCCTCTTTACGGCCCTAGCTATCCCCAACTTTATCCCTCTCCTCCATTCCCAGACATACCCGACCAGGCGAGCCGTGGCAGGCGAAGTCGCGCGGAGTCTACTCCGTAACGAGACCAGAATTGAGACGCAAGAAAACCTCGAAGGCGTTCTCGAAATCCTCAAGGTCCTCATCAAAGAAGGCATGCAGGCCCCACAGGGTTACCCTGGTGGACCTGCAAGGAGAGGTGTGGCCGAGACGGATGAGACTATCGAAGAGCAAGGATGGCTCGCCAGAATGGTCCACCTTATCAGGGCTTCGAACAACAACACGCAATTCAAGGTATGTACAACAACCTTCCCCGTTACCGGTTCATGTGCTCACTGTTCCTTACAGCTTCTCCAAACGGCCCGTGAAGCCTTCTCCGCCGGAGGCGACCGCGTCAAGTATACGAGTCCCGCACTTCTCACTGCAGCACTAAAACTCGCCCGTCGCTTTAAAGCCCGCGAACACCTCGACGACGACTGGTCGACGCAGTCATCCGCCCTGTACAAGTACGCTCACTCCCTCATCAGCACTCTCTACAGCCGAGTCTCCGCCCCCGGTGTCCCAGATCTCGCGCTCCGCCTCTTCGTCTCGTGCGGCGCCGTTGCCGACCGCTGCGGCTTCGAGGAAGTCGCATACGAGTTCTTCGCGCAGGCGTTCACCGTGTACGAAGAGAGCGTCAGCGATTCCCGCGCGCAGTTCCAGGCCGTGTGTGTGATTGCGCAGGCGCTGAGTGGGGCGCGCAACTTCAGCAGGGAGAACTACGACACCCTGATCACGAAGGCGGCGCTGCATGGGAGCAAGTTGCTCAAGAAGCCGGATCAGTGCCGTGCGGTTTACCTGGCCAGTCATCTGTGGTGGGAGTCGGAGAAGGCGGAGGAGGAGGGTGCAGAGGGCAAGGAGGTATGTATCTCGTGCGAAGATAGTCCTGGTACACTTTGCTAACGGGTGATACAGTTGTACCGCGATGGCAAGAGAGTCCTCGAGTGCCTCCAGCGCGCTCTCCGTGTCGCGGACGCGTGCATGGATACCGCTGTTTCTGTCGAGCTCTTTGTCGAGATCCTGAACCGCTACGTCTACTACTTTGACCAACAGAACGAAGCCGTAAGTCCAATCCTTGCCGTGTACAAACATCACCCGAGTCTAACTGAACGCGCGATAGGTCACTACGAAATACATCAACGGCCTGATCGAGCTGATCCACTCGAACCTCAACACGAGCGAAAACACATCGAGTCTGGAGTCGCCGCGCAAGCACTTCCAGCGTACGCTGGAATACATCAACAGCAGGGAGTACGAGGGAGTCGAGACGAGACCGAAATGATATGAAAAGAAATGATAATTCTTTTGCAAAGCAGTTTATCTTATTGTTTTATTCTCCTGAGCGAAAAGATTGATGGAAGGGGTTTTTTTGTAGGCTTGTGAATAAAGGGCATAGCGTTTGTAATGTTAGACTGCCAGTACGAAATCTTTGGTGCAGGTCAATGCTGAAGTTCGTCTTGCTGCGTGACTTGTCTAGCGCTGGATCCTGGAACGCGACCCAAGAGGCTCTTATGCTGCGTCTTGTACTGAAGGATTGTAAGGTACCTACCTACCTTCAGGTTCTTGAGTGACACTCGCGGTGGCTGACTAAAGGCTTGGCGTCTGCCAGCACCCAAGGTACGGCGCCTACATGTACCTGCACATGTACCTTGTCCAACCGTCACGACGTGTCATATGTTGCAATTTTCTTATCTCACTGGCGTACGTTGACGAGTTCTAGTCGGGTCGTTTGTGAGAAGAAGATGAGTTGAGATGGATTCCACTCCTACCTCGCTTCCGGATCTGCTGTCGAACAATATCATCCTCGGCACAACTGCTCCTTACTTACCAGTTGCCGGCATTCTTGCTCTTTCAGCGACATGTAGAGACTTACGGTCACTAATCCTGACAACACCGGATGCATTCCGCCACGTCGACCTATCCTTCAAGCAGTCGGCCATCATCGATCCCTCTCCAATTGACAGTGGCGGCATATCATGGCGAGCAGAACGTATGGATGAGGCACTAACGGAAGATGAATTCTATGCTGGACCCTTGCGTGGCATCTTCAGCACGCTTCAGAAGCAGCATGCTCTTGTCAACATCAAGACGCTCATTCTTGACGGCTTGACCGTCCCGGCCGATGTGGTGCGCGAGATGATCGCTGAAGATCGCTTCAATGTCAAGATTCTAAGTATCCGTGAAGCAAGGCAGCTCAATGAGCGTAAGCTTCAGCAGGTACTACGGTATGCTGTGAGGCCAACTCGGCCACAAGGAACACCTAAGCTCCGCGCACTGTATGTGTTCGGGCCCAGAGATGCTCCCTTGCGAGCGGCTCCCGAGCCGAAAGCTTCAGGCTGGTCTTCATTGAGAGCAGGTGTCATGTCATCCGAGGGAGCCCAGATCGGTGCGGAGTGGAATCAACGCTCCTCAGCAGCACTGTCATCTTCGCTTGCTCAGCCGGAGGATAAATGGTATCGCACAACCGGGAGGGTCTTGAGGCAGCCAGCTTCAGACTGGCCGGGCACACTACAGGACTGCCAAGGCATCATAGCCTTCGATGCAGTGTTGTGCAGAGGTCCAAGGCACGACGTGACCAAGACACGATCAGAGGACTACCTTAAGCCTGCAATCGCTACTGTCGCTCTGGGCCCAAAAGGATGCGAATGTTGTGGCTCGTGTCCTGAAGGTGCCGCTATCTTCGGGAAAAGTGATGATACATGTTTCCCACTACTAACACCACCACCACTACACGCTTCTACGGTCCGAGCCGCACAATTCCCAACCCCGCTCAGTACACACTCAGACGGGATGTCAACAATACCACCCCTGATACTGCGCTGCGAGGACTGTCTCCGCGGCCGCTGGTGCGAACGCTGCAACAAATGGTGGTGCGAGGCATGCTATGAAGAGCCCATCTCCCGGGACCACCTCCGAACCGAAATGCAGCAATTCGAACTACGGGAGGATTTGCAACGCCATGGGTGGGATTATATTGAGGGCGAGAAGAGAGGCCGGCCGGTAAAGGTATATTCGAAACTCTGCATTGAGTCGTGCTTGGTCGGCGAGATGTTGCCCATTGTTGACGGCATGTGGGGATGAGGCTTTTCACACAATGTATGGTGTCCTCGTCGCGCTTTCATTTAAAAGAGTAGCCGGGGCACGTTACTTACTGAGGAGTGCTGACTCGATTGTGAGCAGATGGGAGTCCACCGCGACTGCTTCGGTTGTGGTCGGACTTGTGCTGAATGTAAGGCTCGCTATATTAGAACGTGCCGCTCTTGCGCAAGCGAGTACTGCATTGTGGACAATGAGGGTTCGTCGGCTACAACGGTAAGTGGTCCTTCACTATGCTGAGTCTATAGGCTGACGAATGACATTGCAGTGCGACTGGTGCAATCACAGTGGCCGACGCACGCGAGAACTTTACTAAACCCGTCTCCTGAAAGTCTCTCCAAACGTAGGCAATGGCATACCTTACATAGTATGGTTCATACATGTACAGTATGGGGTACCTGGATGCCAGATGACCTTAGGGTCCGTGGCGCCCGGGGCGGGGTTTGTTCCGAGAAATCCGTCATAACAACTTGTTTGAATTGTCTCGCTTCCCATTTACGAGTCTTCTTACCTTACATCTTCACGGAGAGTCCACGGTCGTTCGGAAGGTACACCCACCGGAAGGAGTGACTAGGCCTTGGCGTTGGCCTATCGGCTTATCGCCCGATATCTCTCTCCACTATCCGGTACGTCACAGGCTACCGTCCACTCCGGAAGGTCACACCTGTAAGGTAGCCGTCTTCTTGCATAAAGCAGGGCCTTACCAACACTGTTGATTACATGTCGGAGAGTTCTGCAGCGGAGTGGTATCGCTGCTAATCATGGGTGACGATGGCGTCCTGAACCTCGAACGAACCACCATCGGGAAGCTACAGAAGCAGTACGCTGCGTCAGGCCTCACAGCTCGAGCAGTAACGGAAGCGTACCTGAAGCGGATCAAGAAGCTCAATGAGGACCTCAATGCGCTCTGTGCCATCTCTGAAGACGCGCTCTCGCAGGCCGAGGAATTGGATCGCTACCGCGATGAGCACGATGGGGCACTCAAGGGTCCCTTGCATGGAATCCCGATGGTAATCAAGGACCAGATAGAGACAGCGGGAATGGTGACCGCTTTTGGCAGCAAGACCGCTGAAAAGTATGTGCCAGAGCGGGATGCAACTGTTGTCCAGAAGTTAAAGGACGCTGGAGCGGTCATTATTGGCAAATCCATGATGCCTGACTGGGCAGCTTCGTGGTTTTCTACCTCTTCACTCAGCGGTACAGCAAAGAACCCGTTCGACTACACCCGCGACCCTGGAGGCTCCTCAAGCGGGACAGGAGCCGCAGTCGCTGGGAGTCTGGCGGTTGCCGGCATAGGTGGCGACACTGGCGGCAGCATACGGCTTCCATCTTCGTTCTGTAACCTCGTGGGAGTAAGGTGTACGCCAGGTCGCATCAGTAGGGACGGGATGTCCAGCCTCGTAGCCACGCAGGACACGCCTGGTCCAATGACCAACAATGTTGAAGATGCAGCTTTGATACTGGACGCCATTGTGGGCTTCGACCCCCGGGACGAGTACACTTACATCAACAATCTTGTACCTCCGCCCAGCTTCCTCTCCGCCATCTCGAACTCTAGCCTCACTGGCAAAAGTTTTGGTGTCCTCCGCTCAGCGTTCGGCACGCACCCCGGGGTCCTGTCGGTCATGGACAATACCCTCTCTCGCCTCGTAGCAGCTGGTGCGACCCTGATCGACATTTCGATACCGGACCTCGACCGCCTCAAGATCTTTACTTCAGTCTACTACACCCGGTCTAAGGCGGATATTAATGCGTTCCTCTCCGCGCGTTCATCCCCAGATCTTCCGTCTTCCTTTGATGCCGTCCACGCCTCAGGCATCTACCACAGCGCGCTCGACTTAATCGATGTGATCGCATCTGGGCCATCCGACCCCTTTACCGAACCCGAATTCGCCGCTCGCTTGCAGGTGCAATCACAATTCCAGCGTCTTGTCGGCTCGCTGTCTGCGGCACACTCTTTGTCCGGAATACTGTATCCAACATGCCAGCTACCTGCGCCAAAAACAAAAGACGTGCTGGAAGGCAAGTGGACTTGCCTGAACTACCCAACGAACACTATCATTGCGTCGCAGTTGTGTTTCCCCGCGGTTAGTGTGCCGGTGGGCTGGTGCAGGGATGAGGAGATTACAGGTCATGTCGAGTGGAAAGGGATCCAATTGCCAGTAGGATTGGAGATACTGGGGTTGCCGCTGGGCGAAGAGGGATTGCTGGCAGCGGCGAAAGGGATCGAGGATGTAATGAAGGCGATGAGGGTACCTGATGTTTGATTCGATACGGACATGAAATATTTATGAATATATGTATATGTATGAAAGTATGATGACATGTACCTTGATGAAAAGAGCATTGAACACAAATCTGGAGCGATGTAGACGTTCGCATGCCGAGCTGAGATAAGTCGCGTAGTGTACACTTCATGTTGTCCCATAAATGTATCGTGATGTGAGTCGCCTGTATGCCAGGTAAATTGTTCAGCGAATGAGACAGGGGCACAAGCGCGTGAATGCTGCCTTAACGGGTCGATCTGGTATTCTGATTCGCCAATGGCGCAGATTAGTCGTCGGGCAGTAAGCTCCCAACCTGGCCTCTAGAAAGGGTGGAAAACCTGTGATTCAGACTCATTCACCGTCTGGGATACTTCATTGGCAAGCTCTAGGCACATGTTGTGGTGACTTGATGCTCGTTTCTCTATGTAAGGACTGCTACGGTTCTTGGTGGGCTTGGGCAGGCTTCGTCATACTCCACAAGCGCACTGATTCACAAGGAACCTGAAGAGGGCTGGGCTATCTGCGACATCACGCGGACGCAGAGGCAGAAACGGCTTGCTTCTTCATTCCCACCAGAGATAACAGTATAGGAGCCTGGCGAGTCAGTCGTCGGTGGTGCAGTACGCAAGCTCGTCTCTCGTCGTTGCCCCGGGCTTTGCAGGTGGGCAACACTGCCTCCTCGCCCAGCCAGCAGCCAGCAGCCAGACCCGCGCCGGGCTGACGTCCCCATAGCTCCCCTGCCCTTGCACGGCATCAGCTCGCTCCACGTCTGTCACACCCAAGACACGCGCTGTCCACTTCCATGGAGCAGCAACAACAATGGTCCAATAACCACTACGCCAGTCCGCAGCGCCAGGTGCCTCAAACCCATTCCTTAGCGACCCCGCAACGCGATCAACCACCACCCACCGCAACACCCGCCAAGTACGAGGCCTACAACTCTCGCCTATCTCGCGCACCCTCTCTCAGCGTCTCCTCGCCACCGGAATCGCGCCAGTCGTACAGGATGGATTACAAGGATAATGACGGGGATCGCTTGATGGAGGATGCGGACCCGTACAACAAGCAGAAGTACGCGCAGTCCCGACCGCAATCGCAACGGAACTCATCGCACTATCTGCCCACGCAAGCTGAAGATGCCGCTACTTCGAGTGCAGCAAGAAGATATTCGCCAATGAATACCAGCCCCACCTCCCCTTATGTCACGAGCCCGAATGCGCTGGGCTCGAGTCACTATAACTCCTTCACACCTCAGCACCAGCGACAATCCTCGCGTCAATCGCCTACACGGTCCAATTCCTACAACACACAGAGCCAGGGATATTACTCCTCGCCAACGACCTCACGGCATCAGCAGTTACCTCCCCTCCAGTCGAACATGTCACCAGATAGCAGCTACTATCCACAATCAGCCACGGCGCAGTTGAACGCCGTCTTCGGACGCGAGATGCGTTCTCCAAGAAACCCTGCTCCATCACAGACTGAGCGTGAGGGTAAAGGCCCGGTTCCGCAGTTCACGAAATGTAATAGCATGGCAGATCTCGAGCCACGCGTGAACTCCCAGCCTCCATTCAGACGCGCCAACCCCGAAGGTGGCTTCATCTCCCCGTTGCAAGCACTCACCACGCAATTGCCATCGACCTACCGGATATGCAATCCGACATTCCAGTACGAGAGCTCGCGGAATCCACGACGAGTGCTCACGAAGCCGTCGAAGGGCGTCAAGAATGATGGCTACGATAACGAGGATAGTGACTACATTTTGTATGTCAACGATATTCTGGGAAGCGAAGAGACGAATCATAAGAACAGGTACCTGATTCTGGATGTGTTGGGTCAGGGCACGTTCGGACAGGTGGTGAAGTGCCAGAATTTGAAGACTCAAGAGGTGGTTGCGGTCAAGGTTGTGAAGAACAAGACGGCGTACTTCAACCAAAGTATGATGGAGGTCTCTGTCTTGGATCTGGTTAGTGAATGCGTACAACATGGTATACCTTCAGGAAGCAGATCTAATTAGGCATACAGCTCAACGGACGCATGGACAAGAACGACGACCACCACATTCTACGACTGAAAGACACGTTCATACACAGGCAACATCTCTGCCTCGTCTTCGAACTCCTATCAGTCAACCTCTATGAGCTGATCAAGCAGAACCAATTCAGAGGTCTTAGCACGACCCTGGTCAGAGTATTTGCACAGCAATTACTGAACGGTCTTTGTCTTCTGAGCAAGGCGAAACTGATCCATTGCGACTTGAAACCGGAGAACATTCTTCTCAAGAAGTGAGTGTCTGAAAGTCCGCTATGATAAGCTTCGGGCTAACTTTTGCAATCAGTCTTGAGAGCCCGATCATCAAGATCATTGATTTCGGCTCCGCATGTGATGAACGGCAAACAGTGTATACGTACATTCAGTCGCGATTTTACCGATCACCAGAAGTCCTACTTGGATTACCGTATGTGTTGTAAACGACATCCCTCGATAGCACAGCTAACAGACAGGCAGTTATTCCGCCGCGATTGATATGTGGTCATTAGGCTGCATTGTGGTTGAGCTCTTCCTCGGTCTTCCGCTGTTCCCTGGTTCATCAGAGTACAATCAAGTCTCACGTATAACGGAGATGCTCGGCCTGCCTCCAACCTGGATGCTCGAGGTTGGCAAGCAGTCCGGGGAATTCTTCGAGAAGACCCATGATGAATTCGGCCGGAGAACATACCGGCTGAAGTCGATGGAGCAATACTCGAGAGAGCACGGCACGAAAGAACAACCTAGTAAGAAGTACTTCTCGGCGACCACTCTCCCTGAGATCATCCGCAATTACCCAATGCCAAGAAAGGGCATGAAGCAAGCCGAAATTGATCGCGGTAAGTACATGTGATTGGCACGACTAGTCAAGTACTGACAGGAGCAGAAATGGCAAACAGAGTGGCATTTATCGACTTCGTCCATGGGCTGCTGAACATCAATCCCCTCGAGCGCTGGACACCTCAACAGGCTCGTACACATCCTTTCATCACCCAGCAGAAGTTCACGGGTCCATTTCAACCACGGATGGACCTCAAGCCATCAGCGTCCCGCTCGCCAGCTCCAGGCGTGCAGCAACAACAGCAAGCCGAAGCGCTCTCCAAGCAACGTGCACAAGTCGCCCAACAACAACAGGCCCAGCAGGCCCAGTCTGCCGCAAACGCCGCCTACGCCGGCATGCACATGCAACAGCCGGGCTACCCGACCTCCCCCCACTCCGTCCAGTCCCCGCACGGCATGTACGGAAACATGTACAGCCCAGCCCACCAAGGCGCACCACCCCCCTACCCCTCGAACCCGTCCTCCGCAGTCCCCCAACCCGCCTACGGCCAGCAGGTCCCCATGCTCCCGCAGCAGCCACCCCCAGCCGCAGCCATGCACCCGCACTACGCCCAGCAACCGCCGCAGCAGCCCCCACAATCGCAACCGCAGAGTAGCCTCTATGCGCAAGCGACGACGCGCGCGGGCCGCCAACGCGCCTCGACGATGGAGATCCAGAACGGCATCCCCGCCGCCCTGCAGCGCGTGGTCTCGCACCTGGACCCGAACGCGCCGATCCGGCTGCAGCCCAGTCCGGCATACTACCCGCCGCCGCCGGAGGGCCAGGATGGCGGCCAGGTGGGCAATGTGGGCGGTAGGAGGAGGGCTAGTCGCGGACGGGATGCGAGGGGGAATGGGAATGGGAATGGGAGTGGGCCGAATTTTGTCAGGGCGTTGGAGGATAGGACGTTGGAGGAGGGGTGGACGGGTGGGGGTGGGGGGTGGGCTTGAGCGGAGTAGATTACTGCATCAAGGCTGGACAACTCGAAGCGAAAGCCGGCCGGGGTTCGCAAAAGGCTCGTCAGGGACTGCGCTTGCGAAGTATCGCCTAGTACACATACTGGATGGCCCGACCGGTTGTGCGGACTGCAGAGCGCTTCTGGAAAGACGTGGTACAGGCGGCGTTATAGTCGCCGTGACACAGGATGGACGTGGAGGCCTGAGGCAGTACTCCACGTGGGTGTGCGCCATTTGTATCCTAACACCTACACCAAACTGGCTGGGCTGGTCCGCATTACCGGTATCCCTTCCGGCGGAGTGGGATGTCAAATCAGCATCTCGAACACGTTTCCCTGCTTGCCCTCGACCCCTCAACCGGGATGAGACGAGGACGCAGGAACGTTGGTTCGAAGACTAGATTGTATTCTAGATTATCACTTAGCATTACAGAACAGACATGATGAATATCACGAGAGCGCATCTCTTTCACCACAGTTGTGCCTTCCTTTCCTTTCTGACAGTGCAGGGGTACCTTCTTGGAATGGATGTGACGCTTGATCTGTCTGTATTGGGTTGCTAGCTATGTAGGTACATCTAGTTCAAGCAAACGCAGTTCTTCCCTCTTTCTCTGGGCTCCGGTACCAACCTACCCGGCTCTTGGGTCTCGCAGCTACCTTTGCTTTTTGCTATTATGATACCTTTGTAAGATGCAGCAGATGTAGCTAAGTAAGGTATTTGGTGCTCATTGTTTGGTGCTCATTGTGGTGGGCAAGGGACGACGGTATCCCGCCCTCTGCTGATTGCGAGTGCTCAGCCCTCAGGCGTACGCACGTCCACAGGCAAGATCTCGGTCTTGAGCTCGCGGTTTTTCTTCTGCTTTGGCTCCGGCGCTGTGTCCCACGTCAGTCTCATCCATTTCGCCCAGTTCATGGCAAGGCGAGTTATATAGCATAGACCCTGAGGTAGTGTGCTGGCGGGCGATGGGCGATGATGAATGAAAGACGGAAGGAATGAATGAAGGTGACTGAGGCATTACCTTTCTCGTTCTCCTGGACGTAGAAGCGACGGAGCAGCATGATCGCTTCCTCGCGGAAAATACCCCCGTACACTGGGTATGGGACGTCGACGTTCTTCCTATAACCACCGTTCCCGTTAGCAATGCCTTTCCCCACCTTTAAGCATCCCCATCCCCATCCCCACCCTCATCCCACCATCTCCCGCCCCCCCGCCCCCCAACGCACAAACCACGAACTTGCCATGGCAGAAGCGGTGGAAGGCAGAAAAGGCGGAGCGGAACGGAACGGAACGGAACGGAACCACATTATGAACAGACTCACTCATTATGGATATCCATAACGCCCCCACAGCCGCCAAAGCGCTCATTCGCGCAGCCAAAGTAGACGGCGCGGATGCGGAACTGGCGCAGAACGGACGCGCACATTATGCACGGCTCCACCGTCACGTAGAGGTCGGTTTGCGAAAGGATGCTGGAGGGGTGGCGGGAGAGGATTTGGGAGAGCGCGATGAATTCGGCGTGGCGCGTGCCCTACCATGAGGACGGTGTTAGTGGGGGGTAGGTTAATGGAAGCGGGGGAGGTGAGGGGGGTGAGGTGAGGAGAGGTGAGGTGGTGGTGGTGAAGGGGTGCGGTGGGGTGGTGGAAGCCCGCTGGGGAATATCTGGCGTGCTTGATGAGATGTTTGCGAGGCGTGGCGGACAGGGGCCGCGCGCTTGAGAAGTCGTGGATGAAGGTACGGAAGGACGAAGAGAGCTTGGTAACGTACGTTGAGCGTAGCATTCGTGCCATTCATGCCCTTTCCGATAATCTCGCCGTCGTGCACGAAGACGCAGCCAACGGGTGTCTCGTCGGAGCGGAGCGCGAGCTCGGCCTGTAGTGTGATGGATCAGCCATGTTTCATATCCGAAGGCATCATAAGCTCTTTCAGAGAGTCCTTCAAACCGCAACCCATATCTCTCAAATATCAGAGGGGACGTACCATTTCAATGGCCTCACGCATGAATTTTTCATGGTAAGGTCTGTTCTCCACGTATGCGTTCATCTTTGCGTTTGGAGTGCGGTGTGTACATGTAAATTTAAGAAAGGTCCATAGCAGGACAAGTCACATTATTTACAGGTGCTCATGGCGGCTCGTTAGTCGTCATTGTTTGGGTGTGCCAAACGAGCCTTCCGGCTTTGTACGCATGCTATGTTGCCCGATTCGGCAGCCTTGGCGGAAACGTCTTCCGCAGAAGCCAGGAGCAAAACACCTCACCTCAGCCAACTTACAGGAACATGTTCACCACGACCGAGAAGACGTTACAGGGACTACCTTATCAATCTTTGAAGAGATCGGACTTTGTTCTCAGTCTATCAAATAAAGCATACTTCGTAAAAACCCGATCAATCGATCAGTGAACCAAAGAAAAAACGCCCGCCAAACCCAATCCCGTTCCCATTTACGCGCATCGCTTGCCCAATACCAGGCGCTATTACAGCCCGACCCAACTCCATTAGAGCGCTTAAAACAAACCGAGAAACCCAAATATTTCCACCTGAAAGGGGGCCTCGGCCTCAGAAAAAAGATAAGTATAAACCAGATTTGAATCGTACAACAAAAAGTAAAGACGTGTCCCTCATTCACTCATCCATTGGCAGTGGCAGCTGTTGCTCGAGGTCCTCTTGAGCAGTCTCCGCGTCGATCCAGAGTTGCTGGAGGCGCCAGAAGAAGCCGCCGAGCCGTACGTCGGATCGGTCTCGTTGAGCGTGAATTGTATGAATTGGCCCGTGCCAGGGTCCGTGACTTGGCCGGCCGTGCCGTCGTCTAGAATCTGCATCTTCTGACAGTAGCCTTGCGGAGATCCGGAGATTCGACGCTCCTCGATCTTGACGACAAAGGGGTAGTCATCAAGGCTATGCCAATCAACGTCACTGCCATCCCGTTTGCTGGCGCCACCAGTTGGGTAGGCTGCGCTGCTGGAGGCGGAAGTGGAGGTCCAGGCAGAACTGATAGGAGCAGTAGAAGGGGAGACGGCGAAAGAGGTGGAGCCGGTGAGGGGAACAGGACTGGCGTAGGAGTATGGCGAGGACGTGACGGCGGCCGAGCCGGTAGGTTGAGAGGTTGCAGCGCTGACGGAGCTCTCGCTAGCTGAGGAGTTGTCGGAAACGTAGATAAAGACTTCAATGAAGGTTTGGTTGAAGTAACAGAACCAAGGCTGCTCCCCTGCAGGTACGACCTCATGACGCACCCAATCGCCAAACATGTAGCGGGTGTCCCTCTTGTTGACATGGGAGGGACTGAATGTACCCTCATCAAGCACGACCAACTTGTCGTAATAAGCCGTAAAGTAATAGGCCGGTCCACGCCTTGGTTCATCCAAATCAACGACTGGGGTCAACGGTGACCAGTTGGTAACCGGGGTCCGGACACCGTAGGTGATGTTGTCTTGATCGGCTGTCGAGAAGATGAAAGCATTCAGAGAGCTGCTGCTTGACGACGCTGATGAACTGAACGCAACGTTCATAGCCAACGAGTTGGAGTAAGCCATGTTGCAGCTCCATGCTGCAGCCTGGTTCATATCATTGATACAACTGGCTTCCACTTCTGCAGGCGCGCTGAGGCCAAGGGCGTATACTCCAGTCGCGGGCCCGCTCGTCGGCGATGATATCGGGGACGCATCGAGGTAACTGGAGGATGTCTGCAGCATCTCAGCAGCGGGTGTTGTCTTCGTACTGGGATCCTATTAGTACACATGTGATGCAAATTGTCTCGTTATGATAGACTTACGCAGCATGCTTCATTTGGTTCTTCCTCTGTGTGCTTAGAATGCCACCAATGGCACCACCAAGCACAATAGCAATGAATGCAACCACGCCTGCAGCAAGCAGAATCCACCACAGTGGAATGCCGCAGAACTTGGTTTTCCTTTTCTCCTTCCAGCTCTTTTCTGACCAGCTCTTTTTGGAAGACGTGTTGACCGTTTCATTCGTGTCCATCTGCTCCATATTGACAAAGCCCTGGCCAGCAGCAGAATTGTCGAGATCTGACATAGATTGTGGAGCCCGTTGCATGAGAGGCAAGGCTAGATGCGAGGCGATACCTGGCGCTGCAGTATGGAGTGGCAGAATGGTATCTTTTGGCGGGCCGTCTTCTGGATATTCAGAGTAAGGCGGCAGCTGTTCCGAATGACCATCAGTCCCTATGATGTCTTGTTCTTCTCCATCAGGGCCACGCCGTCTGTGGAAGGGTTGGTCGTGTCCAGGAAAACCGACAGGTATGGCATCCGTTGTTCCAAGATGCTCAACGGGTTCATCCTCAGTATCTTCGACTACGTTTTGTGCGTACATTCGGTAAGGGTGTGCTGGCCCTTGGTGAGTAGATAGTGGTCGTTGAATCGGCCTCGCTGTCGAAGTGGTGGAGATGCTTGGCGTCCTGCCGGCCATGGTCCCTTGAGGATACATGAAGTAAGGGTGGCTCGGACCGCTTCCACCTTGGAAAGGGCTACCCGACCGTGCGAATGCATGTGAAGAAGCTGAACTAGTCGAACGGTGTGTGATGCCGGGTGCATAGGAGATTGTGGATTGCGAGTTTTGGCTTGGCGTTCGGGTTAGGGGGGATTCGGCCGGTTCGTCTTCTGCACTCGCGAATGGGTTGTCTGGTCTTCTGGGTTTCCGTATACTGTTTCTAAGGGCCCGGGAGCTTTGTATCGGAGACATCGGGGTATCGGACATGTGCGCGGACACGCTCGTTATGGGTGGTTCGTCGTGAGATTGTCGGTTTCCCCCATCTTGCATCGGTTCCGGCCTGAAACCGTCCGCGATGTCAAAGTCCTCTATCGCGAATTCATCGTCGAAAACATTGAGGGCCGGAAGAGTCGGAGGATCGCTGCTGCCTTCGCGTTGGAATGACCGTCGTTCCATGGCGAGAAGGGGCCTCTGCGAGGCCGCGGTTGTCTGAGTCCACCAATGTCCTTATCGCGTCTCGCAATCTGCCGATATGGTGTTCCAGGAGAGAGTACGAAAGTATGTGAGAGAATCGAAGTGGATAACGAATGTGGTGGTGGTACGCTGGGATGTCTGGTTGTGTGTCTATCGCCAGCCAGGATGCGAGGGATGGGCTGAGGTTTGGCCACGGAGGTAGCCGGCTGTGCCCACTCTAGGCCGTCTTAGCCAGACAAACCTTAAATAGCGCCAATTAATGAGGTCAGTGGTCAACATAGCGCCTACACGCGCCTGATAGTGCACGAATAACGTTAATGCAAAGTGCATACAGTCCTTCCATGTTTGCCGAGCCGCCGGTTATTATCCACATGTACAGTAGTAAAAGTACAAAGCACCTAGGGAAGCATCCTGCTCTAAGACATTTGTTATGATTATTATTTACACTAAATGCGACAGCTTCTTGGAAACTGCGTGCCGCTCTCAACGCCGAGTCATGCCAACTTTAGCCGCCTGCCCTAATAAGGTAATTGAACACCAAGTCCTGGCGGTGATGCAATACAAGAAACAGATACCGAGGATCGCCTCGCTTACTGCTTGACCTCGTACGACCGCCTGAACATGTTGTCGATGCCAGTGAGGTAGTAGGTGCCTGGGAAGAGGGTATCGGTGGCACCCACTGGGGTGAAGTTCTTCTGCAAGTGAGCCTTCTCGCGAAGGTTGCACATCTCGTCGTAGACCTCAGGAGCGACAGTCCTGCGAGAGTCAAGTCTGTTGTGGAGATCGACCTTGTCCGCCAGCTCCTGGGTGCTACCCTTGACCTTGAACGAAAAGAGAGAAGAGGCGAGACCAGAGCCGTAGCTGAAGATGCCGACGCGCTTGCCCTGCAGGTTCTCGGAGGAGATGTTGGCCAGCAAGGAAACGAGGGAACCGTAAACGGAGCCACAGTACATGTTGCCGCACATGGTTGGGACTTCAATGGCAGGCTGGACACGGGCGGCGAAGCGCTTCTTTGCCAGAGCCATGAAGGTCTTCTCGACGGTCTTGTCTGTGATCGACTGCTTGTGTGGCATGTCCTTCAACTCAGCAGGGACCTCAGCGAAGATTGGGTTAGATGGATTCGCAAGGTAGTCGTTGTAGAGAAGACGCGCGTAGGACTTAGAAACCAGCTTGCAGGTTGGGGCGTGGAAGCACATGTGGTCGAAGCGGTCCAGTGGTGTCTCCTGTTCGCTGTGCACACCGTTGGTCGCAGAGCCGTTCTGCTGGCTCTTGAGCTTAGCCTCGCGCTCGTTGTAGGCCTTGTAGCAGGCATCAACAGCCTCTGTGTAGCACTGGATGGAGAACTGGCCGTCAACGATTGGGTACTCGCTGGTAAGGTCTGGCTTGTAGAAATCGTAAGCGTGGGTGACGTAGCTACCCCTGAGACCTGGCTCGAAAGCGAGAGGCGCGTCTGGACCAACAAGCATAGCGACACAGCCTGCACCACCAGTTGGTCTGGCGTTGCCCTTCTTGTAAAGCGCAATGTCACCGGCGACAACGATGGCGTTGCGGCCATCCCATGCAGAAGACTCCACCCAGTTGATCGCGTTGAAAAGAGCGTTGGTACCACCATAGCAGGCGTTGACAGTGTCGACACCCTCCACGTTCGTGTTTCCGGACTCTTCGAAAAGCTGCATCAGGACAGACTTGACGGACTTCGACTTGTCAAGGAGCGTCTCAGTGCCGACTTCCAAGCGTCCAATAGACTTTGGGTCGATGTTGTACTTGCGGAGGAGAGAGGAGACGGTGGTGAGTGCGAGGGAGTAGATGTCTAGATAGCGATGTGTGAGAACAGATCGGTTAAGGGTAGATACGAGCACTTACCTTCTCTGTCATCACAGAAGCTCATCTTAGTCTGGCCGAGGCCAATGGTGTACTTGCCAGCACTGACGCCATCGAACTTCTCGAGGTCGGTTTGGTCAACACACTGCGCGCGAGAAGTGTCAGTGGGCACTCACAACTAGCACGGGTAAAGGGGTGGAAGAACACGTACCTGGCTTGGGAAGTAAAGCTCAATGGCCTTGATTCCAATGTTCTGTGGTCTCTCAGACATTTTGTATGTATATTAGATTGTTGCGACTGAGTTGTAAGCGTTCCTCGACTGGTTGTGAGAACAATAGGTTTGCTCTGTTGCTCGGGGAAACAAAGGGGGTGTCGTGTGTTCAACGCAGAAATCCCGCCCGATAAAGTTGAATGGTTTGGAGTATGGGGATATAGAAGGATGGGTAAAGAGCGGCCAGTCAACTACAAGTTTTGGGTATGTACTGTATAGAACGCAGCAGAGGCAACCTGGACAGAATGTGAGCCGATCGCGGCGTTGTGGTCTCTCGTACGATTATTTCGCTGCTGGACTGGCGTGCCTGCATGTTCCTGGCAGGGGACGCGCGCCACTAGCGTCAGGGCAGAGCGGCGCTCAAAGGCGGTCAATCTCAACATCTTCAACCGCCGGGCCAAGCAATCTCAACCGCCCACAGATAATCTTGATCTGATTACCGACGGACAGCCGACAGCCTCATGGCTGGACATGCAGTCAAGTATCAAGACACACGTTGCGTGCAGACTGACTTTGATGTATGAGAATCTGTCTGATGTAGATGCGTTCTATAGGCCTTTCTTAAGGATATGTAGGCTCCTCTATGTACTCCTTCCCGATTCACAACACCCTGTAGATAAAACATACATGTACATATTTCGCTCAGAGGATATCATGCTAGCTTGAGATGACAATGCGCTGTAAAACCCCACATCCAAAGGCCCATACCTAAAACGCCTGGCAATGCTGCCGAATGCTGCAAGAGCTGATGCAAGAAGCCATCCTGCACAGGGTAGATAAGAAAAGCACACAAGAGTGCTGAATTAATAAACATTAGATCCGAAGATGAAGGTGTAGATGTCAAGCCGGCCTTTTGAAGACTTCGACGCCTAGCGTGGGTGTTTCGACAAGTCTGTTGTCCGGTACGCCCTCGTTCCTTCTGCGGTCGAAGAAGCCTTGACATTCACCAACGACCATTGACCACTCGGCGAGGGCTCGTCCAACATATTTGCTTCGAGCTATGCTTGCAGCACTGGGTCTCACAGCCTGGTTCAAGGCCTGAGTCTTTGTATTGAAGGCCGCGGACTGAGACGCAATGAGAGCTTGTTGCGCTGGAGCAGGGAGACGTGGTGCATAGACTCGCATTGGACCAGGAGGCTTCGCCTGCATTTTGGGATGGAACTCGAGTGAGAACTTGAAGCTGAAGCTGCGGTACGTTGGAGTTTGAGATCCAGGTGTATTGGGGGTCTTAGACGCAGAGCTGCGTGCCCGTGGCACTCTGGGATCGTCAGTCGAAGACCGAGACAGCGCTGGACTGGCTGATGGTGAGGCAGCAACGGCCGGCGAGGAAGCGCGAGATGGAGTCCTCGACATTTTGCGTGACTCTGTACGACTTCTCGAGCTGCCGAGCATGTTGCGGAGGAAACCGCGGAGACCACCTTCCGGTTCCGACTCATAGTCGGTGTCCGAGGGTGGTGAGGTCGGCCCAAGGGGGTCAATCTCAATGAGCTGAGACATGGTCGAGTTACGTCGGTACGCGGGATTGTTGTTGTGCGCAGATGGCCCAGGCAGAATGTTGTCGAACGTCAAAAAGGAGCCAGTCGCAATATGAGTGTCAGTGCGAATGATGAGCAGGCGCCGGCCGGGTGCTGGGTTACATGGAGCGGTTGAAGGGAGCAGAGACCGTGTTTCCTCAGCAATTTGTCTTTGAGAGCCGTACTGTGACCAGGTCGACTGGAGAAGTTGATAAAGCCTTCCGATGGTAGAGATCTCTTGCCCTGTGGCCTCTCCATCGAGCCGACCGACTCGCCAGCACAATATCCGCATGTAGTACGCGCGTACCATAGGACACCAGTGATTGAACGTTCGCTCAAAGACCTCGTCGTTCAACAGTAAGTCCAAACAAAGATCTCTTTTGCGTTCCATGTCACTGGCAATCGTAGGCCAGCATGTGTATAGGAAAGCAAACAATCTGATCTCAGTCATCGTGTTCTCGCTGTCAATCATCTTCCTGCAGACCTGAAGCCAGAATTTTATGTCTATAAGAGGACCATGCGTAGAATGAAGTTGCTCATATCGAACAAGGATGACGAGTGCCTCCTCCAAAAAGTCGCAGAGCGTGTAACATGCAGAGTGATCGTATACAGATGTCCTTTTGGCACAGGCATGCAGGATACCATTGAATGACTCGGCGAAAAGGTGGCGTGCGATAGGATGGTCGCTGGCCCGGTCGGACAAGAAGTCCCTGATAAGCATAATAAGGCGGTTTTCTGCCATGACACGCACAGCGTTGGTGGGTGGTAGGGGCAAGGTCGATGCGACTGCATCAGGTTCGCCCAACAGGTCGTCGAACGTGGGTATGTGCTCGTTCGGACCATCATTTTGTGGCCCTTTACTATCCCGGTGTACCGTGGAGTCCAAGTTTGACAGAATCTGTGATTGCACGAGAAGCAAGCCAGGAACGGCTATGCGCTGCTTCTTTGGAGCGTTCGGCGGCAGAAAGTCCGTGACGAGAATGTGATACTGCTTTACGAATGCATAGAACAGATCGCTTTCTCTCCCTGACCAGCGCTCCAGCCAGTAGCCGTACCACTGTATATTGGCGGTGCCGAGGGGTAATGGTGGCGGGGTCCGTAGCGTACGCATCATAGCCGTGAGAGAGACAAAGCCAAGGTTTTGAAGAGCGGGAGGGAAGGCCGCTATGATCTCCGCTGATATCTCAGGTAGGCGCTCGAACTTGCCTACGCCATGCTCCTCGAGCACTCTCCGCATGTTATCCATTGGGACATCCCATAGTCGGACGAGGACGTCAGCAATGCCAGGACAGAAGAAAAAGGCGTACGCGGATGCTTTTCCACAGAACGTCACGAGACTAGCAGAAGCATTCCGTAGAGACATCTTGTCCACCACAAAGGCCATCTGAGCGTTGAGGTTCTGCACAAAGATGTTTCGAACTTTCTGATAGACAGACTCTGCCAGAAAGTCTGCGCTGCTCGAGAGCATTGAAGACACTGACTTATTTCGTGACGGTGGTGGCCCATCAGACCGTCGCGCGACGGGACAGAAAGGAGAAGGCGCTAGTCTCCACTCAGGCCTCTCCATGATACCAGAAAGCCCGTCCAAGATAGCAGGCCTATCTGTGCCAGAGATAGACTGATTATTCCTACCGTGCAGCATCTCTATGAGACCTGTCCACCACTTGTTGAAGATGTTGGCTCGTCTGTCAAGATCCTCTGGACGCAGTGATAAGTTGGAAGGATGGGTAGCATAGTTGCGAAGGAAAGGCAACAGGGACGACCTGACTACGTTTGCTTTGAAGGCGCTCGATTTTGACTGGAATCTACATTTAGTCAGCAAAGGGATCATGCTCGCGGCAGACGATATCTTACTTCGTGTAGTCGCCGTCTAGAGATCTAAAGACGGTCCACAGCTCATCCCTCTTCTTTTGGAGTGACAACTGGGAGAGAGTAGGTACCTTCTCACCAGAGTAAAGACGAGGTGAAGGCGCCGCACGCTGGGCGCTGTGGTGCGAAATGCTAGGCAACTTGTCCGTCGAGAATGATTTCGGGAATGAAGGGACCGGAGGAGCATCTTCGGCTGCTTTCACCGGGTGGTCGGACAACTTGAGTTCACTGGGACGCTTGGTGCTTTTCCTCCGTAAGAGCGTCCCCTTCCGGCCGAGGAGACCACTTCCAGCTTTCCCGGCGTCATTCTTGTTCTCACTGTCGCGCCTTCTCATAACAGACTTCTTCTTTACCAAGGCAACCGGTGGAGGCGTAGGTGCGCCATCGTTGCCGATCTGATGTTGTCGGATCGTCGCTGCCTTTTTTGTGGGGGAAGGAGAACGGGATGGGGTAGATACAGGCCCGTAAGATATTCGTCGACTGAGCCGTTGTACCAGCGAACCGCGTGCAACGTTACTATCCGGTGTTGGTGGTGCTGCAGGCTTCACATAGGTCGAGGTTGGTCTGGACACGTTGGGAGAAGGCTCCGCATCGTATTTATCCTGACTGCCGGGTAGGAAACGTGAGACTGTGACCTTGGGACTCTTCTGAAGCTCGGCTATGAGATCCTTGGATATATCCGCAGGCACCTTCTCTTCTTCGATAGGCGTTGTGTAGCCTGTGCTGTCAGGGGGCGAGATGTCCGCACTGTCCTCGCTCTGGCCTATCAGGTCGTCTTCAGAGAAGCTACCCTTTATGGTAATTGGTAGGCTAGCAGCGCTGCTGTAGGCCGAATCTTTCGCAACAGGGAGGTACGTGTAGCTAGCACTTCGAGGAAAGTCCGCATTGCGCGGAGAGTGTGATGTGTCTTTGCTTCCTTCCTTGGCCGCGAACCGCGCCCTCTCTTGTAAAGTAGTGTATGCTTCGACATTCGGAGCCATGACTAGCTGCATGTGGTTTGAGGCGCGTGACCCCCTCGGAGTACCAGTACGGGTTTCTTCTCTCACAGACCCTTCTCTTCTTGCAGAAAGCGAGGTTGATGCAGCACAAGTCGTCTACCTCGCCATGGTGTCCATTGTCTGCAGGAGTCCTGGTGCTCCACGCCGGCCCAAGTGGTCCAACCTAATCTGTGGGAGTTCCCCAGGAGTTCGTGGGGGAGACGCGTTTGAGTTATGACCCCGGGGGCTATAGTGTTGCTTGAGAGTCGTAGAATTTGGGGACGAGGACAATAGGGTTCGAGAAGGAGAGTGTCGGGCGTTATGACGGAAGGATCATGCAAGTATGTACCTCCAGTCTGCAGGACTGCGCAATCACAAAGGTACGCTCGCTGGTTCTGGGTCAGCGCCAATGAGACCCGCCTCCGAATAGGTGGCCCGACCGTTGGTGCACGTTAGTGTACAGGGTTTGTTAGCATGGATGTCGCCTGTTTCATCCGCTTCTCCGTTTCTTTCGGCGAATCAGTGGGCGTGGTTCCGCGTAGACTCGTGGCAGCTTGCGTATATACAGTAGCGTTCACAACGAATCTCATGATACGTGGAGTAGAGCGGCACAAGCATCTTGACGACGTGGGAGGTGAGCTTATGCTCGAGTCTCGACACATTCAGCACAGAGCACACTGCTTCGAAACCGCTACGACAGCCACCCATTTTTAGGCTTCGACAGCTTCCGCCTGCCGTTCGGTTCGGCACCACCGCACACGCCGCCTCACCCACCTGCCCAGTGGGCAGTGGCACCTGCAAGCGAACTGGAAGCGAGTGACGGCGAAAGGCCGATGAGAAGTGGGTGTAGGTTACTGTAGTTTAGACACTAAGTCCGACACAAATGACACAAGTGCAGTCAACGCGTGGCTACGGATCTTGCACTGCCGAAGCTGAGGAGAAAGGATGGGGCGTTCAGCATTCTTGCGCGTGTCTTCAAGGGCGCTTGTCTCTCGCCCAGCGGGTTGCCCAGAGCCAGATCGACGCTGCATGCTTCCCGCCTGTTGAATCTGAAGCATCCCGCAAAACTCCAGACGTGCATACTCTACATGTATCATTTCTTGGCAAAAACAAGGACTCCCCTCCAACTCCGCCTCACCATTTCGGCTGAATCGTATCTGAGATGCAACAGCGGTATTTCTGTCCGAAACGCGGTGGCTATAGACCGAGGTAATATCGTATAGGGCACGGTGTTTCCTAGCGTTTTCCAAGCCGTCTCTCTAGCCGCTATTACGTTTAGGGCTAAGTCGAGTTGGGATTATAGTCCCGGTACTCCTAAGGTAAGCAAGTTATGGGTGGAACAACGCCTGAGGTAGAAGTTTCGATGGTCGTGGCGAAACCTCCACGCCGGATGCTGTAAAAGGCACATGCATGTCTCTGATCCACTGCGTTTCCCTGTCTGCGTGAAACAAAAACCGGATGGGCACGAGACTTGAGTATGTACGAGTCGCGGCCTATTTTTAGCACTCAGCCTCTCCCCGTAAGCTTAGGTTCGTATTGTATAACTTAGATCTTCATCACTGGCGCACTTTCCCCATTATTTGGACGACATAACGCCGATCTGTTTGGAATTAAGATGCGCTCGGAGTATTACTTGGTATGATATCATGCCTCGCTTATACATGGATGTCGTAGCGGTCCAAACGCAACAGATGCCTCGGCGTCCGGGCAATATTGGGCGGGTGGGTCTGCCCAAGATCCGTCTTAGTATGTGTTTACACGAACTCGAATTGAATGTCATCTGGCAGTACCAGCATTCTATCGTGAGCACTTTCTATGGAAAATGTCCATCTGTATCGTCCTATTGTAGTAGCTTGTCCGGAACCTCTCAAGACTAGGCCAATATCTCCTGAATGTACAATAAATCACCTTGAATGGTGTACGACGGCATGAAACAGTGTATCTGTATATGCACGCAACGACACGTTCTCAAGCGTCCGTAGCACTCATACAGTCTATGGATTGTAGCACGCAAAGATTGTACTCTTTCTCATTTGAAACGAAACAGACACGTTCTCTGTCAAACATGAGTTTTCACACAAAAGAGACGATACAGGCTTGCGTTGAACTACCCAGCCAGATTGAGATGCGGTCTCGCATACATGCTCCCCTTCCAAATTCCCTAGCGCATCTGTATCCTACATTGGAGTGCGCCGTCTAGACGAATTCAATCATTGTCCTCATCTCACTTCGTGATACACTGCTTGTGTCGCCTCGAGTCCTTGCAGACAACAGAGACATTGGTCGGGCTTCTGAAATAAAAGCATTGGACGATAGCCGTTCTTATCAAGCAACAATACTGATCAAACATGACGTGCCGATTGTGCCTATTTGAGGGCAGCCTCTGTCGTATCACCAGAGTGCCTGTACCTCAGACAATAGTGTGGTAAAACACGAGGGGCAAGCCAACTAGTAATGTTTAACCTGGGTCGTCTTTCAGAAAGCATACATGTACATTTTCAACTCATAGCAAACATCCAGAGGTTACGCTGTGGAGCTCGATATCCCTGAATGGACTCAGAGGCGGCAAGTTACACCGGTTCGTACAGTTCTGAACAGACAGAATTGGATAAAAACCCACGATGGCAAATCATGGTTATCTGAGCCGAGTGTTGGCGATAGGTCATATTGCAGCGTATTCTAGAAAGCTAGCACAATGTGATATCACGCCTCGGTTGACCGGATCAGACTTCACGCGTAAAGTAGACAAGAGAGCACAATAGCGCATGAAAGTAACGCGGGAGTTGCGTGACACTGCTAGCCAGGCGTACCTTCCTGCTCAGCCAAAGGTGTCTAATCACGGTGAGCGTTCTTTAGGTACCCCAACCCAGAATGTCTTTACAGGGACAACGATTCGTGGAGCCACCGGAGAGGCCGCGCTTTCAGTACCTTGTGAGCACAGGTCCATAGATGCCTACAACGTGATTGCCTAGGCTGAAGAGAGCCGAGTTCATCGGAAAGTGGGAGGATAGAAAGAACAACGGGTCACGTTCCACTTCTAGACCACCCTTGCGAGCCTCCCCTCGGTGTCCAAACGCATAAGTCCGAAGGTCTCAAATAGTTTGTCGCATTTCAAATCTTTTGTACACTGGTTCCACTCATCACCCGCCTAGTGTCCGTGGGCCTCCTCCTCCTCTTCTTCCTCCTCAAACCAGTCCTGCTCCACTGGGGCGGCACCGCCCTCGCTGGACTGTCCCTCAACCTCAACCTGCTGCTGCTCGTAGGCGGAAAGCTCGTTCGAGATGTCGGCCTCCTCAGGCGACTGTGGTGGCTTTGGCATGCTGAAGGTCTGGACGTGGCCCTGGGCGTCAGATGGCTTGACTGGGGTTGGCTTGTAGCTCTTCAGCTCGCGCAGGTACATGTCCTGGACAAGATCGGCTGTATTACTGTTAGTGAGATGATTCACTCTGGGAGAGTCGGGCATTGTCGTCTACCTTGGCGCACAGCGGTAGGGGTGATGAAGGTACGGCGGAAGGTGATGGCATTTTGCTGCCTCGCAACGCGGGCGATGGTCTGGCGCTGGGAGTCAATTAGCAGGCGGCCAGCTAGGCAAGCTCGAATGTTCCATACCGAGGCCCTGATAGATTGAGCAAGCATGATGTGGTGATGCAGCAGGTCAGAACTCCCTAGAAGCCAGCGCAAGCGTCACGCTCGATGTTAGAGGTTCGCAGAAGCTTTAGGAAAGCACGGGCCATGCGACGTCGCAGACCGGCTTAGTAAGTCACGAGCCCTCCAACGAGTGAAAGACTGCGCTCTTCGACGCCTGCTGCCTCACTCTTACATCCTCTTCGCCCCACGCTGCTAGTTCGCGAAACACATCTTTGCGCCTCTCTGATCTGCTCCTAGGCTGCCGGCAGCTCATCAGCGATCAGCAGACGTGTTTCCTCGACCTTCTCTGCTATAGCCTGGCCTAACCCGGCTCTTGCGGACGCCTTCACTGGTTTCACGGTCGTGCGACGCAACGGAACACTAACCTCTCTACGCCAAAAACCTCGCTCAAGTCGTCAAAGAGTCTCCGAGACTGAAGTGTCTCGCGATAAATCGCGCTCAGATCAGACCCAGGCAGTTGGTGCAAGGGTGAGTGAGGACTGCTCCGCCGTAGCAAAACTTGTCTCGTCTCTGAGCAAGACGTATCATCGGACGCAGAAAACCTGGATTAGCCGGGCTTTCGCAAGTCAAATCTGTATCCAGTCGCTCAAATTCACATACCGCAGCGCTTGGCTGACGCTGTTTGCTCGTAGTGGCATACAGTCACATCCGCCCCGCCTACTCGAAGTGAAGTTTTCCTACCGCCAAACTGTACTCTCCGCTCTTCATCCGTTGCTGCGCCAAAAAGCACGATCTTACGGTAACCTCAAAAGGTATCAAGAAAAGAGCATCGGGACGGTTCCAGAGTAGTAAACAGTCGACGAGAGTCCGACTTCCACTGGTCAAGATGACACAAATACTGTCGCCCGGTGCTATACCGGACCCAGAGCCTGCTCTAGCGGAAGTGGAAGAGTGGCAGGAGAATCTGAACATCCACCTTGTTTGCCCCGAATGCCGCGAAATGCCTCCAAACCTCTATGAAGACCATCAAAGTGGTGATACAATCTGCGAGTCCTGCGGAATGGTGCTAGGTCAACGCGGCATCGACACCCGGGCTGAGTGGCGCACATTCGCCAACGACGACCAGGGTAACGACGATCCATCTCGTGTGGGTGATGCGCCAAACCCTCTGTTGAATGGAAACCAGCTACACACTAGCATCTCGTTCGGTGATGGCTCGATGCGAAGCAAAGAGTTACATCGCGCACAGAACAAGGCAACGGCGGACAAGAGCAATAAGGGTCTACTCCAAGCATTTAAGCAAATCGGCGCATACTGTGACAGCAAAGAGTTGCCGCAGACCGTATCCGATGGTGCTAAGCACATCTACAAGGATGCCGACGAGTCTAAGTTATTCAAGGGCAAGTCTCAGGAAGCCATTATTGCAGGGTGCATCTTCATCTCTTGCCGGCGTAACAACCAGCCTCGCACCTTCCGTGAGATCTTTGAATTGACTAAGGTTTCGAAGAAGGAAATTGGGAGGACATTCAAGTTACTGGAGCGCTTTTTGATGGAGCAAGACAAGAAGAAGGGCGGAAAGACGGTAATCACTGCAGGAGGTATGTATTGCTATCCGTCCAATCATGAACTTATAATATTGACTCGCATGCTTCAAGGCGTCGCTGCGCTCAACGAGAAGTACGAAGGTACTACTACCACTAGTCCAGGCGAGCTCTGCGAGCGCTTTGGTACGAACCTTGGCTTGGACTTCCGTTGCAGAGCCATCGCCAAAGCCATTGCCGACAAAATGTCCACTGTGGGCGCTTTGGCTGGTCGTTCGCCGCTGTCTGGCGCGGCTGCGTGCATCTACATGGCCAGCTGCCTGATGAACCAGCCCCGCTCACCCAAGCAAGTCAGCGAGGTTGCGAAGGTCAGTGACAGCACCATACGCAACGCCTACAAGAGCCTCTATAACGAGAGGGACAACCTCATCGAAAAGGACTGGCTTGAGAAGGGTGGTGATCTGGAACGCTTGCCAAAGCCTTCCTAAGCTGCCTCGCCGATCAATGACTCACTTATCGCTCATCATTTTGCCAAAAGTTATAATTGTGTCCTTTCACCGCTGTATTTATTCATCGATAGAATGATACCCAAAAAAGCCCATAAAGATTGCCTCTGCTCTCAGGCGCTCGCTATCAGGAGAGGTTGCTAAAAGCACAGCAAGAACGAGATGCTATGCACTGCTTTTGCTATATAGACCAGAATCAATAAGAAAATGTTTGAATGAACATATACCGTACAGAAACATATGTCGCGCTCAAGCTTAAATCTTGTATTGTTTCTTGACCAGGTTGATGCTGTGAAAATGAATGGAACGGCGCTGACCTGCATCAGCCAGGAAAGGCTAGGTGACGGTCGCACCCGCCCCCGCGTTTTGGCACTCGTGACAGACCCTCCAGAGGCCGGGCTGTAGATGACACAAGAGCCACCATCCGCGCGAATACATGCAAACACGCCTGAGTGGTACAGACGAGCTGCTGCTGCGACCTTGAACTATTGCGCCATGTGTCGAAGCTGAGGAGGGAGGTGAAGTCCAGGACGTAAGCTTCAGTCATGGCGCAAGCCTACCGTGAAGCTCTCGACAGGACCACCGCGGAGCTCAAATCTAGGTGAGGGCAGGCAGATGCAGACATTTGAGGTCACAAAGGTGTGCTGACCAAGTAGGAATGAGGATGTTCGCCAGCGAGCGGCCCAGAATGTCTTGATCAGCGTAGAGGCGGCCTATAGAGGTTGGTATCCCCCAATATCCCAAGCGGGACTCTGACTGACAACGCTACCAGAGCTGCCGCCTAACCAGTTCACCGTATACCTCTCCGAAGTACAACAGCGAGTGACTGCCCTCGTTCAGAATGGCAACGATACCCACGAGCGGACGGGGGGTCTGTACGCTCTGGGACAGCTCATCGAATTCAAGGGCGACGATGCCGCGCAAAAGATCACACGATACCATACCATCATCCGCAATGTCATGAAAGGAAACGACACAGCAGCCATGATGGTTGCTGCGAAGACGCTAGGACGCTTGGTGGCACCGGGTGGCACACTTACAGCAGAGCTGGTTGATGCGGAAGTAAAGATTGCACTTGAATGGCTCCAGATTGAGCGTAATGAGAACAGACGCTTTGCTGCGGTTCTTATTCTCAAGGAGCTGGCAAGCAGCTCGCCTACCCTGCTTTACGCTTGGGTTCCACAAATCCTGGAAGTGATATGGGTTGCTCTACGCGACCCAAAGGTCGTCATCAGGGAATCAGCTGCCGCCACTGTCAGTCAGTGTTTCGAAATTCTCACTGCCAGAGATCCTCAAATTCGTCAAACATGGTTGACCCGCACTTATGACGAACTCAACAGGGGCTTCCAAATCAACACTATTGAGAGTGTGCATGGTTCGCTACTAACACTGAAAGAACTCCTGTTGAAAGGAGGCATGTTTATGCATGGCCAGCGCTACAAAGACGCCTGCGAAAGGGTACTGTCCTACCGCGAACATCGGGATCCCCTGATTCGACGAGAGGTTGTGATGATCATCCCGATACTCGCTGGGTACGCACCGAAGGAATTTTGCAACGGTTACATTCATCGCTCCATGTCGCATCTCCAGGGCTTATTGAAGCTACCAAAAGAGCGCAACCAGGCCTTCATTGCCATAGGAAGCATTGCACATGCTGTCGGCAGTCAGATTGCGCCCTACCTTGATAATATCCTCCTCCATATCCGGGAAGCTCTCAGCATCAAGCAAAGAGGCAAGCATACGGACGAAGCGCCTATCTTCGAGTGTATCAGCATGATATCAATTGCTGTGGGACAAACCTTGAGCAAGTACATGGAAGCCCTGTTGGATCCGATATTCGCTTGCGGTCTCAGTGAGGCGCTAACCCAAGCGCTTGTCGATATGGCCCACTACATCCCGCCAGTAAAGCCTACCATCCAAGAGAAGCTTCTGGATTTGATCAGTCGTGTACTATGCGGGAGGCCTTTCCAGCTACCAGGGCATCCGACACACGGTGCACCGCCACCTCCTATCTACACCAGAGAAGTACGCGATCAGAGGGATCCCCAACACCTCGAGCACAAGGACACCGAGGTAGCGCTCGCTCTGCATACATTGGGCAGCTTTGACTTTTCAGGTCATGTACTCAACGAGTTTGTCAGGGATGTTGCCATCCGATACGTGGACGATGACGACCCGAAGATCCGCAAAGCCGCCGCCCTTACCTGCTGTCAGCTTTTCGTCAGGGATCCGATCGTATACCAAACAAGTCACCACGCTCTTCAAGTTGTCAGCGACGTCATTGAGAAGCTGCTCACGGTGGGTGTCGCGGATCCTGAGACCGAAATTCGTCGGACAGTCCTCCTCTCCCTAGATGCCAAGTTCGACCGCCACCTTGCGAAGGCAGAGAACGTTAGGACATTGTTCCTCGCTCTGAACGACGAGAGCCTTCCAATCAGGGAGGCGGCCATGACCATCATTGGGCGGTTAACTTCAGTAAACCCAGCTTACGTGTTTCCGTCTTTGCGCAAGGTGCTTATCCAACTTCTCACGGAGATTGAGTATTCCAACAGCCCCCGGAACAAGGAAGAGAGCGCACGCTTGATCAGTCACCTGGTTGGAGCATCATCCAAGTTAATAAAACCGTACGTGGATCCGATGGTCACAGTACTGCTGCCAAAGACGCAGGATCCCAATCCGGAAGTCGCGTCAACGACGCTGAAAGCCATTGGTGACCTCGCAACAGTTGGTGGAGAGGATATGGTTCGTTACGTTCCCGAGTTGATGAAGATCATCATCGAGAATCTGCAGGATCTAGGCTCCGCCGCCAAGCGGAGCGCAGCCCTCAGAACCCTGGGTCAGCTCGCAAGCAATTCAGGGTATGTCATTGACCCTTATACTGAGCACCCGGAGCTTCTTACCATACTGGTTAACATTGTCAAGAATGAGCCGCCGGGCGATTTGCGGAGAGAGACGATAAGGCTGATGGGTATACTTGGTGCTCTGGACCCATACAAACATCAAGTCATGGAGCAATCTCCTGAGAGCAATCTCGTTGCCGAGTCTCAGACAGTGACTGATGTCACGCTAATTATGAACGGCATCACTCCGTCGCACGAAGACTACTATCCCACCGTAGTGATCAACACTCTGATGGGTATGCTCAAGGAGCCAACTCTCGCACAATACCACTCAGCTGTGGTAGATGCGGTGATGAATATCTACGCTACTATGGGTCTTAAATGTGTCGGCTTCCTAGGTCAGGTTGTCCCTGGAATCCTTGGTGTAATCAGGGGTGCTCCGGCAAGCCGTGTGGAAGGCTACTTCAATCAGCTCAGCCAGCTTGTTCGCATTGTACGACAACACATAAGGCCGTTCCTGCCTGATATACTGCTCACCATTCAAGATTTTTGGATCGAGAATTCGTCGTACCAGGCAACGATGCTTTCGCTGATCGAAGCTATTGCTCGCTCACTGGAAGGAGAGTTCAAGGTCTACCTTGCCAGCATTCTACCGTTGATGCTTGGTGTTCTGGATCAAGACATCAGCTCCCGACGTCTTCCTTCCGAAAGAGTGTTACACGCATTTCTTGTCTTCGGTTCAAGTGCAGAGGAGTACATGCATCTGATCATTCCTGTCATTGTCCGCATGTTTGAGAAACCGGGCCAGCCGTCTGGAATCCGCAAACTGGCGATAGAGACCATCGGCAAGTTGTCTAAGCAGGTGAACATATCCGAGTTTGCCGCAAGGATCATTCATCCTCTATCGCGTGTCCTAGCCGGATACGACGCAAGTTTGAAACAGACAGCACTGGAAACGCTCTGCGCCCTCGTCTTCCAGCTCGGCCCCGACTATCTCCACTTCGTCCCCATGATCAACAAGATCCTCGTCATGCACAAGGTACCACACGCGAATTACGCTTTGATCGTTAGCAAGTTGCAAAAGGGCGAACCGTTACCCCAAGATTTGAGCCCAGACGAACGCTACGCCGACGATGATGATGATCAGATGTACACCGAAATAGCCACGAAGAAACTTGCCGTCAACCAGCAGCATCTCAAAAATGCATGGGAGGCTTCAGCCAAGTCTACCAGAGAAGATTGGCAGGAATGGATGCGCCGTTTTAGTGTTGAACTCCTGAGAGAGTCTCCCCAGCAAGCATTAAGAGCCTGCACTCCACTTGCGAACATCTACAGCCCTATCGCCCGATTTCTCTTCAATTCGGCCTTCGTTTCTTGCTGGACCGAACTATACGACCAATACCAAGAAGAGCTTGTCCGCGCGATCGAAGTGGCGTTGACTTCTCCCCATATCCCGCCTGAGATCCTACAGGTGCTTCTGAACCTGGCAGAGTTTATGGAGCATGATGACAAGGCTCTACCCATCGATGTGCGAACTCTCGGAATGTATGCCGGGAAGTGCCATGCCTTCGCTAAGGCTTTGCACTACAAGGAGCTGGAATTCAATGCGGAGCAGAACGCAAGCGCAGTTGAAGCCCTTATCAGTATCAACAACCAACTTCAACAAACAGACGCGGCGTTCGGTATCCTTAGGAAAGCGCAGGGTTACAATGACGTGGACCTCAAGGAGTCTTGGTTCGAGAAACTGCAGCGATGGGAAGAGGCTCTCACAGCCTACCAAAAGCGCGAGAGAGACGAGCCTGACTCATTCGATGTCATCATGGGCAAAATGCGCTGTCTGCATGCATTGGGCGAATGGGATGTTCTGTCATCGCTGGCTCAAGAGAAGTGGATGCATGCATCATCTGAAAACCGGAAGAATATCGCCGCCCTGGCTGCCGCTGCAGCTTGGGGTATGGGACAGTGGGAGCTCATGGACAACTATCTGTCCGTCATGAAGCTGCATTCTCCGGATCGATCGTTCTTTGGTGCAATTCTAGCTATCCACCGGAACCAGTTCGACGATGCAAACGCACATATACGCAAGGCCCGTGACGGCCTCGACACGGAGCTTAGTGCCCTCCTTGGAGAGTCCTACACCCGAGCTTACGGAGTCGTTGTTCGAGTCCAGATGCTTGCCGAGCTTGAGGAAATCATACAGTACAAGCAACATGCGCATGACCCGCAGAAGCAGGATCGAATGCGGCAGACCTGGACTAAGCGGCTCAAGGGCTGCCAACGCAATGTTGAGGTGTGGCAGCGCATGCTGAAGGTCCGCGCACTTGTTATCTCACCACCCGAGAACATGGAGATGTACATCAAATTCGCCAGCATCTGTCGCAAGGCTCAACGTAACGGTCTGGCTGAGAAGTCTCTCAACTCTTTGCTAGGCTCGCATGGTAGCCTTTTGACTTCAGAAGCGCAGGAGAAGACCCTCAGGGCGCCTTATCCTGTCCAGTACGCCGTCTTCAAATATATGTGGTCGAATGGCTACCGTGAAGGCGCCCTCAGCGGTCTTAGAGACCTCACTGTAAGGCTTAGAGATGACTGTGAGCACCGTTTCCATGCTATCAGCCACCCAGCCACAAATGGCATCAATGGAACAAATGGCATGCTCACCAATGGCATGGCCAATGGATCGCACTTTGCGGCTGCACCGCAGGCTCCACAAAGGGACTCGGCTCAGCTTAACGAGTGGCAAAAGCTTCTCGCTCGCTGTTACTTGAAGCAGGGCGACTGGCTTGCACAGCAGCCTCACGAGCCTGACCAACATGAAATACTCCAGTCTTATCGCCAAGCGACTCGGTACAATCAGGACTGGTACAAGGCGTGGCATGCGTGGGCTCTCGCCAACTTCGAGGTGGTGACATCCCAAACTTCTCTTGGAGACCGGACTGTTGCGCTTCCTTCGTCCATGGTGTACGACCATGTTGTGCCGGCTATTCAGGGTTTCTTCAAATCCATTTCCCTCTATTCAGCAAGCTCTCTACAAGACACGCTTCGTCTTCTCACGCTTTGGTTCGCCCATGGTAACCACCACGATGTCACGGCCGCTGTACAGCAAGGCATTACAACAGTCAGCATTGACACTTGGCTGGAGGTCATTCCCCAGCTTATCGCTCGCATAAATCAACCCAACCGCATGGTCAGGGATGCAATCCACAACCTACTATGCGAAGTCGGAAGGGCACATCCTCAGGCGCTTGTGTATCCACTAAGTGTTTCGATCAAGTCCGACGACAAAGAACGTTCTCGAGCCGCAAAGGAAGTTATGACTGCAATGGAGCAACATAGTCCGAACCTCTGCCGCCAAGCAGCAATCGTCAGCCACGAGCTTATCCGCATCGCCGTCCTCTGGCACGAGCAGTGGCATGAGGGTCTTGAGGAGGCCTCGAGATTGTATTTCGGTGACCATGACATCAACGGCATGCTGAACGTCCTGGAGCCTTTGCACAAAATGCTCGATGAGGGGCCAGAGACTCTTCGGGAGATCTCTTTCATCCAGAGCTTCGGGCGAGACTTGCAAGAAGCTAGGGACTGGTGCAACGCATTCCGAAACTCCGGGGAGGTGGCTGATCTGAACCAAGCTTGGGATCTCTACTACAACGTGTTCAAGCGCATCCAGAGGCAACTGCCTCAGCTCTCCAACCTCGAGCTGCAGTACGTGTCGCCAAAGCTGAAGAACATTCACGACCTCGAGCTTGTCGTCCCCGGAACGTACGCCAGTGGCAAGCCTATCGTTTCCATTGCCTCGTTTGACCCTGTAGCGACTGTTATCCAGTCGAAGCAGCGCCCTCGGAAGCTTACGCTCAAGGGCAGCGATGGTAACAGCTACACCTATCTTGTCAAGGGACATGAGGATATCCGTCAAGACGAGCGTGTGATGCAACTGTTTGGTTTGGTGAACACACTACTAGCGAACGACCCAGAGTGTCTCAAGCGCCATCTGAACATCCAGCGCTACGCAGCAGTCCCACTGTCGACCCAGTCCGGTATGCTTGCTTGGGTGCCAAACAGCGATACCCTGCATGTCTTGATTCGAGAGTATCGTGAGAGCCGCAAGATTTTGCTGAACATCGAGCACCGTATCATGCTGCAGATGGCTCCAGACTACGAGAACCTCACTCTGATGCAGAAGGTGGAGGTCTTCGGCTATGCTTTGGACAACACTACTGGACAGGATCTGTACCGGGTCCTCTGGCTAAAGAGTAAGAGCTCCGAGGCTTGGCTTGACCGCAGGACAAACTACACTCGATCGCTGGGTGTCATGTCAATGGTGGGATACATTCTTGGTCTTGGTGATCGTCATCCGTCAAACTTGATGCTAGAAAGAACGACGGGCAAGATCATCCACATTGACTTCGGTGACTGTTTCGAAGTGGCGATGCACAGAGAAAAGTATCCCGAGCGGGTACCCTTCCGTCTGACTAGGATGCTCACATTCGCCATGGAGGTCAGTAACATTGAAGGCTCTTTCAGAACAACTTGCGAGCATGTCATGAGACTTCTGCGTTCGAACAAGGAGTCTCTGGTTGCCGTGCTCGAGGCCTTTATACACGACCCTCTGCTTACTTGGCGCCTGGGCCAAAAAGATTCGCCGCCCGAGCCATCGTTCCCATCGGAACGCAGGACATCGATCATGGGAGACGTGACCGGGACATCACACCGGCCAGGAAGAGCTAGGGCCAGCACGGTAGCGAACCTACCTAAGGACGAGGACGCTAAAGAGGAGCAGAATGCGCGGGCTCTGCAGGTGCTGGCTCGTGTCAAGGAGAAGTTGACAGGCAGAGACTTTAAGAAGGACGTGGAGCTTGGCATCGAGGAGCAGGTGGAGAAGCTGCTGAGCGAGGCGACGAATCTGGAGAACTTGTGCCAGCATTACATGGGATGGTGCAGTTTCTGGTAGGCGCGGTAATTTCGGACGACGAAGGGCGTTGGCGACATGGGACACTGGCGCTGAAGGCTGCTTCCCAGGGAAAACGGGTTGGACTGGTAGAGCTGGTGTATGGTTTATAGTTATAGTCCCTGTACAGAACAAAGTTGATTCTATACTTGACATTCGCCCGAGGCCTGCTTCTCCGCCTGGCGTATTATACAGTAGACGGAGCATATATCCGACCTATAAGCCTATAGGCACGCGGCTCCACCCGGCGCAACGGGGATCGAGACAGGCCGCGGAACAACAACCGATCGGGACGATCGTCCCGCGCTTTGTTGCATCATGTCCTGTATACCGCTCGAGTCATGCATAGAATTAACACCAGCGAACGCCTTGTCCGCATGATATGGCATCATGACGGGGCCGCAGTGCCGTCCAGTGGCAGTCGATGAATATTACTTGGTCATTCTTGACAGGACTTGGCCCCTAAAACTCGTCGGATATTTCTCGCATACGGTGCAAAGTTGTAAACGTCGAAGCAGTTCCGCGCGGCCGCAGGTTCAAGCCCCGGAAGCCGGCACACGACCATCTGCGATTGCCTGGGCTTGGGAAGCTTATCTGCTATGCGCCTTCTCTTTTAACCAGCTGGTGATCCTTCAGCTATGTTTGTGGGCCTCTATTGTACAGAACGTGATGTCTGCTCAGATAACCCCACCGATATCGAAAAATCGCCGTCCTTAGCCTGGTATGAGCCGCTTCGGCGCCGGTATGGCGGGGCACTTCGTCAAAGTCCAGGATGTCGAGCGCGATGCGGGAACCCGCCACCCCTCTCGCCGCATGTCTGAAGGCTCGCCGTCTGGTCGTGCTGGCTGGCAGCGACACTTTGCCCACGAGGCGCCAATACATACGCCGCCTTTCGAAAGTCCTGTCCGCGAACACCCTCCGCGGAGAAACCAACTGAGCAAGGCCGATTCCTCTAGCAAGGGTAGTACCAAGTCTGAGCAGTTTTCTCTGCAGCTGCAATGGAGGGAACGGATCAGGCATTTTACTTGGACTTGGTTCACTATGACTATGGCTACGGTAGGGAAAGTTGGTTGAATGGTGAGAAGAGGCGACTGACCGGAGGGTTAGGGCGGTATCGCGAATGTAATATATAATGGTCGGTTCACATCGCTTCCTTACTTTAAACGCTGTCATCTCCGAACATGGATATGTCGAGTCTGCTACACATCTGTCTCTTTTCAATTCAATCCTCCCAGTCAATGCATCGTACTGATGTGGAAACAAGTTCCTCTCCGATTCCATGGCCTCTACGCCATCGGCTGTATCTTCTTCATTCTGAACATGGTTCTCTTCATCTTCAACATCATCATGATAAGTCTTCGGTTCCGATACTATCCTTCGACTTTCAAGGCTTCCTTCTTGCATCCCACCGAGAGTCTCTTCGTTCCTGCTTGCGTTATCAGTTTCGGTACCATCTTGATCAACATCACGCAATACGGTACCGAGCATACCGGTCCATGGCTGAACAGGGTCATGTTCGTTATGTTCTGGGTCTACTGTGCGCTGGCCTTCATGTTCTCGGCTGGCATCTACCTTGCTCTGTAAGTGGTACCTGCGTGCGGATCCATCGAGGGCGTTGCTCACATGGCGCAGGTGGTCCACAACGACCTTTACAATATCCCGAATGACACCCGTCTGGATATTTCCCGCCTACCCTCTTCTGGTGATCGGACCACATGCTGGTGTGCTTTCTGGAAAGTTACTAGGAACTCGCGGACTGGATGTCATCATTGGCGGATTCATCTTTCAGGGTATCGGCTTCATGGTTGCGCTGATGATATATGCTGCTTTTATCTACCGTCTCATGACCCAGAAGCTCCCTACGGAGAGTGTACGGCCTGGAATGTTCATCAGTGTCGGTCCATCTGGATTCACAATTGCCGGTATCATCAACATGGGTCAAGTCATTCCGGACGTCATCCCTGCGGACTTCATGGGCGTCGGAGAGGTGGCCGGGACGATCTCCCTAGTGGTCGCAAACTGGATGGGCTTATGGCTGTGGGGGTAGGCTTATTTTGCAGGACATACGAAAGAGGGTTGCTAATGCATACTGTACAGACTAGCGATTTTCTTCTTCACCGTCTCCGTTGGCGCTCACTGGTCTTGCGTGGGTCATGGTAAGATGCACTTCGCCATGACCTGGTACAGCTTCATCTTCCCAAACACAGCGCTAATTGTAAGCCAAACCACACGTTCCCGGAAAAACTACATCCATAAGGCTAACTCTTGCTGGGTAGACTGCGACATTCTCCGTGGGAAAGGCCCTGAAAGCCAGACCCATTCAGATCGTGGGGTGCGTCATGACGTGTCTACTAATCCTTACCTGGTTCTTCGTTTTCTATAACATGATCCGTGCCGTAGTACAAAAGGAGATTCTCTGGCCGCAAAAGCAAGAGGACAGGGATGAGGGTGGTTGGAGCACTGAAGCTCGCGAGGCTATGGAAGGTCAACGCAGAGACACGCAGCGCGGCGCCCGGCAGGGCGACCCGGGCCAGATTGATGTCGAGCCGGAGTCGGTAAACGTGACTTCCCGACGAACTCCGACGTAAGCGAGCGGCGGGCTCAAAAGGTACGAGCATTACGATTATGAGATATCAATCTGCACCTCACATCTATGGAGCATGGGAGTATTATGCAAGATATGAGCGACGACGCAATTGCTACACCAGCAGAGAATGCCACACCACATCGCGCACGTCAGAGCAAAGACTCCATCCGAAGACCAGCTTCAGAGCCCATCTTTCCCCTTCATCGCTCAATCAACCTCCTGCCTCACATCGACTCTCGCAAGCCGATGATCCGGCTGTGCGGAAGACCTGAGCGTACACACACCACACACGTACGGAACGCCACTCTCCACACCGTGATACGGCTGCGCGTCGCTGGCACACATGGCGCAGTACCTTTAAGACACGGACTTGTCGCCCTGCAGCCTTGTCGAGCACCTGGACGCGTCCAAAGATGAGGACTCGAAGCCGGAGATTGTGCTCACTCTACCAAGATCCAGATCCCATCCTTCGGGTGTCTCGACCATGATCGACTGTCCGAAACTGCTGTCGCCTTCCAGTTCTGCGATGTTGCTGTCGGGCTTAATCGCCAC